>JAOXYF010000028.1:11767081-11787832 GCA_028565775.1 Sternarchorhynchus goeldii
TCTTTATCTGAAGATGACTTTCCTTCTGAATGTTTCAAATTTCCAGTCAGAATAGGACTGTTCAACCAAACAGGATGGCTTGTTGGTCTAGGGGTATGATTCTCGCTTTGGGTGAGAGAGGTCCTGGGTTCAACTCCCAGACGAGCCCAGCATAGTCTTTGTCCAATTCAGTCATGTTTGCACAACTCAAATTGATTGGCTACTGATTTGAACTTCTTAGCATTTAGAGTAAATATATTAAAGTATTCATATTTTTGTCATCAGAATTTGACTTACCCTCTATAAACATTACCTTCAGCATGGTTATAAAGCAAGAAAAAGACAGACTGCAAGATTTTTCAAACTGTTTAATATTTATTAACTCTTTAACAGTGTTAAATATCCTTTTCCTCACTTCATTTTGAAATGTCAATTCATAACATCAATACAACATCCAATATGGTAACATCTACAGCAATGCTTGTAGGGTGACAAGACACAAATACTCAAACCCGCCTCCAAGAGGGACTTTTTCATAAAGGAAAAACTAATACTCGCACACAGACTACTACAGAGACTTAACGTGTCCCGTAGATTGAGGGGTGATGCTAGGCCTCGTCACTATGGCTATAATGTTAAGTGCATGTAAAATAAGGAATGGTAATCCCATCTGGGTGTCTAAGTGCATTAGGAAAAATGCACATTTACTCCTTCGAGTACATGTACTTTAAGAGGTCAGCGACGCGGTGGCTGTAGCCACACTCATTGTCATACCTGTGAAAGAAAAGGGACAAAACCATGTTTTAAGTCTACTTTGCATAGAAGATTCATCAAATATGCAGTTTTGATAATTTGAGGAAATAAAAAATATGTCTGTAAAGAGCATAACCATGGAAGTGTTTATTCAATAACTCACCAGGAGATGAGTTTCACAAAGTTGTCATTGAGGGAAATGCCAGCACCAGCATCAAAGATAGAGGAGTGGGTGTCACCAATGAAGTCAGAGGACACAACCTAAACAAACATTTTTATTCATGTTATGGCATACATTCAGAATGCATTACTGCAATGCACTGGTTCTCAAACTATGTTTGTGTGCCCTCTAGTGGTATGCAGAAAAGTTTCGTCTTTAAATACAAATAATGTTGGTCTTTAATAAAATGTTGGGTCTCGTCTTTAAATAAAAAAAAAAAAAATATACAAAATAATAGTGGTACTTGGAGAGCCAGATATTTTGTGAAGTTTGAGAATCATTGCTGTAATAGATTTCATAAACATGCTATGCATTTGTCTATTCTTTAAATTGTTCTCTTCATTTTTCTTCACCTACCGAGTCCTCTGTGTATCCCAGAACTCCCTTCAGGGGTCCTTGTGAAGCTTTTTTGACAGCCTCCTTAATAGCGGCGTAGCTGGCAGGTGATGACAGACGGCAGGTGAGATCCACAACGGACACGTCGGCCACAGGGACACGGAAGGCCATGCCTGTCAGCTTCCTGTTACCCCACAAGAACGAGAGAGCTCCAGTTCATTTTTGTTCTGCTCAAGCAATGACAACAGCTAAGTGTTAGGTTGTATGATTTTTGCATCAGTCACACTGACCCGTTCAGCTCGGGGATGACTTTGCCCACGGCCTTGGCAGCACCAGTGGAAGCAGGGATGATGTTTTGGTGTGCCCCACGGCCGTCACGCCAGGCCTTGGCTGAAGGGCCATCCACTGTCTTCTGGGTGGCAGTGTAGGCGTGGACTGTGGTCTGTGAGAAAGATAAGAAAAGAAGTGAAAAAAGTTAAATTAAAAAATAAAAACAAAAAACACGAAACAAAAAAAACACCTGAAGCAAATGAAATGAGAGTTCAAAAGGACTCCATGCAAATGCTCAGTCACACCAACCCTCCACTTACCATGAGTGCCTCCTCAATACCAAAGTTATCATGGATGACCTTGGCCAAAGGAGCTAAGCAGTTAGTTGTGCAGGATGCATTGCTGTGAGATACACGACAAATTATCCATTTTATCACTGTTAGTTGATTATAAATAAATAAAAACATGCAAAATTCAGTATTATTGTCAGTAATAATAATGCAAAAAATTCTGTTCAAGGTTCCGATGTCTGGTACTTTGCTCAGACACTAAACTCACCTCACAATGGTCATGCTGGAGGGATCATACTTGTCCTCATTGACACCCATCACAAACATAGGGGCGTCAGGGGAGGGGGCAGAAACAACCACGCGCTTGGCGCCTCCCTGAAGGTGAGACTTTGGAGAACAAACACAGATGGTGACTTGGTGGGGAAAAAAATTCAGTCATTCAATTTGATGCAGGAACTAGTTACTCTGACGTGTAGCATGTATTAGGGGGATGATGGAACTTACAGAGGCCTTCTCAATGCTCAGGAAGACTCCAGTGGACTCGACGACGTACAGAGCGCCAGCATCACCCCATGGGATCTCAGCAGGCTTCATACTGAAGGAAGCAGGATACAAAAGAAACACAGCTAAGCACTAGCTGGCTTTAAAAGGATGGTCATAGCTGGTGGTGTCTGCATGGTAGCTGATGACCACTGTCAGTATAACCTTGAGCAAGCTGCTGCACCCCTTTGATATTCTGGGCAAGCACTAAACACCTAGATGTACAAGTAACTAAAATGGCAATTCATGCCAATGAGGATTAGTTCACGTGATATCAATTGAGTTATGCACACTGACCCATAAAACATTAAGTGTTGTTGGTTAGAAGCACCTCTTGAATCTAAAGATGGGGAGATGGTAGCTCACTGGTTAAGGCCTTGTAATCAGAAGGTTGATGGTTCAAACCCCACCTCTGCCGAGTTGCCACTGTTGGGCCCCTGAGCAAAAGCCCTTTACCCTCAACTGCTCAAGATGTATTCACAACTTTAAGTTGCTTTGGATAAAAAGTGTCAGACAAATGCTGTAAATGTAAAGAGGCTAAACGAGTGATTGGATGCCTCTCTTTCACTTTGTCTAACCCATTGTACTTTGTTTTTTGCTAGGTGACTTTGCTCCTACCTAACTGTATGGCAGACCAGAAAGGCCTGTGAAACAAGTTGGGATTAGCACCTCTGAGCCTTGGGGAAAGAGCTTTGTGCAGTGAGCCGACACCATATAGGAAATCTCCTCTACTGTACAGACAGCATGAGCTGCATCGCTGCGATACACTGGAATCAGCCTCTAGGTTTATTAGCAAGCCCATGACAGGCTGACTATGCAAATGCAGAGGCCTTCCATGACTGGACATGAGCAACACTGATCTGCTAGGGATTCAGATGTGCTGAGCTCATTACCTGGTTTGAGAACTTGGTATGGGCCAAACACAATGGCAAGTTGACAGGCTTGTAAAACTCACCACTGGAAAACTGAGATAGCTTGATCATCAACAATCAGCTTGCCATCCTCCTGTCGCACCTCTCCATGATAACGGCCATGGGTGGAGTCATACTTGAACATGTAGACCTACCGGATGAAAGAGTATATTGAGCATGTGTTGTTTCAAAGCTCAGCATCAGACTAATGAACTGCAGCAACCCTCGGTTTTGGTAATGCACAACACTCCCCCCCCCACTCTACAATGAGCCAAACCAAATGCTTTAAAGCAAGGAAACTTGAAACTGCCAAGTAGGTGGGCATCATTAGAACTGGAACTGAGGACCCACAAAGGGACTGGGTCACTCTTTAAGGGCACACAAAGCCCTTTTCCACCAACAAGGAAACAGAGCTATTCTGGGTTGTGACCTAATTTGGAACTGTTTAGTGCGTTTCCACCACAATAAGTAGATTCTGGAACCCCAACAGTTTGTTCCCAGCTGGAACTAAGGAACAGTAGGTTCTCCAGTGTGAGCTGTGACAACATATGGGGTGTGTTATGAAAAGAAAAGCTATATGGTAAACTGGGGCCAGATTTGGCTAGTGCCGGGTTTTCGTGCACAAAGGAGAAGACAAAAAACAAAAACAGAGCAGATTCAAAAGAATTATTGCACAGCACAGTTCAAAAAACATCTGTAGCAACAACACAAATGCTCGCAGGTAATCAAAGCACTCAGCCATTTTGTTACCGTTTACTCCTATTGTATGCTGTGCCACACCCTCCTCATCCTTGGTTTCAATAGAAATGGGTGCAAATGTGGGCATGTTCTCTTGGTAGCACCACAGTTCTTAGAAGGGCAAACCGGAATGGATCCTTATCTGTTTCCTCTTTGGTGGAAAAAGATAAACTGGCAATACAATGGAGGAGTTGGGATGAAGCAGCCAGGACTCACCATGTACTGCAGATCGATGAAGGGGTCATTGATGGCCGTAACTTTGATTCCCTTCTGCAGGCAGGCCCTTAGGACCAAGCGGCCAATGCGGCCAAATCTGCAGGGAGAAAGGGAACAAATGTTACAATGTTGGGTAAAGTCCTGAGAAACATTTTAAGTGATTTATATAGAACAATCTTTTACTCTGCAACACTGTAATGGCATTCTGTCTGTTAAAAACTATGCATTTATAGAAGTTTCAGACAGAGAGAGTGAACAGCTCACCCGTTGATTCCAACGCAAAGGTCTGACATTTTTACAGTAAAGTGTGCGGTTTAGAGCCTGGGGAGAAAAAAAAAAAGAAAAAAAAAAGAAATGCATGAAAATATAGAACAATATAACAATGCATGAACTATAACTGACTACAATCACAGTAATTAAAGATCTTTAAGGACCTCTTCAGATCATAATTAAATTTTTTAGCGAACCTAAAACTATTGTTATTGTTCATGTACACAATGTAATTAATCCAAAAAAATTCTTAAACATATGCATGTTGGTGTATACACACTGTTGGCTTTGTAAAAGTAGAACTACAGCTCTATGTAACGTGGAATTGTTTTTGACCAAGCTACAGGAGATCGTATTGTTCTTGCCCCCATTAGTATGCATGGGCAGGGAGTTCCAAACTCTGGAACACAGGATGCACATACTTTTACTAGCTTAGCTCAGAGTCAGATCCATTCTGTTGGGATCAGGATTCAGTGCAACCAGTAATAAAAATATATCAAAGGGTATAAAGCCAGGAGGGCAAGTCTCTTCATCTCAATGTTACTGCTTGGATCAGAAAATAACCATTTGCTGACATTTTCAGAGGCTTGTTAAATTTCATTTATAATGAACTGCTTGGACTTTTGTCTACATTCTGTAGAATGCAAGGAAAGTATTAAGAAATCTTACATAATGGCCTATGTGGAAAAAAGTGTTGTACACACACAGTCAGGTGCAGTTCAACAAGCAATGAAGCTAAATCTATGCTGGAGCAAGTGGCTGCATGCAAGGTCTGTTTGCAGAAAACCCTGTGTGATATGTAGAAATGTACCTCTCCTGTGACCAAATTGCAAGAACATGCCAAGGTGTAACACGCAAGCCATACTGTCTTTCCATATATGAGCTCAAGTTGGGGAAATTGGAACCAGGAGGAGGCGTGTAGGGAAGGAGGGGGTGTGCAGAACATCAGAAGTACAAATCACTCTGTGGTGTCTCAATCACAGGTGGTACAAAATATTTTTCAATATTGAATATTCAAATCAGTTTAAAGGCAGTGTCTTATGTTATGAAATGTAGTTGAGGAAGAACCAACGTTCAGTGATGCAATTTCCCAGTTACTCAGTTTCTTGCAACACTGCAGCCATTGCACAAGGTAGGTCATTGTTGTGTGTCACATTATTACAATTTATTGGAAATTTACAGATGTGGGCTATTGCGGTATTTGGATGGAGGGTTAATGAAAGTTTAAAAAGGAATTTCTTGTTACAGGAGTAAACCTCGAAAAGGTCAACACTACTATTAATTTAGGAACATAATAGTTGACCTATTATTGAACTATATGTTATTGAGATATCTGGCATCAGACTTTTTTTCCTGTGGAATTGTCTGAATGTTTTTTTCTGTTTTGATTACCTTTGGACATTACATTGATGTTTTCTTTTATTAAAATAAGTGCACTGCAAATCTACTTAACAGTGCAGACAAACTGTGTTAAAAGCTTGTTCAAGTTCAGCAATTTTGTGTCTTATCATCATCATCATCTTGTATGAGATCCAACAGCAACATGTAGGCACTACACATCAGACACCAGCCTCTGAAAAACTTTCAGCCTTTTTCCAGTTTAGGAGTTGTAAACCACCACCATAATTATCTTTTTAGTACAATGTACTGGGAAAAAAAACAAGCAAGAAAATTTTGAAATAACAGGCCCGTCTTTCACCATCCAATTGGAATGAACAAAACATTTCACTAATCCCCTAAAATGGACCCGTGCGTGTGTGCATACATACATGCAAATAGTCTGCAGAATCCACCTATGCTGGAAGTAGCATAGGCCAGGGGACTACAGGGCCCCAGAACGCACTCTGTATAGATCGACTCCACAGCCCTGGATGAAGCAGGCCAGCAGATTCTCTCTCGTTTATTAGAATAATGGGCTTGGACTTTATCAGAATCCAAACACCACAACACATGCATAAACAATGGTGACAAATGTTGCATTCAAACATGCACTGCTGCACGCCCCTGCAGTAAGTGGGGGAGGGGCGATGCAGTGGTGGATCATGTGACACAAACCAAGGTCACAAGGAGTGGGAACAATTTCCATTGCTGCATCTCCAGTTTCTTTTCCCTTCATTAGTTTTGTTCGCTCCAAACCCATGTACTCTTCCTACTTGCAGATTATTCATTTAAAATCTGGAGCACATAGTCCAACACCAGATGCACAATAAACCATGTCCTACTGGACCAGTAGCTGGGGTACAAGTATACAAAACAAGCCTTGAGCATCTATAGGGGGAAAACAAACATGTATTATGTATCTACAAATCAGAAAGGACTCGTGGTTCTGAGTCAGAGTCTCAAGAGGCAAGTTGGGGAATGGCTCGAATAAAAGCCTGCTGACTGTACGGCGGGGACTCCAAATAGAATGGAGCAATAATAACTGACCACTGTGTTTCAGAGGTCCACCTCTGCCTTGGTGCAGATTCAACTGCTAAATAGTTCTACATTGCCACCCCTCTAAATGAGCAAAAATATCATCGTGTAGCACAATATTAACCATTGTTTGAACAAAACCAAAACATGCATACGTTTTGTATTATTTTATAATGTATAAGGATTGTTTGCAATTACAACAAACCATCTAGTAATAATAAACGGATCACATGCTAGGGTGAACCAATTGCACACATCTGGGGATTGATGCGCTTGGTCAAGGTGAGCATCAATCCCCTCTTTAACAGACAGAGGGACAGAGACAGGCCTGCATCTGCATCAACCCAGTTCCAAAGCCCCCCAAAAAAAAAAAAAAAAAAAAAAAAAAAAAAAAAAAAAACCCACACACAAAAAACACCTAGCCACACCAGACCAGAGCATAAACTAACTGGGCCAGCATCTTCCAGGGACAATCACACCTACAGAAAACATCTTTTTTTAATGGCACAATTCTAAAAATGGGATAAAATAAAACTATTTAGAAAGATTTAGGATCGATTTTTGGCTCTGTGAAGGCTGAGTGATATGTGAATATACTAGGCTTGTTAGTTGAAAGCATGGCCCATGTCCTACTTAAGTTTGTAATTTGGTGACTAATATCTAGAGATAGTTTACACTATCTGGGAGAGTCCATTCATGGTTGTGGAGGTGAATGGAAGCCATTTTAAAGAAGTGCTGTGTCATACCGTCGCCGTACCCAATAACAGGATGTGAGTGTGTGTGCGCGTGTGTTCTTTCAACCAAGGTGGAAGTTACACATTCTTTTGCCAGTGTACAACACACATTTGCCTGCACCCTCACAGTGACTCATTTTTGGAGAGATAATTTAGTCATATTGTGCAGTGCAACACCGGCATGTTAGGTACCACTGAATTACACATGTAACAAAAGAAGAAAAATGTGTCATTTTACACCCACACCCTTACTATCTTTTACACTCATAATTTCCCTTAACCCTCCTGCCTCTGCCTCTCATTCTTTCCACCAGCAAGGTCAGAACACGTGGAGATGAATATGGACTGAACTATATAACAGACTTCTCTAATAAGGCCTACCAAAAGTCCCACACACCTTGGAGAGGGAAAAATGCTATGAGCTAACAGACAAGACCTGGCCCATTTCCAAAAGCATATTTAATTTATCCATTTGTGCAAGACCTGTCGAGTTCCATTATTCTCTTACACCGACACAGACAACAGTACAGCATAATAATGACCTGAAGGTTAACAAGTCTAAAGCTAGGAAATGAAAAAAGCTGATACACTTCCTGAGAACACGAGAACATTCTGTGGACTTGGTCTGCAGTTAGTGTGATGTGGGGGTAGGGATGAGGAGGCCTGTGATCTGTCTACAGTGGACGCATGTGCTGTGTCATCAACCAGAGAACATCCACAAAATCCAGGCCTTGCCTTCTAAATTGACTGCTTAATTAGATTTATATATTTTTAGGTTATACTGAATTGTAAGCAACACAGCATAGTAGGAAGCATCGTCAGAAACAATTGTCAGAGGCATTAAAAAAGGTTTCTCTTCCTGCCCCAAGTAACAACGAAAAATCAGAGCTTATGGTCAAGAAACGACCAAAAAGGTAGAAATGGTGGATGGAATAACTCCTCCCCTGAAGAGCAAGGTTCCAATCCACTTTTAGACGGATGTGACTCGTCACAGCCGCGGCACAAGTCACCATGATACTTGACGCTTAGCACGTAGTCATGAAAAACCATTTAGGGACTACCGAGCCTCCCGAGTCTATCAAAGAGGCAGCTAATAACTATACGTAAAGGAAAGATTACGTTGGTTACTCGTAATTCATACATCCATATTTTAGCTATATTCAGAATGGAAACAGGTAAAAAACGTTTCGTCTGACCTTGACAGTGACTACGACCTTCAGTGAGGGATGCTAGCGGCCTACTGAGGATATCTCGGTCTCTTCAACCGGGAGAAGGTGCATAGACACTTTATTTTCTTGTTACAGAGAAAGGAAACGGGAAACTGCGCGTACCCTACTCTCCCCAAAATATCCTAATATGTCGCGGTTGCTCATCTATCCCGATACAGCATCCCTGAAAACTACATAAAAATTAACAGTATATTGGAAATATGTGCAAATGTGCATTATTGACCACTGCAATATATGCAGCATTTGAATAAAAGAAACGGCTATACGATACTAGATCCTGGAAAGTCATGACGCATGAGCGTTCATCATGAGAATCCTGCGATGCACGTAGTGAGCTAGATTAGCTATTTTACTGGCAAACACGGGTAACACCGATTCATAAAATTCAAACGTTCGAATAGTGTCAAACGAAAATGCACTACGGGTTTCCGTTGATACTTTATAGGCATAATAATCCAGTAATAAGGATTTCATGTGAATTTTCTTGAGAAATGTAACACGCTTCATGCATTCTTCCGCAAATATTAGTTGTACCAAAGCTAGCCTGCTAAGGTTAGCTAGCCAGCTAACGAACATAAATTATTTTTACTATATTTCTTATTACAGCTTAGCATCCTCCCTAGTTCGTCGACCTAACATTGCAACCATAAGTATAGTACTACAGTCAAGTGAATGAATATCTAATTTACAACCCAGTGAATGATTAACGTTATATAACTAGCTAGCTGGCTGGCTAAATTGCGTCCTTGCGACGAGGCTTAAACGCTGCAGAAGGGCACTTCCCTTTCTTAATCGATTCTTTCATATAAATATAAATTAGATGTAAACTGTTTTTCATTTGCAAGGGGTTTTAATCGCACACTATGTGAAAATGAAAGTTAAAGTAAGACTTTCTAAAATAATAGAATATAGTGTAAAACTGACCTGTGCCAGCAAGACGGCTTAATCTTACCTCGCTGAATGATGCTGCACCTTCTGCACAGCTTCAGCCTTGCGCGTCCTATTTTATACTGGACACGTGCATGGCTCTAGTCACCCTGGTAACGTGACGTCCCATACTGGGAGATCGTTTTAAACTTAGGTGGAACGTATGGACAAGAGGCCGACTACTATGGGAACAATAAGGAGACTGACCATACACATATCAAGGTCAAGAGGAGAGCTAAGAGAGCCAAAGAGCCGACATGCAATAAAAAGATGCGCTAAATCTAATGGCCTCCTGTAGGTTTTACAACAGATCGGAACGTACGAAACCAAATCATAGGACATGCTCGTAACTTATAGAACTAGGCTACTGATTATTAGTTATATAGATGCCATATAATACAACATATTTTGTCATAGATTAATTGTAAATTTTTTGTGTACAAAACACGTCCCAAAGATCAGGATTATTGCATCGGTTAATTTATGCTTTATATCATGTTAAAGATGAATTGGTGCCTTGAAGGATACTTTTATATAAAATAAATAAATAATGTAATTTCCGTACGGCGCAGCACGTGACGATGTACGCCAGTTGTGGATAGTCAGCCGAGCTACGTGCCTGCTAAAACGTGCTTGCTAGATTCTGCTGTGATGACTAAACCGGTAATCTGGGGGAGGGGAGGGACTGCTCATCGTGGTGAACTAAAACTCTATACAGTCCGTTTTCTGTAAGAGTGGATAAAGGTGTGTAATGGTGCCTACTAATTTAGTCAGAACTGGAAAAGGGACAGAAATATAATGACAGATTATTTTTATTTATAATTAAATTTGTCCAGTTTGATAGTACATGTAATATAAAAACATTTATCATTTGCAGAAGTCAGATATAATTTATGCCCACAAAATAATTATGTTATTCAACAAAAAATGAGCATGCTGCCTCAGTAATACAACTCCTGATCCCACCAGCCTGTTGAAAAATGCAGAGTGGGAAATAATCAGTGTCAGCCCAGCTTTGATACATAGATATTAGACTGATGTGATTAAAAACTACTGAATTTAGATACTTACTTCCTGGATGTCTTCTCACCCCTAATTTCCTTATTTCATCATAGACGAAGATTAGAATACCATATGGCAGAGGTATAAACCACCACTGCACCCTTTAAAGATAGAACAGAGCCAAATCAAGTCAGTGGTGGACTTTTCTGAAGACCTGCCTGCATTTAATGAACTTCTTCATCACTCAGCAAAAGTACATAGAAAGTACCACGAAATGTCCCTGTTTTATTTAACTCCACTGCAACATCACAAACAGTGAAAAACAAGTCATCTAAATTTGGAAAGCAAATGGAGTGTACACTGTCTAATGGGGACATGGGGAAAATATGAAGAGTACTCTACCTAATGGGCATAAAGTTGAAGATGTTTGGGAGAAGATGTGGAGAGTAAGCTATCTAATGGGCATGAAGTTGGAGATGTTTGGGAGAAGATGTGCAGAGTAAGATACCTAATGGGCATGAAGTTGAAGATGTTTGGCATTCCTGGGCAGTAGCAAAGCAGGTTGCCAAGACATAGCTGGAACACTATTGCACTCACGAGCACCCGGTTTCTGCATGAAGAAGAAAGGAATCATTGTTGTCACAATAGGTCAGTCAGCACTAGTGCTGCAGTGCTGTCTAGACTTTCACTTATGTGCCTTCCTCTGGACATAAGCTCATGCATATATAAAGTCTTAGGGTTTTTTGATGGGATGGTAGAGTTCTCTGTGTAAACATATACAAGTTTAACAACAGATAACCCTTCTTGCCTCCTGAACAGTCAAATTTTCATTGTAAATTATGTGGTATATTAATATTTTATTAATT
The DNA here is from genome assembly GCA_028565775.1 of Sternarchorhynchus goeldii. Taxonomy (NCBI): domain Eukaryota; kingdom Metazoa; phylum Chordata; class Actinopteri; order Gymnotiformes; family Apteronotidae; genus Sternarchorhynchus; species Sternarchorhynchus goeldii. Next base: position 11,778,778 of record JAOXYF010000028.1, read on the forward strand.
TATTTTATAATAAAATTTTAAGGATTTCTGTGTTGTAGCATGTGCTACCAAAAGGTGATAAATTCAGACCCCTTTATGGTCTATCTACACAGTCACCAGCCACCTGCCAGTTCTAACATCCCTAACATTCTCTGTATATCACACAGTAGATACAATAAAAGAATGTCCTTTTTTGGTTGTTTATTTGGTTGTTTGCATGTTGGATGGCCTGACCTGAAAAAGCCCTGTTGGAACACAGAGAGACGTCGAGTTTTCCTGATCAACACATCAGCAATCTGGCAGACTTCGATACTGACGAAGAACACCGTGTAGCAGGTATACTCTTGATACAAACGCTGGCTGTATGTCTGTCAGAGAAGAGGGAACATTCTGAACAATCCCTTTCCGTACAAGACAGTGTTTTCTATCATTAGTGAGAGGAAGCCATGTCTCAGTGTAACAGATGTTTTGATAGCATTGAATTTCATCATATGCGGTGGGTTGATGCTGATGCACGCGTTTTAACTGTTCGGTTTGTGCACTGACCCATTCTTGTCCATAACTGTCCTGCAGGTCCTGTAGTCGCACGTCTTCCCACTGAGAGCGGAGGCCCACACACAGAAGTGGGAACCAGCCTTCCTGGGCCATCGCTGCAAAGTAATCTGTGAAGCCAGCAAAGGACTGGATTGCTCCTGGAGGAGAAAGAGAGAGAGAAATAGAGAGAGAAAGAGATAGAGAGAGACATGCAGTATTTAGAAGAGAGAATACTTGGACACCAGAGTGATAAACAATAAAACCTAGAGCTAATGCAAAATGACATTTACCTTAATACTGATAAACACATAAGAATGAAAATCATTGCTAATAATAATAGCATGTTATACCTATTTGAAAGTAAGAGTAGACAGCTAGTGCTTCATTCACCAGCCTATCTTTCCTTGGGTTTCTCGGCTTTAGATTCATGATGTCACTTTCAGCTTTTTCATAGGCCAGAGACACTGAGGGGAACTATGAAAAATACTTGAGTTTATATAATATGAAATAGTTGCATTATGTTTAACTTCTCATTCTTAAGGGCAAGAGAAGAGTGGAAGTGATACTGAGAATAATACTAATAAGCACATAATTGCCTTTATTGGTAACATATATCATGACAATATTATGCTAAACTTCTCTTTTCTAATGGGCGAATGTGTGTGAACTCACAAACTGTTGTAAAAAGGGATTCATAAATATTTTACATTTCATCCCAACATCTTTATTACATTACTAAACATTTTTATGTTTTTTTGCTAGAGCTTCAGTGAAAAAAATGCCATTGGTGAAAAGGATGGTGTAAAGTAGTTTGTAATAGTGATATTGCACTCACAATGTCAGTGGCGAGCTCAATGAAGAGAATAGTGATGCAGCCTAGTGGAAGTGGTACACTGACTGTAATGTAGATGAGGTAGGGGGTCAGCTCTGGAATGTTCTTTGTCAAAGTGTAGGCAATGGACTTTTTTAGGTTGTCAAAGATGAGACGACCTGCAAATCAGAATGTACACAATGTAGTTATTGCTTCAATATACAATATATATAATAATTTTTAAGAAACACAGACATCATATGTTTGATACATAAATAATAAAGCATGTAAATATACAATATAACTTTTTCAATTATTAAGAATTCACAGAATGTGCTACTGGTGCTCACCCACCCTGTTCGACTCCTGTTACAATAGAGGCAAAGTTATCATCCAGCAGAATCATGTCTGCAGCATTTTTGGCTGCGTCAGAACCTGCAATGCCCATGGCAATCCCAATGTCTGCCTTTTTCAGAGCAGGGGAGTCATTCACACCATCCCCTGTCACTGCCACAATGGAGCCCTGTGGAGAGAGTTGTGGGAATACTGCTCAGATGAACATACCACAACTCTTACTTTAAACATCTCAACACCCTAGGATTTTGAGTGAGAATTCATGAATTTTGTTCATGCTTTTAAAAAGTCAACATGCTGAAAAGAACTAGATGACTTAGAGGAACCCTGACTCAACATTCCACATTGTAAGTAATAGAGCACATGAGCTTAATAAGAATGTGGAGCAAATAGATGAGAGTACGTCAGTACAAGAAGACTTTATTTATTTATGATATTTATTTATGATAAGATGTTAATTAAAAGGTGGAGTTTCATGAGTGTTTTCTTTTATAAGCATAATGTGTGACTCTACTATGTTACCCAAGTGTTTGCTTGTTCTGATAAGGTACTTGGCTTTATGATTGACCTCACCAAGCGTTGGCAGCTCTCAACAATAATGAGTTTCTGCTGGGGGGAAGTGCGAGCGAACACCATTTCCGGGTGATTACGCAAAGCTTCATCTAACTCTTCACTGGTCATGTCCTTCAACTGGGCTCCATTAATGACACATGCGCGAGCGTCGCTGTGAACCACAAAATCAGACCAGCTACTGTGAGCATCCTTGTCTCAGTTAAAAACATCTCAACCAGCTCCACTCCCACTACAACAACTATTGTCTACTTCAATCCAACAAAGCTGGTGACACCAGATATTATTTTTTGCAAGAATGACCACAGTTAATACCCTGTTATGCCATTGTGACAATGATACATGTGTGTTTTAATGTATTGTGAAACCCTGACAAACAACTTTCATTTGTGTTCTGTAAATCTGTTGTGTTAAACAATTAAATAAACATTAGTAAAACATAAACTGTGCTTCACCTCTTTTTTACTTGCTCCACAGGTATTCTTAGTCTGGTGGCAATATCCTCCACTGTCTCACTGCCCTCTGATATGATGCCAACGTTTCCAGCAATTGCTTTGGCTGTGATGGGGTGGTCTCCGGTGACCATGACAACCTATAAACCAATTCAAACCATTACAAAACCCATGAACACTGTTAATGTTTATTTGTCCTGCTACATCAGACATGAACTTGATAAATAGTTAATAAGTTAAAGCTATTTTAAGAGCAGGGTAAATGCACATCTAAGCAAGGCCACTGGATCTGTGGATCCTAACAAGATCCATTATTGTGAAAGCAAATTTACAGCACAATGACTGGACCTACACGGATGCCTGCCGTGCGACATTTCTTGACAGCATCAGGCACCGTAGCACGAGGTGGGTCAATCATAGAGATGAGACCCGCAAAGCACAGGCCAGAAGTGGGGAAGTTCATGTCGTCTGTGTCAAAGTTGTACCCACGGGCAAACTCCTTCTCGTTCAGGTACAGGTGGCAGAAACCTAAGGAGAATTTGGCATTTTGCAAGTGCTCTAGTGATATGCACAAATAATGCTGAATTAAATATAGCAAATCATAACCATGTATTTTTTTCATACTGATAGAATGGTTGTTCTGAAAATTGCAATGTATTCATGAAATTAATATTGAGTCCGAGAGGAGCAAAAACTGAGCAAAACACTGAGAATTGCTAAGATGTTATTTTTTAAGATAAAGACTAAGTGTGTATATATATATATATATATATATATATACGTCAGCCTCTGTTGCCTTCTCACCCAGCACTCTCTCGCCAAGACCCCCCAGGTCCATGTATGCAGTCTGGAACGCCTCCTTCCATTGCTCATCTAATGGCAGCTCCTGGCCCTTGATCAGGATGGTGGAGCAGCGTTCCAAGATCCTCTCTGGCGCCCCCTTCATCACCAGCAAGTAACGCAGGTCCAGTGGGTCCTCTAGCTCATGTATTGACAGCTATCCATCACAAGAGGGAGACAGAGAAACAGCCAATTAGGCAGATGTTAGAAAAATGAAGCAAGAAAAACTAAAAGATGTGTTGCCCCAAATATATCTTACCTGAAACTTATTGGTAGAGTTGAAAGGCACTTCACAGATCTTTTTAAATCGTGCCCTGTAGTCTATGATGTTACCAATAGTTAACTCTGTGAACTTCAGCAGGGCTGTTTCTGAGGCATCGCCAATCACTTCTCTCTGAGGGTGGTTAAGAGAGAGGCTGACTAAGAGAGAACATATGTCTAACACATCTATCTATCTATCTATCTATCTATCTATGAGGGGTTTAGAGAGTGAGAGAGAGAGAGAGAGAGAGAGAGAGAGAGAGAGAGAGAGAGAGAGAGAGAGGGAGAGAGGGAGAGAGGCAGACAAAGAGAGAAAATCAGGAGAAAGGGCAAAGTAGGATTTATCTGGCTGACTTTCACTCACCTTGGGGACAGGCACAGTTTCCTGACTGGGTTTAAACATTGCCCGATTGCACAGACTTGCAACCCGTGCCAATGCTCTCCACGTTTCTGAGGACTGGTCAAAACTCTGACCTGCACAAAGATAAACATAGAGCAATTTATGACACATGCAGATGCACACGCACACACATACACACGCACACACATACACACACACAAGTTTCTCTTTTTTTTTTTATAACAGACTTACCTGATTGGTCCTCTGTGGTATCTGCAGCGTGGATCATGTTGTCGAACCACAGGTGAGCTACAGTCATGCGGTTCTGCGTCAGGGTGCCGGTTTTGTCTGAGCAGATTACAGAGGTGGAGCCCAGGGTCTCCACAGCTTCTAAGTTCTTCACCACACAATTCTTTCTGGCCAGCCGTTTGGCTGTCAGAGAGAGACACACCTGCCAGTGTCGTAAAAAACACAGTTCAGGGCTCCCTTGATTGCCCATGTGACAAAAACATAATAATAATATGTCATCAATAATTTAAAAAATAACAGATTGTTTTTTTTATCAATAATCACTTTGTCACTTATATTTATCATTTCATTATTTCTCTCTGTCATAATATCCTTGGTCTGTATATTTGCACATAGTGGAGAACACCTTACGCAGGACCATCCTGCCCTTATTTGCTTCACTTTCTGTAGATTTTTGTGTATATTATTTGTGTATATTTTAAAACATTTGTACTATTTATTATGTATATTAGTGTACCCTGCTGTTACTATTTTGTTAGAATATCTTTTTGCAGGATTCTTCTTTGTGGTTCTGAATTTCATAGTGAAGCTCTAAGTAAGTATCTTGTTTTCTATGTCACCCTACTATATACTCACAGTGACAGTAGCCAAAAGTCCCTCAGGTACATAAGCCACCACGATAGCCATGAAGAAGATCATGGCCTCCAGGAAGGCATAGCCAATAAACATGGCTACCACAAAGAATGTAAAGCCAAAAAATATGGCCAGGCCAGCAATGATGTCCACAAAATGCTCGATCTCAATGGCAATGGGGGTCTTTTCATTGCCCACGCCAGAGGCAAGGCTGGCGATGCGTCCAATAATGGTGCGGTCACCGGTGTTGATGATCACTCCTGTGGCTACCCCTGTGCAGATGGAGCAGTGGTAGCAAGGAGCAATTACTGACAAAAATGAATGTCTTTATTGTCATGTTAAATGTTTTTGTGATTGGAGTGATAAAGTGCTTTTATTTATGCATGCTTCTTATTCCCATTGCATGTATACATATATGTATGTCTCATGTATGTACCTTGGGGCCAGAGCAAAAGTTATTTTATTTGTACTGCATGTTAAATATATCTCTGATGAATGTAAATATCTACTTGACTTTACTAAGTGGTGAGGTTTGATCATCTGCTGTGGTGTGTGTGTTATCATGTTGCCTCACCCTCCAGACAGGTGGTGGAGAAGAAGGCAATGTTGCGTGTCTCCAGCGGATTCTCATGAGTGTACTCCGGGCTCCTGGTCTGAGGTTCTGACTCGCCAGTCAGAGATGAATTATCCACCTGAGCACAATGATCAAGATGAATCAGTTATTAGCCCAGGCTTTGGGCTTACAGTATTTTACCCCATGTTACTTTCCATTATCCCAGAAGCTAGAAATCTGTATTAAAGCGTTAAGAACCTTGCAGCCCTGTGAGGTAATAATGCGGATGTCAGCAGGAACACGATCGCCCCCTTTGATTTCCACCAGATCTCCCACCACGAGCAAGTTGGCGTTGAGCTGGTTCTTCTGGCCATCCCTTATCACCATGGCTTGCTGAAGGAAAAAGAAAAGATTAGAGTCTCGACATATGCCACAATATTAAAGGACAGAACATGGGAGGTTTGTTAACAAAAATAGCCAGTTATCTGGAGGTTGTACTGTTTTTTTTATTATTATTATTTTAAAAAGAAAAGAAACAAACTTTTAATTTAATGCATTTATTTCAAATTTACATTTTTACTATTGGCAGTTTCTTCCACCAAAGTTAGCAGTTTAGAGTGAAGCAACTACTGTTGTCACATTGCAACCAGGCTGTTTACCAGATATAATAGCATAGAATGTATATAGCTAGAATGCTTTTCAACCATTGTGTGGACACCTCTAACTTTTGTATAGATCAATATAGCAGAGGTTCCATTCTCAGGTCCTGGATAGTGACAATGCTAGAAAGGTTAGTATTCTCCCTGTCCTTACACATTTTAGCTAGTTAATATCTTCATAATTAGCATACAGCTGAGGCTTGTTAAAATATATTCTCTAGGATAGCCCTATATAAACATTTCTTACAACTTATAATGAGATTTCATTAGTAGTTAGGTTTGTACAGCCTGTTTGCTGCTGTGCTTGTGCTACTTTAATCTCATGAGGTCCCACCTGTGGTACCAGATTTTTGAAACTGGCAATGATGTTGGTACTCTTGAATTCCTGATAGTAACCAAAGCAGCCAGTCACGACAACAACTGCAATAAGTGTAATGGCCAGGTAGAGCTGCAGACAGAAAATGTGTCCACTAGTAAACTAACGCTTTCAAATAAAGTGACAGCAAATTTAAGGTTTCCGTATATATTCGTAAGCATCCTCTCCTCAGTTATGTTGTATTTTCCAGTGACAACAAAAATGCTACAATAATTCTGGATTAGAACTATATTCAGGAGACATAGAAATGTGCTGTAATGGGGATTAAATGATGCCGTATGCAATAATCGATTATACTGGATTTCCTGGAGGGTCGGGTTTTTGTCCCCCATGCTCACATTGTCATAGCTGGCGATCTCTCCCTTTGCACACTCAATGCCGAATGCAATAAAGCAGATGACAGCTGCCACCCACATGAGACATTGTAGGCCTCCAGCAAGCTGCCGGGCGAACTTCACGTATTCAGGTGTGCCCTTTGGTGGCTTAAGCTCGTTGGGTCCATCACGCTCCAGTACTTGCTGGGCCATGGTGGAGGTCAGCCCCTGTAGGGTGAGAAAGGCAGGGGACAATGGTTAGCTCACCTGGATCCTAACCCTAACACACTGAATCTGTGCTGGATGTATCAGAGCACTGTGTGAGAACTGTATATGGAGGGATTCAAAGAAAAAAACACCACCACAAAGGCCAGGAGAGGTGTTTTTTGTCTAGGTGAGTAGTGTTATAACTGTGCAGGCACAATACATGTTTTAACTTGTATTAATCTTATTTGCCTCAGATCTCTGAAACCAATTTGAACAGCAAATGTGAAGGACAACTGTCCTTGAGTTTTTTTCTGTTTTTAGATTTGGAAATTATTAAAGAAAAAATTGCAAAATCTAAAATTTTTATTTAATTATTTATTGCAAATGCAAATATCAGTCAACATCAGTTCTCTGTTTTAATTGGAATGCACATCATTCCACTTTCCCTATGTGATTTACTACAAGGCAAGAGAAGTGAATCTTACTTTGGTAACACTGGTTGAGTATCTCATCTCTAATTCCTCAATTGTGATTTCATGATCATCCTGTACAAATGAACAAATGCACATTCTTAAGAACTACTGTAACAAAAGTATAATAGTATTATCCTTATGAGCATATCACACATATAAGCAATAACTGACAGATATATACACACACGCACACACTGTACCACTCACAATGTCCATTTCTTTCTTCATGTGTTCCAGTTTTTCTTTTTTCTTAATCTTTTTCTTTTTCTTGATCTTCACATCTATGTCCCCATCCATTTTGTCCATCTCCACAAACATCTCGTAGGAGTCCTGTGAAGAAGAGGCAAGCAGGCTCTTGAGAGACCAAACACTTGCTGATTTAAATTATGTTCTGATAGACATCTCTTGGTTAAGAGTGTTTATAAGCACCTTACCGATTTATTCATGATGCCACACTTAGATCTTGACTCACTTAACTCACTGCCTAAATCAATCGATGTCCAAACCCCAAAGTGCTTTTCCCCTGAAATCTTGAAAAAGTCCTGGTATCCTAAGAGACACCTCACAACCCAGGTAACCAACACTACAAGAGTGGGTTTATCACCTGAGGCAGGTTTATATACCCCCACCTTATGCCCTACAGTGTTGGTCACTCACAAATTTGAATTCCCAATGTCACCCCTCCAAGCATAAGTGTGTGTTGCTTGTCGCCTTTTTATCACAACTGGTGCTTTTGATAGGGTAAGATTTCCCTTTTTGTTTGAGGACACACTGCCTGTTGAGTGAGGACATTTTTAACTTTCATGTAAGAGAAGGTCATTGAATATTCTTCAGTATCACTGAAAAATGCAGAAAACGTTTTTCATGTATAATTTTGTCAGCCATTTTTGGTCAATTTATGAATGATCTGGTTTTGACCAAAGGTCAGAGGTTTTAACATACATTGCTAAATGCATTGAAAATACTCTTCATACAAATATTTACAAATGCAGCTAAGACAAGTCTATTGTTAAGTGGGTATCTACATGCACTGCCCACTTTATTATGTACAAGGTTTTTCTAATGAAGTACTGTTACAGTACACCCTCCAAAAACAGGTTTAAATATACCAATGTTGCATTCAGTTAGGACATTGGGCTTTTCGAGTTTGTCTTTTATATCCTCCTGAGACCCAGAAAATTTACTGTTTGAGAAACTCAGTAATTTGAAGATAAGTAAAGTCTACTGGATGAACAAATGTCATTGATTTTTTTTTACTTTTTAATTTTTTCATTGAATGTCCTCTACATGGCACAATAGGTTTCAGCATGATATCTTATCATTTGGAGACTCATTTCACCCCTGAAGGACAAAAATGAATTACCAGGTCTTATCAGGCTCATTTATTTATTTATTTATTTATTTATTTATTTATTTATTTATTGTCATGGTGGCCGCCCTCCTCCCTTGT
>JAOXYF010000028.1:11804340-11829974 GCA_028565775.1 Sternarchorhynchus goeldii
TATATATAAAATAAAACTGTACCCAGAATGGAACCCTGGGGGACCCCATGTCAGAAGTGATGAGGAAGATTCAAAGTCTCCAAGGCTGACCGAAGAACTCCTGTCAGTTAAATAAAATCTAAACCATTCCAGTGCAGTGCCTTTTTTGAAAGCACTAAAAGATCTAAATTTGACTTTTTAATCAAGGGTCGCACAACGGCATGTTTAAAATTAGTTGGCACAACAGCTGAGGCAAGGCTGCTATTCATAATGGCATGAATATATGGTCCAACAGTATCAATAATATCTTTAAGAAGACATGAAGGAGCAGCATCTGTGGGGGAAGCCGAAGATTTTACATGTGTAATAATATCCTTAAGTACAGAATGAAACAGGCTCAAACTGGTTAAAAACAGGAGAGCACATAACTGTAAGAGAAGGATCATACAAGGGCAACGTAATAGAAGATCTAATATTAGCAACTCTTTCATTAATATAGTGTAAAAACCGTTCACACATTTATAAAGAAAAATCAGAACACTAAATTGGGAGGACTAAGAACAGCATTGATGGTATTAACTCGAGGTTTATGAACATTATTCGCAACAAGAACAGTAAAATATTTAGTCTTTTCAGCTTTTACAGTTGTCTGATATTTCTTCCAACAATCCTTTAAAACCATAAAAGACACTTGCTTTCCTACATTCCTGTCTAGCTATGCGGGTTGTACTATTCAGCCAAGGCTCAGATTTGCATTTAGAGCGCATACATTTAGAGCACATACAAAGTCATCATACATTGTTAATACAAGGAAGAGAAGTTTCGAATAACACCGGCATGTTAAACCTTGTGATAAAACAAGATCTAATGTATGGGGATGCTCCTGTGTATGGCCAACTATCGACTGCAATTAAGTAAAAGAACTATCAATTTCCTGTTTACACAGAGTAAAATACAGAATAGAATAAGTTTATCTATCTTTTATAATCTTTGAATGTCATTGTTACACAAATTTTTCTTAAATACTGATTGTCGGCTACGCTTTTTGAGCGAAGTACTGCTTGCGAACTCTTCCACTTCATATGAACCTTCCCACTTATTACATTCATGTCCCTTTCATGGGTGTGGCTGAGTTGTATGTGGACAGCTTTGTACAGATTTGTATTTCATTACAACTTTTGGAAAACTATTCAGAAAACTGAAAGCTAGCTAGGCCTACTTGTTCATAGCCACCACTGCTGCTCAGCAATGTTATTTATTTGTCTGGGTCCTCTCCGGTGTTAGTATTAAATGTAACATAAAATAAATTATTGTGGTTTATCTGATCCAAGTATAACTGTATAACTTCCAAACCTAACAAGTTATTTGACTAGGTGTCTAAACTGGGTTTGTCTTTGTAGTTTTCAGCAGTTTTTTTCTAAATACTTCTGAATTCATTTGTAAATTGAATGGGCGTGTGGTGGGCGTGGTGCGTGAATGAGCTTGTTGTTTGTAACACGTTGCACCTGTTTCTCTCCGGGTGAGTGTCTTAAAAGCGTGTATGTGTCACATTGTGTTGTGGGTCTTTGTAGGTGTGAACGTCGTTGTCCTGGTTGAACGTTTGTATCGACTAAACCGAAAAATAAAGCGGTTTACGTGTTTCACTTTTAAACGTGAGTCCTGTTGGCTTCTTGCAACCCTCCGGGCTCAAACGTTACAAGATGTTTGTGTTTCCACACCATTTGCTTCCTGTCTATTGTTCTGCCTTAGGATCTACTTCGGCCACGGCGGATAAGTTTATAGAAATAAGAGTGTTTTTTGAGCCTTGGTGTAAAGAAAATGAGGTTAGAATAGGGAGAAAAACTTAAAATTTTGAAACCTCACTCTGGAACTTCCACTCTGGAACTCCAACCTGGCCAGAGGGTCTGGATCACCACCCAAAACATGAGTCTTGGGTTGCCATGTGGGAAACTCAGCCCGCAATATGTAGGACCATTTAAGGTACTCAAACATATCAACCCGCAGTCTTTCAAGCTCCAGATTCCACTACGGTGCTGCTTGAATGCCACTTGTCATGTCTTCTGTTGAAATCTGTATGCTTCAGTCCTGTTTCTGCAGTGGTGGTTCTTAGTAACCCTCCAGCTCCAGTGGCAATGGATAGTATGCCAGCCTATTCTGGTCAATAACTGCTGAACCCCTCTGATGCGGAGGATGCCTAAGATACCTGGTTGACTGGGAGGGATACAGACTTCAGGAGCAGTCTGGGTGCTTGCAGTTGGTGTCCTGAATATCTCCCTTATGGTGGATTGTCCATCAGGTGAGGGATTCTGTCACGAATTCCTTGGATTATGCCTGTTCCAGCACTTCCTCAACATCAAATCAAGTTTATTTATATAGACGCCTTTAACAAAATATGTTGTCTCAAAGCAGCTTTACTGCTTTGTCAGAGTCCAAGCCCCCAGTGAGCAAGCCCAGGGCGAGAGTGGCAAGGAAAAACTTACAGCATGAGGAAGAAACCTTGGGAGGAACCAAGACTCAAGGGGGAGCCCATCCTCTTCTGGCCAACACCAGTCACCATCCAGTTCTCCAAAGTACTAAAGAGACTCACCTGCTACCCATTATCCCCTTATCAGGGCTCCTATTTATTCTTCCCCCTTCCATTCTCTCCTTGCAAAGTATTGCTGTTTTCACGCTGCATACCGAGCCTTCTGTGTTTCAGTGATATCTTGTTTACTCCCTAGCACTAGTTTGGCCAAAGCTATGAAAATTTTTGTAAGGCAAATCAGCCACCCAGTTGCCCACTCCCCTGCTGTGAAGCGATTAGCTAACAGGACTAGCGCCTATTGTCTTGCTAATGACGCTAGTGTTTTCCATATTTAGCAGCAAAAGAGAGCTCTTCTCTGCTGTCAGACTCAGTCAGCAAAGCCAAGGTTTGCAACCAAGTGTAGAAAAAATGATTCATGTGTGTTTGTCAGCTTTTACCCTGTGTCCGAAGAACAGGCCTACATCAATTCAAGAGATGTAAATCTACAGTCAATCTACAGTGCTTCATAATCATGAAATGTGCAAACACGACAGTAGCATGCAAAGGCGATAATGATATGGATATATGATAATGTTTCAGAGGTGTAAATTAGAGATGGCCGTGCTTAGCAGATATGAAATATGCAGATGCCATACTTCTCAGTGAAATAAATTAAATAGATTTTCTCTCTCTCTCTCTCTGTGCATATCTATCTATCTATCTATCTATCTATCTATCTATCTATCTATCTATCTATCTATCTATCTATCTTATCGGCTATATAAGCAGATATTTGAGAGAGAGATATGTTACTAGTTGTTGCAAGAATGCTAGAGCTTTCTGAATGCACGTTAGAGTTGCAGTGTCAATGCTCCCCTATCATGAGTTTGCATAAGGTTGGATGATGGCTATTCACGGTTATTTGGAGGAAAAAGGCAAAGCACATAACTTCTGTTGGTATATACAAAACATAACTTCTGCTGGTACATTCAACAGCTTCAACAAAGTGAGGAAGTGCAAAAGCAATGCTCTTGATTACAATGATATAACATTGCCTATAGTCTACTACACACCTGCTAAACTACAACCAAATTACTACAGTTAAAGGTAGAGTAAATTTACAATTAAGGTATTTAGCAGATACTCTTATCCAGAGCAAGTGCTTTGTTACTCACAGAATGCATCCTAGCCAGTAAGTAGAATAGAGTTCAGTAGACATTTGAACTAGAACACTGGTAAAATACAAAAATCGCACTAGTACAAGTCCTAGTACAAGTTATAGTACAAGTTCTATTAAACAATGATAAATACAGTAACAAATAACAAATAAGTGCTCAAATTTGAGTTACTCAACACCAGTGGACAAATAAAAGTACAGCATCAATGGTCAATGAATATGAAATCTATAAAAGTAGTTTTTTTAGTTTTAAAAGTAGTTATAAAAGTAGTTATTAGTAGTTTTGAAGTCTATAAAAGTATTTTTAAAATGTTTTTTACATCCTGATATCCATCAATAAATCAAATGCTCTGATACATAAAAGAGAAAAAAGACAATAACAGTAAAAAACACACACAATCATTTCATTTGGACTGTCTGCATGTCCCAGATGTGAGCACTCTGGCTTTAAATTAAACTACAACAAAAACTCAAGAATAGTCAAGAATATATATTTTCTGTTGTATAGGAAACAAAAAATGAAGGCAGAAAGGGTGAGACTCTACTAGTTCGATCCTCGTAGATATGGTGGGATAGGATTGAACCAGACCTAAGAGGGAATAAATGTGTAATACACAAAGACCTTTCTGTTCCACTCCGCGTCCCTTTATTAGACTATGCAAAGCTTCGTGTGCAGTTAGACTGCAGGCAGGCTTTTGCACAGTCAACTTTAGACAGTTTACTGATATGAGATTAATGGTATGAGAGAGAGGAGGAAATGTTGGGTGTTAGGAATGATACAAACAGTACCATTTAATAATTAAACAGTATGTTTCTCTTCTTTCCGATCTGCAACAGAACTAGTAGTTTGTTCAGAAATATTATTTATAAATAATCATGTCCTTTATGAGAGACTGGAATATCAAGGTTGAAACTTGAATTTGGAAAACAAAACTAAAACACACACAATATCATACCTGTTATGCAATTTCCTGGCTTGAACGACATGTACTTAGTGAGTTATCTATGTAAGCTGGAATTTGGGCAAATCTTATGCAAGTAGAAAATGTATCATTGCTATAGAATGTAATTTCACTGTACAATAAGTGTTTAATGTACTGCCCTCATTGTTTGTTTGTGTGTTTATGTATTTATTTAAATTTTTAAACTTAATGTAGCCAGCATTATCTTAAACAATTCTTCATATTTGACCATTTTTGGGTGAAGATGACTTTCTTTCTCTCTCTCTATCTATCTAATCACATCACTTTCAGAGTTCATTCACCCTAGCTTTCAACATGACCTTTTCAATGCAGTTGCTCAAACATATGTAACATGCAGTCTCTTCATCCAAAGTAACATGGAACAGTCCATCTGTCACTTCCTCCAACCATGGCAAGTTCCTGCTTAGTCTCAGCTATTTAGATCATGCCTGAATAACTACTCAAATATTTGTTGAATGCCATGTGACTCTCTATTTATTGTAATGTTCTTTGAATGATTTAAAGTAAAACATTGTGTAAGTTTTAAATGGGTGGAACTTGGTCAGATGACCAACGTCTAGTGCAATATTGTATTACAAAGGTCATCCATTAACAATGCTGACTCCAAGCTTCAATTATACATGTATTGTGCCAATACGGATGATGAACACATCTTTATGACTGAAGTGGAAGGACTAGAAAATTCATGTCACACAACAATGACATATGTAATGACAATTGTATCATTCATTATGGAACTAAAGATTCAGACCACAATTTCAAATGCATCAGTACAGAAATAATTAAGTTTCCACCATTAAACCTGAAGCAAAAGTTGGAATTCATAAGCTGGAGGATACTTAAGGATGAAGAGCCAGAGAGTTTATTCAGACCAGATTCAATCAACATCCTTTAATGGAATTAATATGTGAGATGTCCTGAGCTGTTCTTATTTTAATAGATAAAGGCAATTGTTTAAATTTGTTGTTGGGAATTTAAAAACATGAATGCCTCAAGATTAGACTATGATTTAATTTTTATGTTTATGGTCCCTTGGCCTGGAAATTTACATGAACAATAAAAAGGGCACTTGACATCACATTGCTGACAAATACACAGTTCATAGTACTTACGTTTATAGAGAAGACTAGAGCTGCAATACCCAGTGGCAGGCAGCAGCACAGTAGTGTGAAGATGGAATAACCCAAATAATCGGGCAACGGCTCAGCCAGCGGTCCGGATGTCACATACATTGCAGGCTGTGTGACCACGATGGGCTGTCCAGCGTACATACCTTGGTACGCTCCCTGGTAAGGCTGACCATACTGATTTCCGTAAGTCTGTCCTGGAGGGTAGCTGGATTGGCTGGGGTAGCCCCCTTGAGGTGGTGGGCCATCAGCCCCAGAGTTGAACTGGTATGGAGGAGGCTGATTATTCATGCCAAATTTCTCTGCAGGATTCCAGCCAGCAGGAGGATGACTTGGTGAGCTGTTGGGGTCCATTTTGAAGAGACTTTTGGTTTAAGTATCTTCTCTCACTTTCCTTTATCCAAATCTCTACAATTTCTTTTTCCCTTTAAAAAAAATAATGGCTGGTCTGTTGGCTGTGCTTTTTGAGTGAACTGCTGCTTGGGTAATTTTCCACTTCATATGTACCTTCCCACTTATTACATTCATGTCCCTTTCATGGGTGTTACCTCAGACTGAGGGGTGGAGCCAGAGCTACAGTCTGTTACCTCACAGGTCATTCTCTTCCCACAGGAGAGGATATACATGGTCAGAGACACAAAAGAAGTAACTATTTTCTGTTTATGGAGCAAAATAAGTTTATCTACATTATAACACCAATCCTTCTGATTAATTTCATAATTCATATACAAAATATTTTCTGTTAATACAAGAAAGGAAATAAAACAAAGGGCAATATTTAATGTGGGGTGTTTTTAATATTTGAATAGAATCAAAGTCACATGCATGATTTGTTTTCCACCACCTGTTATGTTTGAAGATGATAAAGTCGGGAGAGGAAAGCTTGCACTCATGATGAATAATCAGCAACCTCTATGATTAACAGGAGAGACAAAAGTAAATAAAGGAAGCAGGATGTACAGGTCGTGCCAACTATTTATTTATCTGTTCAGCACTGATATGCTGCTAAAACACTTTTTTGTGGTTTCCAAAATAAATAACTAGAAATCAGGTTTTAAACACTGTTAAGACTTACAGTTTTGGGAGATCCACCTTTAACATAATTAAAACTGTGTGGGATCCTACGTATACAGAAAAGTCAAAAGAAATAGTTTCGAGGAAACCTTTTTGAAACTTTTGATTTGAGCAAACATATACTTCCCTGCTAAGTGATATGAAACATTTTGGATCATTTTCATTTTTGGGTGGCCCAATAGTCGATGTTTGACAAACAGCAGTCTGTTTAAAAGTACCACATTAGGATACTATTGAATTCAGTGTTATACTTTGTACTCTAAATCCTGAAAAATCACATGCCCCATTTTTTCTCTCTTAAGTCTTCTACCTGTTGTTTTTTCATCACCTAACTCTCTGCTTGTTATGTGACTCCAAGATATAGTTTGCAAGTCCCTTTTCTGACACGCACAATCTTTGGCTCACCTCCCACCTACAACACACACACACACACACACACACACACACACACACACACACACACACAGAGACACACCTTCTGACTCTCTCCCAGTTCACCTGAACCATATGCAAGCTGTTTGAGATCTACTGGGAGCTGTGCTACACAAAGTCCAAAGTGCTGGTAATAAAAGCAGCAGGAAATTTAACACCTGATAAGTAACTTAAGTAACATTTACTGGAGCAACCACACACTGTCTATTACCACACTGACTTTTTCTGTTGGACTTATTCAGTACAAACCTGTCAGCATTTGCAGTAACAAAACTACGAACAAGTACAGATCATAATCATGGAATACCTTTATTTGTCATTGTACATATACAGTACAATGAAATATTTTCCATGCTTCTTTGTGAGCCCAGCCATTGTACAACACCCTGGAGTATTAAGGGCCTTGCTCACTACCCTAAGAAAAAGAATCATTGTTGTAATCAACAGCAACTACATTGTAACCATCATCTATGAAAACCACTCAATAAATATATGCCCTAAAAACAGTGAACTTATAGGGAGAAAGGCAGTAATACCCAGTAAAAAACAAAAAAAACCAAAATACAGCAACTTAACCAGTGCTTAATTTCTTCCAGATCCTGCCACAGCAAGGTCTGGTAGCACATGCATTCTGGAACTTATATACATTTTTTAAATAAAAGTAATAATCATAGTAACACTTGGTCCATTTTAGGTGGAATACTTGGAACACTGTCACATATATAGAGGGTACGCATTGATGACACTTTTCCATCACAGTATGCCCTCCATCATACTGAGTGGTAAAACATTCTGAAACATGGCTGCATTTATTATTGTAAAATAACATCTGTTTTATATAGTGCCTTTTACATAAAACTTTATTTGATTTGATAAATGGCTGTTGTGAGGTTGAGTGTGGAAAAGCTGGCAGATGTAAGTGGGTTAATCCCAGTGGCGAACAAAGGTCTCCAAATGCAGAGTTCCCTTTTTGGTCTCTTTTATTCACCAACATTAAAACGCTAAGAAATCATCCCAATTTTCTTGAAGCCAAAGTTAAAAATACACCAATAAGAAAACCTTTACTAGCATCCACTTCTGGTTGTCTACAGGGTTGACAAGACTCAAATCAGCCTTATACTAAGGCTGAGGGCATCTTATTATACTAAGAGGGCATCTTATTATACTAAGACCCCTTAGACACAACACCACTACTTCAATCCTTCACTGTCAAGGTCTCCCCCTCTCCTCTATACTTAGCA
Source organism: Sternarchorhynchus goeldii (assembly GCA_028565775.1). Classification (NCBI taxonomy): domain Eukaryota; kingdom Metazoa; phylum Chordata; class Actinopteri; order Gymnotiformes; family Apteronotidae; genus Sternarchorhynchus; species Sternarchorhynchus goeldii. Next base: position 11,812,857 of record JAOXYF010000028.1, read on the forward strand.
GTATTTCCCCTTTATACTGTATATGCACATGCCCTAACTGGTTTGGAGAATTGCAACAATTACAACTTGGGGTACTGGGAAGAAAGAAGAAATTTGTTACTGACAGTCGAACAAAATGTTAACATTCACTATCTATATCCAGGCCTTTATACATGTAACCGCCTCCTGGAGAAGGTTGCAACATAGATATGCTCCCTCTATGGGGATCTCAGAGCAATAATTTCCTTATAAATGAATACTGCATATGTAAGTGTGTCTGGTGATGGGGACATACTAACTTCATCACAAAGGCACACCTAGACTATTGACTTAAACTTAAAGGCTGGAACTGACCAAATAATCAGTGGTTCATGGACATCAACATGCAACCAAGAATTGGGTTTCCTGACATGTAAATGGACCAGATTTCAATACAAGGTAAGGACACTAATCAAAGCATACAAAATCCTTGGTCAGACTTCAAAGTAGGATTTGTTGGTGAATGAACAGGACATGAGTGGATATTCTGGTTGTATGTCATAGGGTTGTACAAATTTCATTAACCCTAACCCTAACTATTTGGAAACCAGTTAGCTAGCCAGGTCTTCTTTGTTCATAATCTACATTGTTACACAGTAATGTTATGTATTTGTAAAAAATACAAAAAGCCTCTCCAATGTTACTACTAAATATAACAAAATAAATTATTGTGGTCTTTAATGCTTCTCTGATCCAAGTATAATTTACAAACCTACCAAGTTATCTGGCTAACTGTCTAATCTGGATTTGTCTTGCTAGTTTTCAGCAGTACGTTTAAAGTTAGGTTTTCATAACCGCAGAGATAGTATGGATGTATATGGATACATATATGGATGTATAAAATTTTGCAAGTTGGATTTTTATCGATATTTGGAGAAAAGGAGCCTTGTAGAGCTGGCTTATACTTTTTATTATCTTTGCAAAAGGCAAAACAACTATTACTAAATAAAAAACCCATAACTTCTTTCAGTGGATACAAAACTGAGCTTAACACCACAAGAAGTACAAAAGGAATGCTCTCGAACACAATGATAAACTCGCCTATGGTCCAATACACAAATTATTAAACTAAAATATGATGTTACTGAAGTGTTTTGTTATTTTTTTTAAAAAATTACATACTGATAGCAATCATTAAATCAACTACTCTTTAATCAACTACCCTAACAACACTACTCCATTTGGACCAACTGCATGTCTAACATGTACGCGCACTGCAGTTTGAGTGAGCACTCATTTGCACGTGTGCAAAATCCTGCACACTGTTCTACACACACACTGCTGAAAGCTAGCGAGAATGGCAGAGAAAGTTAAACTATTGCCTACAACAAGGACTCAATTTCAGGGGGTTTGGGAGTTGTTGGCATGTAGTGTTGTTTCAAGCATTCAAGGATATGTAGGCAAGAAATTGGTTGAAAAATGTCATCCAGAAACTGGGATATTAACTGTTGGGCAGAAACAAGCATATACATTGGGATGTGTAGGATTGTTTTCCTTAGGAATTTTAGGGAGAAGATGAAGACTGCTACATCAAGGATAATCAACAGAGTGCCAAATTAGGGAGGTGTTCTGCTGAAATTGTATTCTGCAACTTCATATCCATGTATATAATAATAATTATTATGTATAAATCATCACTTTCTTTATCAGAGACTGTAATAATCAAGATTGAAGCTTGGATTAGGAAAATAAAACTAAACGCGTCCACAGCTAAAATGACTCGTAATGCAATTTCCTGGCTTGAAAGAACTGTAAGGCATTTTTGAAGCCTCTTCCTGCCTAGTTGACTTTCCTAAAAAAAAAGTTTGAAACCGAGTTTCTTTAATGCAGTCTAGAAACTAATTCAAACACAATTGGGCAGTTTTATGTGAAACATAAACCACTAAATTATCAATATTACACCATTTTAAAAATTATTTTAGCAGTTATAGCGCTATAAGAGACTGCAGTTTTAGGGATAAAAACTCGAATAACGGTAATCCCAGATTAGTAACACTACTGTAGACTGACAATATAAAGACTGACAAACATACCGACTTATTTGAGGTACATGTTTAAAGCATTTTAGTTTTTAGGCACGTAAAAAGCACTTTGAAATACAAGCATCTGGAAGAACGATATTTTTTCAGTAATGTTTCACGTGTTTGAGCAGCCATTTTCCTCAAATCTGTCCATAACTATATCAGATGTTATAGATGTGTGTGATTTGTAGAATTTAGGATTATATCCCAAGAAAAACTAACTGAACTTCTTAAAGTACTCGTGTTGGTAGCCTACAGTATCTTTACAAAGCACTCATGCAAGGATCTAACAGACGTAACACCACCTACACAAACTAGAGTGCGAAATATGGTCACAGGATATGTTACTTAAATATAGCGGGAACGTTATGATGGCATACTCACTGAAATGGAGTGTACCAAAGCAGCAATACCCAGCGGCAAACAGCAGCACGACATGATGAAAACAGAATACCACAAATAATCGGGAAACGTCTGGGTCAGAGACGTGTAGGCAGGTGCACAGTTACGGAAACCTGGCCGTGGGGGACAGGCTGACCGTACGGTATGCCATAACGCTGGTATCCAGAGTGGCCTTGAAATGTACGGTAAACAGCGTTTGGATGTGCTGTGATGACCTGGAACGGTGGCAGAAGCTGTTCCGATGCTGATTTCTCAGCCGGGACAGCAAGTGACTTTTTTGTTCCATTTTCTCTTTATTTTGCTCTCGACTTTAAAGGTCCTATTGGATTCGTGTCTATTTTCTATTTTTGTCGCTGTAGTTTTCTCTGCTCGTCTGTCGACTATTTGTCGAGCTGGGCCTGGATGAAGCCTAGAGCAGTAAACTTTTTCCTTTAGACTCCACCTAGCACGCTCCGCCTCCTCAATAGCAGACGAATGTGGACCAAATACATTTTATATCAGTTACGGGTATGGGCTTTATGCGATTGGAGTGGTCCCACCACCTGCAAGTACTTACCTTGCTTTATCCTCCATTCACACTTCTTCAACCTCCTATGTATTACTGGAATAGTTTGGTCCTGTAATTCTCTCGCTTGAAGCTTAGCCAACAGTGGCGTCAAATACAGCCACTTTGAAATAATTCATGATATAATAACGGGTGCTCTTGATTTTCTTACTCTCTGGACGCAAAAATGCATAGATAGCAACAAAAAATAAATAGGGAAAAAATAACAAACACGTGGATAGGATTTGTCTGTGGAGTGTTGCAGGCTTGATATATTGTGGAAGGTATATATTTTTATGGCTTGATATATTGTGAACATAATGAAACACTGTCTTAAACATTTTCCTCATTAGGAAATATTCACATCGAAATGCCAGTACACTAAGTATACGTATACTGTTGTCACCAAGCAGACATTGTTTAGTGTACTTCAGTTTTCACATTGTCTACACTGCAGCTTTTGTTGCATCCAGAGACTTAAGTTATTTAGACTCAGAAGATATTAATTGACATTTTTATTGATTTAATACTCTATTCTCAATACTCTATATTCAAATACTATATTGAATTCACTTTGCAGTGGGGTCGTACAATGATCCGGACTGCAGTCATAGATCTTTCAATGGCAAAAAGAAAATCACTCAGATTATTTTTAAAAATTTGAATATGGGGGAAAACAGTAACACTTTTGTAATGCATAACATGATTAAAAATGTGCAAAGGTAATTGCAGGACACTGTAAATCCATACACAGTGGCCTCCAACATTACCTCGATTAGTGTAGTCAAAATTCCATATGAATGCTCCTCCTCTTGTATGAGATCTTCCTTCTTTTTTTCCTCCTCCTCTTGCTCCACCCCTGCTAATCTCCTCTTTCTCCACCTTATTACTTTACTTTTTATTTTCGCTTTGTGCAGCAATTAAACACAGTCATCTGTTACTGAAGGTTTGTGTAAACAAATTTACATGCAGCACATCTAGAGCTGTTGCTGGCTACAGCACCGTAGTTATTACCTAATTAGTTATCACTCTTGATAAGGATGTCTTTGATGTTTTTTGTCTCATTTGTAGGAGATTAGTGGAGCTTCCTTAAAGAGAGGTTTGGTCTCTGCATCATCATGGAGGATTCAGAAGTGTAATAATAATAATAAAATATTGTAATTAAATTATTAAATATTGTATTAAAAATATAATATTAAACATCTTTAAAAACAAAATCCCTAATCATTCACTTCACATGTGCTCACAACTAATGGGATCTTTTAGGATAACTATGGCAAAACAACGACAGAACTCGACATGACAAACAATAATATACATAATATTGAATGATTAAGGATTTTGCATGGAAAAATAGCAGCCAGGCACGTGCACTAAGACGTAGTGAACCGTAATGTTTAACAAGTCCAGGAGATGGCAGTCTAGGCGAATACATGTAGGTCTGTAGATAGCCTAAAGTCGGCTTTACACCGCGATTCCAGTGGTCTTAGAGGTTACGTCTGTTGCATCTTAACAGAATGAGTGATGTCACTTTTTCTCAAAGTTTTTCGTGCGATAAACCTACAATGCTAGAAAATGACGACGTTCTGCCTTTGTCCATATGCAATTTATTCTTACTAGAATGAGACACAAACATTTTCTACTACATTTATGCAAAGCGTCCTACTTAATTTTTGTTTCGCTATACTGCTGCTGAATTGAAGATGGCGAGTGGACTGTGCATAAATACAAGACGCAATTTCTGGGCGTTTGTTTTTAGAAGTGAGTTGTAGTAGCGATCACATTTGAAATAAACATGAGATTATGGAGCAAAACTTCCTAACACTGCCAAAGAAGAAGGCCATTGGAAGCAGGGGTAGTAAAACGACTGTAGAGAAGCATGACACACATTCAAAAGATCAAATATTTATACAATCTGCGATTGTTTTGTGCAACATCGTAGTCGTTTATACTGGGTTTGATAACAGATACGCCTGCACATTTGCCTTGTGCCACCAGGTGTCGCTAAGGAGACATCTATATATGGCTTTTATAATTCAATGCTATACTGTTTTCTATAGGTTATGTCGTTTTGTTACATAAGACTACGGAAGCACTATAGTATTAATTCTAAATATATTCATGTATCTGTTGCATAAATACCGATACTTCTCGCTTTCAATATTCCCCATACTGAGACCTACCGACAAAAACAGCACAATGACATGTCAAAATGTTTATTGAATCTATAAACGTTGCCACGCATCTACTGTTATCCATTACGTTAGCCACTACTAGTTGCTACATAGCAAGGTACCATCCTTATACTCAAGTTTAATAAATTACCATACTTTAGTACCATTAGAGCAGAAATTAGAGATTAAATGTTTGATCAGAATTTCAACATTCTGTCTTCACTTTTTTCAAGCCGTAGTGGTTCAAGAGGAAAACGTCTAAAAGTGCTCGATAGTTATGGATTTTTACGATGATTCTATGCAACAAGGTAATACAAGTTATGAGATCAAATGGCGTCATTTGTGATATCACTTGAATCCCCGCTTGTCGAGTCAAGTCAACGTGCATATTTCTAAAGTCATTGCTGCGGTTTTGTCTAGCAACCTACATCAGGTTTGCTGCCTGTAATGTATATTATGCCCCACCAGACATTACGTGCTAGAGACACCACTGGGTTCGTACCGCGACCGTGGAACAAAGTCAAAGTGAGCCATAAAGTACTGTTAGATCGCCTTCAGAAAGCGACCTATCTTTGAGCAAAATTTGTTATAGAAGATAGGGTAACATTTTTCAAATTACTCTAGTTCGACTTTAAAACGAACAGCCAAAGATGTGCATCTTCATATATACTTGTTAAATACATACGTGTCGGCAGGAAACGGGGGCGTGGATTGAAACAGCCTACTAAATTTCACATCATAGTGAGGTATTACTACAAAGTTTTTAAAATTACAACTCGGTTAAAGTGAAGTACATTTTTGACATTGGAGAAACTAAGAAAACAGAATAAAAACTGAAAATAGAAAACACATAAGCTGCTTTATTCTCTGACGATTTATTATATAACAGAAAACAGCGTGAAAGAAGTGTACGACTTCATGTGAACAGTCAACTTAAAATAAATTCGGTTCGGTGAACATTATTTGCCATACCTTCCTCTACGACTCGTAACAGCACTGTCGTCTACATTAAGTTAATGTAAAGTTTAAACATCGACAAGAAGAAGACTGCTGACATAAAGCTTGTATTTTTTGGTTAGTAGTTTCGCTGTGTCACTACAAAATGATAATCGGGACCAAGCTCTATTAAACAAAGTAAAGTGGCTCCTATAGCCAAGACATTTTAGCAGACATGCTGGAAAAATAATAATACAAATGCTGTAAATTAAGGTGGTACTGGTGAAAGTCAGTTCAAATGAATATCTGGACAAAGCCCAAAAACGCAGATAACTTGCTACGTGATATGTCATATTTCCAAACGAGCAACCACGTCGACAGCAAATGGGTGATGGTGGGGATAGTAGTATATTTTAAAGAGAAACTAACACATTTTTGACGCGAACATCTGGGATGTAATAAGGTACGCCAGTTTCTCCAATGTTCTCTCCTCCTTCAGCCCGATCTCTGCCACAGATTAGGGTTTAATATTCATTGGCCCTTGCTGTTAATGGAAAACAAGCAGGCAATTATAAATAATAATACCAACAAAAACAGTGCTGCTAATTCACAGATTGCAACCTGTAAAAAGGCTTCAAAGTGAAATCATTTTAGTTGGAAATTATTCTATGTTTAATTACATTTAACTGCCCTGTTAAATGTAATTAAACATAGAATCAAATGAATCAATACTAAATACATATACCAGGCAGATTGAAAAGCATATTTCTGCTCAACTGCTTGACCTGGGGTGTGGTTAAAAAGGATCATGGAATCTTGATGAGCCACTCTGTGGGAAGTGAGAATTTAGACAAACTCAGAGAGGTGCAGGTTGCCTTGTTTATGTGGGCACTCAGGGGGAAGGGGAGGAATTTCCAAGAGGAGTAAAGTTTTAAAAACCCTGCTTTTTTGTGTGCTGCATCTAGTCCACAGTGGAAATGGCTTGCAACAAAAATCTGTTATTTACGAGTGTGTATAGATGTATATATTTATTTTTTACCAATATAAACCCAATTTTTAATTAATATAAGCATCTCAAATTGGACGAGCATGAACACCTTTGCTGCCGTATGTAACATACACAATACATCTCTACTGTATAGACCTGATTCAGACCTGTCACTACAGGATGCGGGAGGGAGAGAGTGAGTCATTCTGGAAATTAGGTGGCAGGTCCCACAGAGACAGGCCATGTGGCCTTGTGCATGGTTTACGTTGGCATCATGGGATCGCTGGCAAAAATGGTATACGGCAGATGGACCCCATACTCAGGACAGCTGACTAACTGCCAGAAGCGACCACCTTAAGTCAAGTTTCCTGTAGGCACCTTACATATGCCATAATGACATCTGAGCATAGAAGGGGTGAAGTGGTATTTATAAATGAGCTTTAACATGAAGAACTGGATGATTAAACAATGCAAATAAATGACTGCAGCATCATCTACCATTTTTTAAAAATAAACCGCACGTAAGACGATAATAGAAAATCTGAAATGAGAATTTTTTTAAGATCAGATAAAAATAAAGACAGTAAATCCTTAAAACTAGATAAACAAAAAAGCAATTAAAACTACATAATGGGCAGATATTGTGTGTTTACTGTTTAATAAAGATAATTAATTAGATATGTACTTTTTGAATGGGCCAAAGAGAATGTTCATACCTGGGCCATTGAGCAGCGTTACTTCCGGTCCTTGTCCTACATTGGTAAATGACAAGGTTAGTGTCACACAAAACAGTCTCAAAAAGTTCATGAAAATATGTAGCTTTTTTGCAGACTGAAAGTTCCATATTGTACCTCTATTTCCGGGTGATTTTGCATCTGCATTGCCCACCTGTGAAAGAACAGTTTGGTCTTTAGATGAATACTGACAGATGACCAAAGACCCAAGTAGCGTTGGTACAGCATCTGTGTCAGTGAGAACCTAAATTTGGTGGGTGCATTTGTTTATAAAAGAATGAGTGCAGTGTGAATGTACGTGGTAAAAACTCACTAAGAAGTATAGTGACGCCAATCAGACACAAGACTGCTGCTAGTATGAGGCCTCCAACACGAAGTTGGTGATAATCTAGACAGAAAAGGGGAAAGGCAGAGATGGAAAGAGATTTGTTCAACATTGATGTTGCATGTTCTTTTGCTATTTTTGCAAGTGGGTGGGGGTAAAAAAGGAAGAAAAAAAAAACAACCCTCACCAAAAGTAAATGGGTCTTCCACTGCTGTAAATGTGAACCAAAGAACAGCTTGGTTTTAACATCATGTCAGACAGTAGTAGGTGATGATAAATTAATAATGAAGAAGCAAATGAATCGCATCGGCAAAAATAAACAAAGCCACTTCTTACTTACTGTTCTGCTTATCCTCTGCCAAAGCGAGGGACACAACTTTAAATGCAAGAAACATCAATATTAATGACATCTGCCTTACATATGTAATTTTTTAATTTTAATATAAAAAAATGTATCTTATACACACACATTCTGAAAACTCCACCACATTCTAATATAATCTTTCTATTACAGTACAGACAAGCATTTTAAAGCAGTATTATAAAAAACAACAAACACATTTAGACAATTCAACGCTGTTTAAATGTGCAGTATGGTCAGGAGAGCAGCACTGAGTGTCATTTGATGTTTCTTCCCATGTTATCACCCTGTTGAGAACATTACATGGAGTGTTGCCTCTCTGTGACTAATTACTACATCCTACTAACACAAAACACACACACACACACACACACACACACACACACACAGTCATATCAACCCTATAAAGGTGGTAACATGGGTAAAACAAATTTAAGAGAATTACTCACACGTGATAAAGGCCAATGCCAAAATCCGAACCATGGCTATGTGACTTTACCTGAAAAACAAGACAAATGTGTAATGATGCACTCAATGAAACTGCATAAACAAATGTATATGTGGATAACCATAGTAGTCTAATCACAGAACCAACATTACAATGAACAAGTTTTCAAATATGGCCCAGTAATTCTGCTAGCAGCGAGGCAGGTCACATGATCCTTTTGCGGCTAAAAGCTGATTAGCGATGTCTCAGAGTCCACTTATACTCTAAATATATAACACTGCATTGGAAAGTTCTGAACAATTGGGACCTCCTGGCTCTCATTGGACTGAAACTATCCAGATTCATTTCTCTATGTTCCACAGTTTATCTAAACATACTTCAAACCTGGGCAACAAACTGCAATTGTCACAAAGCCAACTGACATCCATTCAAAATGTCGGCTATAAGGCTTGCCTACTGGATTGTGCGTCAAGAAACAGGGAGAAAGCGAGAAGGCAGGTTTCAGATGTAGCTTTAAATTGTGCCATTGCCCTCCACTCCTGTAGAAGACAGATCAGTGACACTGAACGAGTCTTTGTTATTTGTGACTTGGATCGGTACAATAGAAAGACCTCATAGCATGATGCAAGAGGAAAAGTAGAAACATTTGAGGGAAAAAAAATGTAAAAAAAAAAAAAAAAGTTAATGTTTGAACGGAGCAAAATGACTGACCACTGAAGGTAATTTGCCTTTCAAAGTAAATTAGAATTGGTGAAGTCATTTGTCTTGTAAAGACATATATTGTATTTATGCCCTGAACTTCATTTCTTGAAAAATGATTAACTATAACAACAACATTAATGGAATGTCTGTACTATGTGTACGGGTATAGATTGGAGATATGTAGGTAACACGGCAATGTGATAAACATGTCGCAACAAAGCCCTAGATCTGAACAGCTATGTGATTTCTCCATGGAATCTTAAGACACAAGGGAACACTCTCTACCACTCAATTTACCATACAGTGACGTCCAACTATACTGTATTACCTACCACACACCTACACATACACACACGGATGACGTTTGTATCCATGTGGACAGAGACAGAACAAGATGAAATCTCCAAGGACACGCTGAGCTCAAACAAGGTCCAACATTTGAGGTCTTGAATTGAAGCAAGCCAGCCTAGCGCTTCCTGGAAAGAAAGGCATCAGAGCAGTTTATTTGAATTCTCTGCAGTTTTCGTTCATCCACAGGGTTTCTGCATGTCCGACTGTGTGCTGTACTGTCATCTAATGTGGAGCTTTCTCTTAAGTTTGGACTGGCACATTTGTTTCATTCTGCCAATTGCCTCACGCATGGGCTGCCTTATTGCTGGTGTTTTCAATGCAAATGAAGTCAAATTAGACCCCGTGTTCCACACTGCTAGATGTGCTAAGGAGTGGCCTGCTCACAATGGAAACCTGACACCTGCGTCTGAGGCTTTGTTCTCTGGGATAACTACATGTACCCTCCATGCAAGGCACAGAATGACTCATGACTTCTTCATTCCCTCTGCAGTCATGATTACACCGTCTTGCACGCCTGCTTCTCACCCAGGCAACAACATGGTGGGGAGAGGAAGCCATGGAGAATGTGGGCAGTGCGCCAAGACCCGGATGTGTGAATTTTACCAATGCAGTTCTGTCAGAAACGAATAAGAACATCATTTTTTGTTAATGTTTTAGATCCTGTTGTCTTGACCTTCTTATTTACTCTTGATTTGACAAGAGCTCCGTTCAGTCTCAGTGTTCTCAGTGTATTCATATTTAGTTCCATTCTCTGGCCAATTTTCTCTGCAATAGAAGAAAATGCTCCAAGGGCCTTATTTGGATGTGGTAAATGGCATCATCTGAAAGCAGAACTTGCAGAAACATGCGGCGGGTTGTGAGGATGCAGATGACCAATATATGAGCTTTGAAGAGACCCTGGAGTGCTCCCCACAGCCTTGGAAACATTCTGCATTTTTTCTCACCAGCCTTGGAGAAATAAGCTGGAAGAGTACCAAGAGACAAGCAGAAAGTACAAAAACCCTCCATAAGCCTAGTGGAGGCTTCAAAGGTGAAACTCAAACAATTTGTTTCAGAGATTTTGAAGAGGATACATGGATACCTGCATGTGTCACATTTCAGTCCAAATGCGTGGTGAGGTAGTTACAGGAGAAAGAAAAAAGAGAAACAAAAGAGAGAGAGAAAGAGAAAGAAAAGAGGGAGAGAAAGAGACAGAGACTCTACATTGTATCCAACTCTGCGTGTCAATCTATTTGTCCTTACCAGGCAGTGTAACCCAGAGCGTGGGTCAGTAATAATGAGTTAGTTGTGTTCCTGTGTAATTCATGTCGCGGTGCTGGCTCATTCTCGAGGCAGGGGAAGAATCGCAGGGTTTGTATCAGATGCCCTCACACGTGACCTGCTTAACGTGTATTTCCTCTCATACAGCTTGCCATCTTTGTGCGGATCAGACCAGCCAAGAAATATCTTTTCAGACCAGTCTTCAGGGTACACACCCAGCTTGACTGCTCTATTTTCATGTGCATTTTTTGCTTATCTTTTTCTGAGCACTTCATGCCTGGAGTGATAAAACAAAGAACATTCCCTTTCTGACTTTCATGCTGTGCAATACTACAATGCATAGTCCTCTAAGTCTCAAACCGAAATCTTCTCTTTGCCTGTAGAGTAACTGCATAAGCAAACACAGCACCATCACAACTGGCTTACGTATTATCTCCCCTATCGGATGTCTTTTTTTATGAAAGTGTTGATCTAAAGATAAAAAAGCAGCAAGCAACACAAAGGAACAGGCAACAAGAGACCCTGATCCTGGATCAGTAATTCATCACCAAAACACTTAACAAACACACTTTCCCCATTCATCCCTCCCTGATCTCTGGAGACCTCAAGGTCCCTGTTTACCGCTTTACCCACAATGACATGCACGGGCTTCACGTGCTCATTCTTTTTGGATACATGGTACTTGTGCAGAGGGAACAGTGGTGTGCGGTGTGGGAGTGTATAGGATCTCATGCAGGACTGTAAAGGTACCGTGTGCCCAGAGTGCTCTCACAATTAAAAAAAAGGGGCACATGGTAGTTCACAGGCGCCATTAAACTGTTCAAAGGAACATTCGAACGAGAGCAAACATCAGCCTTCCATGCCCTCTATTATAAACATACTTGAAGGTTTGTGGGGGGATGTGTTTATGTGCATTGGTTTGTTCACTGGCTTAGTGATTTAAAGATCCTTGAATTTAAACCTAGCCTGAACCTATTTACAACAGATTTTTAACAGTACAACATATGTTTTTACAAGTTATGAGGCGTAAAGTACATTTTAAACAGAACTCGTGATATTCTAAATGCAGTTGCTTCTAGGGAAGAATGGTTCTTTAGGACTGAACTAAGGTTACTTTCAGAGCTAATAACTATACTGACCACAGTAATACTTGAAGAACTGGAATACCGGAATGAAAAACCATCTTGTTCTTACCTACAATGTAAGTACTGTGCAAGTCCTTGCATGGCAGACCAAAAAATAAAATGACAGATTCAAACATGACTTTTTCAACTGCAGTTACCAGAGTACTTAAACAACTAATCAGAATGACTATTTTAGGCTCTTTGGAAACTAGTCTAAGCTGGTGCATCAAAGAAATTCCGTTTTCATTCTCACAGAAGTAACTGAGGATCATAATTTAAAAACCACAACCCACCCCAAAGCTTTGCTAAATCCAGATCCACAGAAGTTCTCAAACCCATTAGCCTGCAAAGGCTAAGCTTACTGGCGTCACAGATTCTGTCACTATGATAAGTAATAAAAAAACAAACAAAAAAATACAACCAAACCATCTTCAAGTAGCACACCATAAAACAGCACTATCCTTCCTTGAATCTAAGTAAGACCTGGACAACCAGGAAGATGCACTGATGGTTTTCATATGCTCATTCGTTTTGCAGTATGAGTATGGTCATGCTAAGGTAATCTCATCACTAAAAAGACATGAAATGTGCCCAACGAACATTTTAAACTGTTCTACTACTTCTTGCTTTGCTTCTAAAATAAGCCTCATAGGAGCAGGCAACAAAAAGAACATGAGATTTAGTTTTAGCTTTTAACAGTACAACAGTACAAAATCAAGTTTTAGCAAGGTTACTTCCAGGCCAAATAACTGTACTGATCACAATAATACCTGAAGAATTGTTGGAATGAAAAAAACATATTGCTTTTTCAACAAGTTGCAAAACATATGCTCAAAAGACAAACTTTTTTTGTCCTTATGTTTCCACACTGCATGGAACAAAATTGCTATTACAGTGCACTGAGATACCACCGACGCAGCTACATCTTCCAAACTTCTGTGCCATTCTGTCTTAATATATATCTTATGATATAACACATAGAATCTTATAGCTTGAACATTTTATGCTGTGTGTAGTGATGGGGCACTGAATTGCATTGCATAATATGTATCTCATGTAATTTAGGAATTACTGGATGTATGCTTTGCACATTGCAAGTTTCATCCTCTCTAAGTCTTACCTGCTCTCTCTCTCTCTCTCTCTCTCTCTCTCATGTATAGTAACACACGTAACAAAACAGAAACTAGTCACCAAATTACCTATGAATATTATAAATAAGTGAATACATTTAAATATTCATAATTCAAACAATAATCTAAAGATATGACAACACTATCCATTTGGAGAATTTTTTTCAGTTCAATGCCCTGTAAAAGCTTTATGGATTTTCCCTGCAGGGACAGGCTGAAGGAGCTTGAGATGAGTCCATGTGGAGACTTGGCATTAGAGTGAGAGAACAACAACAGCCATGTGTGCGTGGAGCTCCTCGGAAGATAATCCCAGAGCCTCAGGGACGCTCCGGTCTTAGTACAGAACACTTAATATCCAAAGAGAGATGAGTGTGGCAAACAGCAATAGGAAAACTGTGCGAGTATAAGCATGTGGTGCATGTGAAAAATGTGTGGGAAAGAAATTGTCAGCGAGTATATCTTTGACCTTGAAAGCATGTCAGTTAGCCTTCTTGGCCAAACACACTCAAATACTCTCACACACACTCACACACTCTCACACACACACTCACACACTCTCACACACACACTCACACGCACACATGCTATGATCACACGGCAGACAAAGGATATGGCACATAGACAGCGGAATTCATAACGAGGCTAAATTAGGAACTAAAGTCTGCAACCAAGAATAGCTTATTGCACACTTTGAAGTACAAAACAGCAGAAACTCACACACCCTTACACAAAGACAGTTCATCTGCCTAGACAGACCAACATGAGTAGTGTACTGGGGCAAAAAACACCATATGGCATAATTACAGGCATGCAGCTCACTGCATCCACTTCCTACTCCTTCTAGACCACACACACACACACACACACACACACACACACACTTTACTACATTCTTTCCAGGACAATAGACATTAAACCTTGTGGAGTTCAGCAGGGACGTGGTATGTGAACGAACATTCTCAAGTAGAACTTCTCAGCATCGCATTGCTGTTATAGTAAATGCTGAAGCTCGAGTCTGCTGTGCGTAGTGACGATGGGTGGGACTAGGAAGGCAACATTCTAGTGGCATGAGTCATGCTTCTTCCCCACAATTGCTCCCCTCTCCTCTGCTTAAGGAAAACAAAAAACTCCTCCAGCACGATATCCAAAAAGTAGGAGCACACAGAACACATACGGAGGCTGCTGCGCAGAGCTTCACCATTTACACTCTACTGCCTTTCATTTATGGCCTATGGAACTTACGCAAACAGTGCAATTAAAGCAGTGTAATATAGAGAGATCTCATCAGGCCAGACCATTGGAGATGTAGCGCTTGTATATTAATTTGTGACTTTTGTTTTCCTATGTGAAGCAGTGCATGACTAAATGAAAAATAATATTACCTTAAATAACAGAACATGTGACCTTAGATGAAGATGAACGTTGAGCTCCAGCTGGCTGGTTTGGAAATGGCACATTAAGCAATGTTTACATTAGGACTACAGAGGTCTACTAACAGACTGAAGGCAAAACAAGAACAGCAGGACTTCACTGCCTTTGCAAATATTACGCGATTTTACCAGGGGAGTATTAATTGTATTCAACAAATTCACTGAACTGGTTTTGTTCATGTCTGGAGAGCACAAAATGTGTGCCATAAGCCTCTGAGGTGGGGTACAAAAATGAAATGTGTGTGTGAGTGTGTGTGTGTGTGTGCGTGTGTGAGAGAGAGAGACAGAGAGAGAGAGAGAGAGCGTTTGTGTTTGTATAACACACTTTTATGTACAAGGTTGGACAAAATAAAAGAGCCATCATAATGCTAACAAGATGCTCTTGACGAGAAGCAAATCCACACATCCGCAGACTTCAAACCTTCCACGGAATGTTACGCAAGCGAACTTTTTGGTTTAACGAAATAAAAAGGGTACTCTAATAATGTGAATCATCGCATCAAAATATATCATGGACATTGCTTTTTATCATTTGATAAGTAGTCAAATAAAATATATATTCTTTAATTAATTATTCTGCAAAAATCTTGAAAATTAAGAAGACGGTAAATGTTACTGAGGCGAGAAACCTAGTGAGTCCTGTTACAGCACAACAGCTGGAAAGAATGTAGATTAACATTAATGTAACAAAATCTGGGAACGAATTTTACACATACTCTTGTGTGAAAATTCGATTATTAAAGCTACACAGAAGGTGACTACTTCGATTGCTGGAGGTTGTTTTACTAGTAGTATTTGGGTATAAAAACAGGAAGAATGAGACTTTTTAAAAAGTGGAATAGAAACTAGAAAATAATTTCAATTACTCACCTCGATCTCAGCGAGTGGATAACAGTATATGGTTTCCCAGCCGCGTCGTGACACGTTGGACAAGTTAAAACAATTGAATTAGACCAACACCCTGTCTCCAGTGACACCTCAACAGGTTGCTCGCTTGGTTGAGTTTTGAGCGAAGCAGGCAACATGCCTGGGTGACAGCCTTAATGTTTGGTTTAGCGCGCACGCTGAAGCAGGATTTTGTCTGGTCTCGTGATGGGAGGTATCTCAGCATGAAAAGGTCTCGGTAGCGCACTGAACTGTCGTAGCCCTAATTCTGTCTTTAGGCACATAATTAAGAAAGTTGAATGCCTTCCCTATTTTTACTGCATAATAATAAATCTGTGATTTAATTAAATTGAGTAAGAATCTTTACATGTTCTTCATGACATGGTTATCCAAAACTGTAATGAATAAGTCATATGCATATTTGATAACTTTTCCCTACATTAAGAGAAAAATCATAGTTAAACTTCCTTTATGTTATGTTATGTTTTTCACTGGTTTGTTGTACAACATTGTGAAATAATAGCCACAATAAAAGTCCCATCAAGCAGATCCGACTACTAAACTGAAAAACAAAGTAACTAAATCACAGTTCAAATTCCATTTTTTTTTCATGAACATGTAGCTGACTGCAAATAAAAAACATTTTGAAAATATTCTAGCACTTAATAATACTAGGTAAAACTCTTTAATTAATCCAGACACAAAGATAATGAAAATAAGAAGAAGACATAAAGACTAATATTGATTTTATTTTCAGTTGATTTACTACCATTAACCCTGTCTTTGCTGTCTTTGTATTTTACAGAAAAAAAACATTTGAAGAGATTATAAGAGTTTAAATAAAGATCTATAACATTAAAGGGGAAGTATGGAAGAGTTGTTCTTGTCCCTGGTCACCTAAGTGAATGAGATGGTATCAAAATAGTCCTATTTTACCAACTTCTTTGTGGGAAGCGAATAAAAAATAGTCCTATTTTTAGCAGTCAGACAGATCAAGGGTTTCATTTAGCCACATAAGGCAAAACCTCCATGATGGTTGAATCGAGGGCTGACAGCGCTTATATTCCCCTGAGATGTTTAAATCTGACTGGTCTCTTCATCACCTTTCCTGTGAGAGGAAATGAGAGAGTGAGAGAGAGATACTTCATGTGTAGGGATATCAGAACACCAGCAGAATGAGAGAGTGAGAGAGAGACACTTTATAAGTAGGGATATCAGAACGTCATCAAAATGACAGAGTGAGATAGAGACATTTTATGAGTAGGGATATCAAAATGTCATCAGA
>JAOXYF010000028.1:11843720-11855337 GCA_028565775.1 Sternarchorhynchus goeldii
TCAATGCCATCCCTGCACAGAGATATAAACTGGTGTGTTTCTCACACACACACACACACACACACACACACACACACACAGACACAAAAGAGTTTACACCCAGCCCCCAAAAAATACACTGTAGCCGATCACCTCCAGGCCTAAAGAACATACTCATAAATCATATATATTGTGTCACGTTTGAACATACACAAAAAAATGTACACAATCATAGAAGCCTATGTGGGAAGCCACAGGATTCTTCATTAAATATGATTTCATGGACCTCGTAAAGCCTGGTTTGTGCTAGCAGGCTAGCATTATTCCACTGGGGTACTGACTGGTGCTGTCTCAGAAAAGCCTTTATATTTAAACCAGCCTTGCAGTCTACTGCATCACATCTAAAATACTGTATCTAATGAACCAAATGCGTTAACTGTATTTGATTTGTCATAGACAGTCATTTCAATTAGCATATGCAGCAATATACTCTGCTGAGCAGTTTCCATCATACCATAGCAAATTCCTGTACCTGACAAGTATTGACAAATAAAAGAGATTCTGATTCTTATGTCAGTTATACTAATTAGTCTGTGTTCTGACTAATATGTCTATACTTTAAACGATCTATACTTTAACCAAAATTTTAACTTTATTTCCTGTTCTTGTGCTTTAAAAGGGCATTTTGGTCCACTCTTTATGATATGTAAAAAATGAGCTGTCTAAATAATTCCAAAATCAATTTCCATTTCCAGCAAGTCAGTAAAACTGCCTGTACACCAATATTAAAATTGACAGCACCTTGCCCCTGCATATTAAAGTTTAGACCATTTTTCTTGTCATATAAAATTTACTGGTAGTAAACAAGACTGGCATCATTGTCAATAATAAATTTCCATCAGAAATTTCTGCATGCAGAACTTTTAAAGTTTGCAAACAGGTTTTTTAAAAATGTATCCAGTAAAACATGCACTACACTATTAGGCTACATCTGACATTTATAGTCATTGCCTTCCATACGGTTTGCTTCAGAGTGACAATTTTAAATTCATTTAGTAACATTGGACTGAAATGTATGACAAGGCAACAGAAGGGGGTCCTGGGCTTTGTGCTGTGATCAGTTCTCTGTTGGCCTTCAGGATGTTACGTGAGCCTTTGTAGCGACACACAGCAGACACACTCCACATCTCCTCCGACAGCTTTGAGTCTCACGTGAGCTATGCTGTGGCTGCGCGAGCCATTTTATGGACTCCTGGGGAATTATCATATGTCTAGAAACAAGGAAGGAAAGAAAATTGGAAAAAGATGGAAAATGGACACAACGGGCCAGATTCATAAAATCTGATGGTTTTATGCACTAGGGCATGTGAAATGGTATTTAATGCCTAGTCATAAATTTACTGGGGTGATAATTAGCAAACTGGTGTGAATTTACTACTGTGCTAAATTTACCTGTTCCACAGGTGAAAGCCAATCAAAATTGATATGTAAATGAGGCCACAGATATTAAAGACCCACACCAGGAGAAAGATAATACCTGCTGTGAGACCAATCTATGCTGAAAACTGTCAGTCACATAAAATGTAATGCATCTATAACTTTCACTAACTGCTACTGCAGTTGCTAAGTTTGTCATTATGACTGTTCCAAACAGACCACATTCATCATTTAGGTTAATGGGTATATGTACAGAAATTTGTTGATGACTTGCATGTGTGACTAAACACAGTTAGAAAAAACACAGTTAGACTAAACACAGTTAGAAAAAGGATCATCCAGCCAACGCCGGTTTCCTACCGGAACAGGTTTGTGGTATTTTTGACAGTGTTCTATATGTGATATGCAAATCAGCACAAAATGTTTTAGCATCATATGTCAAGCAAATGCTAAAAAACACCAGCAATGCATTTTCTTTATGTATAAGAAAAGTTTTACTGTGGCTCCGTTATTTACATCATTTTAAATCTAGTGGTAAGTTTTACGAATTTGGCTTATGTGTCAAATTAGTTGAGTGTCAAATTAACTAAATAACTGAATATAACTGAACCATTAGTTCTCTTGATTTTTCATATTAGAAGCACACAACTGCATCACTGACTGTTCCTGCCCCACCCCACCCTGCTCTTTCCCTGCCCTGGCCTTGCCCCACCCTGCCCTGGCCCTCCCTGTCCTAGCAAAGCCCTGCCCTGGACCCACCCTGGCCCCAGCTATGTGCTTATTCATCTTGGAAAAGCATAACAATAATTTATGTTTATGTGAATTATGTGAATGTGCCTTGATTAATCTAAACATCTTTAAAAACTACATATGAGATTGGTCAGGATGTTCACAGCACATGATAAAAATATTTGCTAGATATTATCTTATTTTCATCTCCAATGTTGGTATTGCAAAGACCAGTATTGTGATAAGGATTAACAAACGACATATCGTGCAGCTGTACTGCTCACCCTCATGGCACTGGAGATCCAGGGCAGGAATCGGGACACTCTGGTGTAGACACCCGGCTTTTTGGCCATGGCACAGCCTGTGCCCCAGCTCACCACGCCCAGCAACCTGTAACGGCTTGTCTTAGACAGACAGTCAGCTGCCACGAATGGACCACCACTATCTCCCTGAAAGAGTGTCATATGAAATAAACAAATAAACCAAACAAATGAACAAATAAATTAGTTTACACAGAGCACTCCGCAGTGCAATGGGATTAGAATGATTTATTGAATTAATGGCGCCCTCTAGTGTCTCCAGAATGAAATTCTTTGGCTTAACCGGTGATGTCATCTCAGAGCAGTTACCTGGCAGGAGTCGGTTCCTCCCTTCTCATAACCAGCGCAGAACATTGTAGTAGTGACCTGGTTGTCATAGTAATCGGGGGCGTTGCAGACCGCATCGCTTATGATGGGGATATGGGCTTCTTGGAGAACGTTGGCTTGGGTGCCTGAGAAAGAGAGAGGGAGAGAGAGAGAGAGAGTAGTAAAGAGAGAGGATGAAAGAAGATAGATGAAATAAGACAGATGTGGAGCCGTGAGCAGGATAAGAATCTCATCAACAGACCTGGATCCATCATTCCCTGCTTAAGACAGTCAGCACTCATTACGGTGGCACTAGATCAGTGTGTCCCAGAGCAGTTCTGATTAGCTCTGCACCACACGTTTTAATGCCCCTTCTTCTCTTAATCCATTCATTTTCAAATTCAAGACAGGATGGTAAATTAGCTGGTGAGTTGTGTCAGGTGTGCTGAAAGCAGGGAAAGCACTATAACGTAGTTCATGGGAACTCCAGGACTAGTGTAAAACTCCAGAACAATGACAGTGTTTAAACACATGAAAAACATTAGCAGAAAGAGGGAGAAAGAGACAAAGGGTGAGAGAAAGACATAGCCAGGACATGTTAAGTTCTAGAAACAAAACACTGCTGAAAGTTGTTTGTCCCAGATATTTAACAGGCTCTGGAAGTCACAGATTGTGTCATGTATGAGGAATCATCTTCAGTAACTCACCATAATACTCCACGTTTCCCCAGCCGGTCACTGTGCCCATTTGGCCATCTACCAGTCTCTGGCCGTAAGTAGGCAAACACACCGGCTGCACGTAGTCTGCCCCGCAGTAGGAGGGTATAAGAGAAGAGCAATAAACAGATGTGAGCAAGAATAACACCAGACTAATACCACTAAGAGACTAAGATTAATACCAGGCTAATACCAGCACTAAGAGACTAAGACTAACACTGGCATTAAGAGTCTACGACTAATACCAGACAAATACTAGCAACTAAATCCAGCAACACTTGCTGACTGGACAACTCAAAACTTTTTTGCAACTGTTTTAGCACACTAAGCTTCTTCAAGTCTGTGTCACTGTTGGAGTCACTGTGTTACAGGTCTGACAGGATTTCAGAATATAAGAATATAAGAAGTGTGGGATTTAGCACCCCTCATGCCTTTTGAATAATGTTGTTTAATGATGATGATGAAAGATCTTTATAGGTGAAGTAAATTGTATACAGGATCAGTTCTGGGTTGCTCTGAATTTGACTCAAGCAATCTCTTGATAAACAGTGTGAATGACAAATTTTGTGGTCCATAGGAAGACAGGAACAGAATTAGAGGTCTGGACTGTGTTCGGGTGCTTTTTATTACATACACCTGATTTACACTAATGAGGTCCCGTACTTTTCCAAAGAGATCTCATTACTGCAATGGTGCAGCTTTGTGCGAGGATTAAACAAATATCTGCAGCCTTCTGAAACAGCTTCAGAAAGATAAACCGATAAACCGAGATGGCCGATAAAGGGCAGGTACTTCTTGATGCTTTTTTCGCCTTGGCCCCGGCGCTAAGCGGCCGATCTGTGCCATCTGACACCCTCTCCATGTTCGCAGGTTTGAGACCCGATTGGTTAAACAGCGAAGGGCAGCCAGGTCTGTTTCAAGTTGGTTATTGTGCACAAGTGAATCAAATAACCGCACAGCTGAGAGGAGGCAGGTAAATGCCACCAGTGGGCTCAGTTCCATGATGAAGAAGTGTTTCTAAGATTCACCTGCACTGAACTGCACTGTTTGTGAATGTAGGCAACCACAGGACAATCTGTTCTCTAAACCACCATGTACTGAAGTAAGCATGTTACACGTCAGACCATTCCTGTTTCTTCCAGAGAGCTCTGATAGCATTGTCCTTAGTTCAGCCTAGGGTTTGGCAGATAAAGAGTATCTTTGTTCTCCAAACTCCTGTGCAACCTTAAACTGGAGGGAGGAGCTACAGCCCTGCTGGGTTTAGTCTGATGGACATTCCAGCATTCGGCAGTAATCATTACCGGAAAGCCGTAGTTTCAGTGAAATCCGCTGACTGATATGCCTTAATAGGAATTCAGATGCACAAAATAAATATGCTGAAGTCTCCCAGCTACTGAAATTCCAGCGCTCTTTTAAACATCTGCGATTTATTTCAGAACTCCTAAAAGTATGAATATGATGAAGTTATTTCTAAGCTACTTATATTCCATTTCCATCCCTTTTAAACACATGGGATTTATTTCAGATCTCCTAAAAGTAAACATTTCTAGAACACACCCAAGGCACTACATATCAGCATTTGATATCTGATGGTTGTGAGAGCTTACCAGTGAACAGCAGTGGTTTGATCAGGGCCAGGACGGCAATGTCACGGCTGTTGTCGTCTATGTTGGCATCGACAAAAGGCAGATAGCTGCTGTGGTAGACGACCGTCCTCACCTCACCGATCACCACGTTCTTGTGGACGGGAGTGTTGTAGATAGAGCCCATCAGGACCCTCCACCTCGACACGTGACGGTATCTCCTGAGTGTACGGACACGTGGACAGGTGAGAAAGCGCATGTGACGTGTGCATGTATGGGTGACTGACTCCTGGTCTGGAAATCAGCCACCGAACAGAGTGTGACACTCCAGCCTGCAGGTATCAGGTGAAACTGAAGGCCTGGACTGGTTGTATCTGGTTTGTTACGTTGGATGGATCTGATCTCTTCAGGGTGGCAATACCCCATGACCAGAGAGGTATGCGTGTGTGACTCACTCGGGGAAGCAGTGTGCGGCACTAATGATCCAGCGGTCCGAGATGATGGATCCGCCACACTGATGGACGCCGTCGTACTGCAAGCTGACCTGCCATGGCCAGGAGCCCTGTCGCGCGTCAGCCCCACCCACTATTCGCTCCTCGGGCTGCATGCGCCGCCCACAGTCTACACACAGACCACAACACACAACTTGCTCACGGTGGCCACGAGGCCCTACAGCACAGTGTGCCTGTCTTTAACTTCTCGAGACCCTGTGTCCCATTACAAGGACATTTCTTTTTTTCACTACTTGCTTTTCAAAAGCATTACTTTGTTTCCCATGGTTATTCGATGCAAATAGGCTTGGGATACTATACTATGTATTTGATTCGAAGAACATTTGGTGCAACGCAGCCTGTATCTTACCTTGACAAAGCACTTCAAGAATTTGGCCCTTTTCACATTTACTGAAACAGAGGCAAAAGTGATTCAGCATATCTTCACATGTGGCTTGAATCTGACATTATGGCCTACATCTTAAGCGCAGTGCTACTCATAAGAGCGTGTGGTGTGAAGAGCCTCACCAAGGATGCAGGGCAGTGCTTATTTTCTTTCCATATGTTAACTCGCTCTCTTTTACACAAAAAAACTCGTGTCCGCTGCTACTGTCTGGAGCACAGGTGACGGAAAAATTTATCGCCCTGGGAACGCAAGAGGGGGAAACCGTGTGAAAGGATGACGCAAGGCCAAGAAGCAATGTTGAAAATCTTTATCCATCTGTCACTCCATCTTTTGGCTCCCACATTTTTTTTTCTCCTTCTTTAGACCTACTCTCACATTCTCTTAGTCTTTCACCCTGTTTTCTATGCTTCTCACATTCCTCTCACTCACTGTCACTCATTTAGTCACTTTCCTACATCCTTCTGTGTTTGTGATTGTCTTTTTCTCTCTGTCTGTCCCCCTCTTTCTCTCTCTCTCTTTCTCTTACTCTCTCTCTCTCTCCATTCTCACCTCCCACCCTGTCCATCTCCTCATCCCTGCATTACCTCACAAAGCCCATCTCTTCACAGCTGATGGCAGCAAGTAGTTGATTGGCACTGGAAGAGCAGACGTGCCTCCATTTCTGTTGGACAGAGTCGAACACCCTCAGCCGCTGGTCGGCCACGGTAACCTGCACTGTGGACGAAGATGATCATGTGTGCGGTTCATGATCACCAACACTGAACACCAACACTGAGCATGTTATGACTCACAGTTCCATTTTTAAACATCTACAATATCATGTTTTGACATAATACTCTACCGCAACTGGTTCATTTGCCCTCTGGATACCTTACCATCATATAATCCTGTGTCTTCTGCTGCTCTTAAGTAGGTAGCTGGAAGGTAAACATATATTACATCACCAAATGCAGAGCACTAAAAGTAGATTAGTACCAGACTTTAGTTCCTTAAAAGCTCAGACTGATAGTAAAGGCCACAGACAGCACCTGAATAAATACTCAATTCTGCTGCTAGAGATATATTATTGATTATAATGCAACTGTTCTTGCTAATCAAAGTAGACAACAGCTAAGTAACTACATTTCCCAGAAAGCACAGCAACATGTCTCACCTAATGCCCAGATGGCGGCTCCCAGTCCACCCAGTATGACCACAGTCAAACCTGCAGCAATGGCCGCTCTGTATGGGCTACATAGGGCCATCCCTGGTGCGCCTGTCGGAGAAAAACTATAAGCACTTTCTAACAGAGAAGCCAGGCAACATAAAAAGAAGAAGTCAAAAGTGATTTTCACTGAAAGCCAGTTTGGCCTGTAAACAGAGCACAGTGCAACACAGGTGCTAGTGCAGGGAGAAACAGAAGAATGAGATCAATAGTCCAAAGTCAGCATTTCCATGGACACAAAGCAAACTGCACATTTAATACCCGTGCCATACTCTCTCTCTCTCACACACACACACACACACACACACACTCACGACACAACAGGTTGTGAGTGTCAGTCTGTACCAGGACAGAATTTGTGAGATCTGGTCATGACACTGGCTGGTTACATAAAGAATCACGTGCCCTCATTTGATTTTATCGAGCATCTCTAAAAGCTTAGGAAGATTTTTAATGAAGATTTATGAGGAAAAATCTCATAAATATTCACATCCAAATAGCTAGAAATATATTGTCTTATTTTAATGTAATGTTTTATACCTCATTTAATGTAATGTTTTCTCCCTGAAACATGTCAAATACAATTAACCATTGCAACATTTCTGCATTGACCACGTTTAATATTTTTTCAAGCTGAATTTAACTGGTTCTCCAGAATATATATTTAACTGGCTCTGCATCATAACCTGATCAACATCAGCACATTTTACTGTAGTATTGGCTCCTTAGTTTCAGGACTTTCCAGTATAGCAGGCCTCCAAGAATAGTGCTACAAGTTATCAACTGTGCCAAGCCCATACCTATCAGTTGATAAAAAAAAAAATATATATATATATATATATATCCCAGTACACCCCAAATCTCATCCTGGTTAGTTGAAATTATATGATGTAAATGGTGCATTGGACCCCTTTTCACTGTTCCTCAGACAGCTTTCACAATAAAGGATTCTCTCACAAGCAAAAGTACTTTTGCCAAAGTACCTCTTACACACGTACCATACAATTATGGTCTTAAGGTGTTTCTTTGTTCTAGCTCAGAGCATCATACACAGAGTGTCATACCTTCTCTAGACTAAAAAAAAATTTAATACCACTTTTCTAGACCCAAATCAACTTTTAATACCTGAATCTGAATCCTATATGAGCAGACCATGGGAAATGTCTCAATGGACATGAGTGGTGGTGGTTCTTTCCCCATCTCCTTCTCTGATTCTGTTTCACCAAAGGAAACCCAAGACTAATGCCTTGTTCTAAAATAGCACCGAACATCAACAACACACACCTTGTGGGACAAGGGGCTGGATTTCCCTGACAGAATATCAGTGGTACTACAGTACAATGGCGAGGCTTTCAGTATGTTTGAACAGGTGTGTACAACATCACTTTTGGCACAATGGAAAAGGCTATAATGAGTGGGACTGTGCTAGCCAATCACTGCAACCAGTCAAAAGAGATTTAATGTCCAATTTTCCAAAGGTAGCTATCAGCAAAAGATGTTGGGGCAAGTTTCCAATCCTGTTTAAGGCTAAACCCAGATTACAATAATTTCCAGTAGGGATTAACCATTGGCACTGCAATTTGGTCTAGGCTCTATTGATACCTAAAAATGTGCTCTGTTGTCATGATCGCCCCTCCCCTAGCAATGCTCAGCTACCCTATTTTCGTTCCAGTCCTGTTTGTGTTTTGGTTAATTACATTTGGTATAAAGTTGTTTATTTCAGTTCCCATTGCAGGTCATTGTGTTTTGTTATCCTAATTGACTATCTTTAAAAAAGCCATGGTGTCTTAATGAAGGATCTGAGGCAGATGTCAATAAATAGTATTATCAAGATTATAAATTAACCTTGCTCATTTTCAAACAAGTACTATATACTCACTGGCCACTTATCCCACTTGCAGGTAAACCATGGTGTCTCTAACTCAGCTGTTGCTGAACAAAATTTGCATTAGCCAGTCCTTCATTGGTGGTCCATTTCTGATGATGGAGCTGCTCTCAGATGGAGTTTCAGTGACACAGTTGATAACCCACCGATACCCCAAAAGTCCTAAAGTCTTGATTAACCATCTTGGCACCTGTCTCCACTAGGGTTAGTTGTTAGAGTCAACCCTAACAATGTGTTAATTAATGTTGACAGTGGTGCAGTGGTGCTGTGATCATTCACTATCAAAGTAAGATTCTTTTTTCTCAAATCAGTCTAGCAGACAAATATAGTTTTCTTATGGCATTTATATATCTGTTGTTTAGGGATTTCTACAGACACACTGTTAGATAGGGTGGAATACTTCTAGCGTATATACTGATGTATGATTTTTGTAGTTTATTAAAATGCTATATTTGAAAGTTTTATATTCTGATCCTATAATGCAATACTGTGGATAAAAAGACAGCTATGGTTTTCTTCTTGTTCATAGCTTTCAGAAGGTCCTTCCAAAGGTATAAATTTATAAAAACATGATGAAAAGGCAACAATAACAACCAAAAAAACCCCATACTGATTGTGTGATGTGCCATTTGAGAAGTTTTCATACTCCATATACATTCTAGTGATAGCTTCCAGGGACTCATTCTCTGGTTATTCGCCAGATTATTTCAAACAAGTGAATTCATTACTTATATGCTATGTAAGTATTTTTCTAAAACATAATACAAAAAGGAGTCCTCCTGTGAAGCACAGGAGAAATGTCACACCTATATTCCAGCTCCTCCTCCACTTCTGAACCACACTCTACCTGATTTCATGTTGTTAACTCACACCTAATTTACATATCTTTTTCCATCCTCAGTCTGTTTGTTATTGCAACAAATGTTGTCAGATCTATTTTGGTTATAGACACAGTCTGTCCATGAGCATTGGGTGATGTCTACTGAACTGACGATATCTACAGGAAAACATCACAATGAATGGTGACATTGTGGAGTCTTACAGAGTAATTGTAAATTCTCTTTCTTTTGCAGTTGTTTTCAATGACTATTCAATTGAGTATATTAATACATTAATTACCATAAATTAATTTGAACCCTTGCAATAAAAAAAATATACATGTGACAATGTTTTGGTAAAATCATCTTCTGTCTGAGATATTCTATTTAAAATAAAGTGGTCACTAAAAGGGTTACTACTTGTGTGTGTGTGGGGGGGGGGGGTGTCTACACTGTGATGTATGTCAGCCATTGAAGATGACCGATGGCATCTTGAATCAACCCAGTCTTACCAGTCCAATCCTGAAGTACTCCATGTTACTTTTATGCCTCACTTTAATGTCATGTGTTAACCTACATTTTATTATTATTATTTTTGTTATAATAATTATTATTATTGTTATTATTTTGTTATTATCAGATATTGTCTTGTTCCATCCAAAAGCACACACTACCCTACCAACCAGAATGCTAAAATACAGAACGCCATTCAGATTTTCTACGAACTTCAATCGACTAACCCTCACAAATGGCCACACCTGACTGACTGGCACAGTGATTAACTGCTCAAACTGCAAAATTTGTTTTTGGGGTGTGGCCAAAGTCCAAACTGTATCCCTGTAACAGACATTGCAAAACAAACTGTTGTCTACTTCAAAAAGATGAAGAGACGCAGGTGTTTCATGGGAAGTCATGTATACTCATATTTAATCTGCCACTCTGCCATAGACAGAGTGTGTGTATGTGTATGTGTGTGTGTGTGTATCTGTTGGTGAGTATGTCTTTTGTGAGACAGATATTTGACTCATAGATGCTCCTTGAACCCAAGGTCTAGTGAAAGCACACTATTGTTCTAGTGTTCTGTTAGGAGTTCTAAAGCAGTTCATTGCACTCTGATTCTAAAGCATAGGCACATCCATAACAAAGAACAATTAAATAACTGTGGGAAAAAAACAAGACGACTATGTGAACTCCCTGTCATAAGTGTCAATAATCCACACTCTGCTGTGTCAGCAGACATCACTGACGCACCTTTGTAGTCAGGTTTCATTGGAGACCAAGCTAAACAAATGTTATAATACTCTTCCAAGGGCACAAATAATTTTTTTTAAATTCTCTAAGCAATCCTTACGGTAAGTCCACTATGATTCAATCTGTACACCATATATATCTCTAATAACTAGCTAATAATATAATATAGACATAATATGTAATGCAACTAGTTTATTCAGTTTAGAGGTATGGTTTATGTACCATAGTAAAGATTGCATTCAAGCACATTTGACCCAGTTAATAAATATAACACAAACAAAATGTGCAGGGTACAAACCTGTAGTATAATTTATGCTTATTGTGAAGCTTTTGCAACATAACGATTTTCAATATTGGTAACATTATCAATGTAGATATTTTCAAGTGTAGATATTTTCAAATAAAAAGTCACATTCCTCTACACACTACACTAACCACAATTCCTATTTCAGGTCTGGTTGAAAAGCATGAAAGGTGCTGTTTAAACCCACT
>JAOXYF010000028.1:11857075-11867844 GCA_028565775.1 Sternarchorhynchus goeldii
CGCCCCCCCCCCCCCCCAATAACTGAATGTGACTTTTATTTTGAAAATACGTCACGACGTTGAAAGTGGTTTTAGTACATTGCTAAAGCAGATGCGTAGCCTTTACATGTCTTGTAATTTCATCAGTACTGAAAATGATGTTTTTCTGCTATTTTTTGCTAATATATCCTTGCATGAATACGTAGCGAATATCGAACAGTGAGCCGACTTTTCTGCAGTGGTATAGCGAGCCTATTAGGTAGTTTCGTCAGAACAGCCTGTATAGGGCTGCACTGATATTTTGGTACTTAATTCTTGAAAAGAAATGCGCAAATTGCGAATAGAATCACAGACTATGAGTGAATATAGATATCATAATTGTGAAGGTTGTCATTGGTGAGCCACTATAAAATTGTTATTTTGTTCGAGGTGGTTTGTGGGAAAACCTTTTCATTCTTTTTTTATAGTAATTTGCTAAAAAAAAATAATATATATAAATGTTTTATCAAATCCTATTGAAAAGTAGTGTCATTACTTCGTATGTTTAAGCAACCTCTGACCTTGTTACAGTACTAATCACCAGCTATTACACAGGGTCTGGACAAAACAGGTTCAATCCACGAATGGACGCTAGCTAACTCCATTAATATTTAACAGCTCAGACTCGTCCGATGTCTGCTGTCAAAAAACAGAGAAATTGCCAAAAAAACTCACCTATCTTTTTCTCTGTCATCTTCAAGAGAAAAACAGAGAAAACTCAAACTAAACAAGAGGATGGAGTCCTCCCGAAAATGTCTTTACTACGACCAGTGCCTCTTTTTCTTGATAAGCCTGCAATGATTAAAAAGAAATCCAAATCAAACTCCAGTAATGGAGAAACACGGGTTAAATAAGTTAAATAAACCAAAGGGCAACCAAAGTTGCAGTTTTAGACAGTACATTCTAAAGGCTAGATCACATTTTCAATGATGTAAAAATTTAGCATTTTAAAATGATAAAGACCATAAAACACAAATTTTAATTCTAGTTGATGTGTTTTATGATGCACACTAGACCAACCGCGACTCACAAGACGTGGACGAGTATTGGAAGGCCCAAATGCAAAATTCCTAGTGCAGTGACGCGAAAAATTAAGGACATAATCACGCCAGTTCGGAGTTTTTGGCTCAGTTAAACGTATGCCATGGCATATTGCTTTTTAGCTGTTTCCTCTTGTCATAATCGTGATTTGTTGAAGTAATTAGCTTAAGAATATAAACTCACCTTTTATTCGCAGCAAGTGTCGGCATTAAGTCCTGAATACGAAACAAATAAACAAAAAGTTGGAAACCAAACTTTTTCTCAATACATCCACGCTGACATTTAGGTTTCCCCAGAGTCTCGAGTGTTCTATTTTCTTTCAAAAGGGCCTTTTCTCAAGCAATCGCGACAAAAGTTCTTACTGTCGACCAGCTCTTCTTCTAACTGTTTCGAAATCTGCTTCTTCCCAAGGGCCAGGTGTGTTGGCAGGGATCGGGGTCAGGCCACAGGTGTTTTTCACGGAACCTCTGAAAGTGCGTGCATTCCTTTAGACCTGAAAACGCATCTCGCATACTGGCAGCGGTGTGGAGCAACGGCCCATTCTAACGGACCACGTCACGTTATGACAAGATTAAATAAGATTAAATAACTGACGAGACTTTGAAAACACAGAACTGAATGGTGCTTAAATCGGACAAATTTGTCTTTTTAAATAGCAATATTCATTCACATTCATAATCATTGAATACATTGTATACTTACCGCTGATGCAAAATATAATACAAGCATACAGCATTTAGTTTCCAGTAATTTAACTGAAACGAGTGTAAGACAGTTGAAGAGGAAAAAGATGTACAGATCCTGTAAGCACATAGCTCCAACAGTGACAGAGTTAAAAGCGCTTAAAGCAACAGTCATCAAGGTCATCAAGCCCAGCAAATAAGATATAAAATGAATGTCAGGATACAGTACTCCACAACATATACTACACTCGATATACATTACACTACAATGTATACCACACTCAAGATTCATTACACAACAAAAAAATATTACACACAGTATTGTACACTACAATATATACTACTCTCAACATACAATGCAGTACATTTATACTACACTCAAGATACAATACACTTCAGTACATACTGCACTCAAGATACATTACAACATGTTCTACACTAAGCATAATACACTACAATATGTACTACTCTTTAGATACAATACACTACAAAATACTACAGTCAAGATACAATACATGGCAACACACAATCAGATTGCAATAAATAATCTGTTTCAAGTTTCCAAAAATAACAATGGAAAGATGTGAAAGACAGTCTTGCCAGTGTTATGGTGATTTCCTCAAACAACGACCTGAAAAAGAGAAGTAAAATGTCAGACGTTTGGTTTGTTTTTTCTCAGATTTGTGTTTCACTCTTGAAAACTGATCAAGAGTGTGCAGGATGGATGTGAGCCACCTCAAGAGCGGATGGCCGTGGATATGTCTGGTGATCTCAGGTGAGGCCAAATACACAATTTAATTCTTTTGTCTACCACACAACAATTAAATCTGCAGTAGTTTTAGAACTCTGACTGGACACGTATTCAGCACTGAAGATGTCATTTCCACACTGGGCTTTGTGATGTGGACCTCTTCTACACAGAAAGTAACATATGGATCCCTGCACGAAATTCTTTTCAATAAATGTGACATAAGTGACATTTTGAAATGAAGTTTAAGTCAAAACAATGCTTGCAAGTGGACAGAGGTTTAGAAACTTTAAAGGGATATTTGCAAGACAGACACAATTTGCGTGATGAACAAATAGTGATGGATTAATCTTTACAAAAGTACATGATGAAAGTTCTCTGTTTTCATGTAGTTTTGTTTGTTTGTTTGTCTTGTTTTTCCATGAGCAGGTGTTCTCGCTGGCGACTGGGCCGTACACACGTCCATTCAGCCTGTCCGTGCCCCTCGAGGATCCACTGTGACGCTACCATGTGCGTACGACTACCCAGAGGAGCCTGTCCCAGGGGTCCCGCCTCGCAAGGTGCTCTCCGAGATGTGGTGTCGCAATCAGAGCTTCTGCATCACGCCCATGTACGTCTACCACAGCGCAGGCATCTTCCTCGAACCCGCATACCAGGGCAGGGTGCGGTACCTGGGCACGACTGGTTCTAAGAACTGCACGCTCCAAATCGTTAACCTGAGGACAACGGACAGCGGTGTGTATATGTTCCGGTTTATCACCAATCACCCAGTGAGCAAGCTGCCAGGTCAGAGGGGGCTCACCCTGCAAGTGACAGGTGAGAAAACCTTACGTGTGAAAGGATCATTTTAAAAAGCAAACTGCCGTTTTAAAGAAGGCTTTTGTGCATGCCAAAGCAATTCCATTATCTCGTCGTCAAGGAAATGAGGGTTTTGGTGGAAGAATTTATAATTATGTGAAAAAAAGGAAAAGCAATCAGATCACTGGACCATTGGTTCTGAGTTATTAATGACTGTCATTACATGTGCAGCTCTGTCTTTGAATTTGAGCTGAGGAAAAACTTATAACCCTTTCTTTTAGATTTAAGGCAAATTGACTGGAAAGGTTTAGCTCTGGTGTCCTAGACTATAACCACAGTGCCTGGCAAGAAAAATAGCATAGAAAGTGATATGACTTTGAAGTTCTGTGCAGTTGGGCCCTTCTAACCCAGAAAAAAATATATAATCATATAAAGTAAAATAAAAAAAACATCATCTTATTCATATAGGCTTCTTCACGTATTCTTGGTTACTATAGGGCACATTTTGATTTGAGTGGAACTAATCAAAACTGTTCATCAGTATGAATTATTATGATTTGCTGCTGTGTATGGGCTAAATCTTTCTGTAATGCAAATCCATTAGCAAAACCACAAGAAATCTGAGGAAATGTATATTATGGGGGTGGGGTGTGGGGGTGTAGTCTTCAGTGGACCACTGTCAGCGTTCTGAAGAAGAGACTACAGTATTATGGGTAAAATATAACTCTGTAAATGTCACCTTAGCCAGCTAACTTTAGATGGTCGATATAAGGCAGACAGACATAGTATTGTATCTAAAAGAAAAGTCTTTGCCAAGGTTTCCCTTCAATGAAACATCACAGCACAGCAGCTGTGATTTGGATGATTTTCTTTTTAATCTCTCATCTATAAACTTTAGCTGGACAGGAAAAAGTTATGTACCATCAGACAAACTATGAGGGGAGCATGCAGAACGGGTAAATGACTTTGCACATAACAGCACAAAGTGTAATGCATGACCTAAACATGACACAATGTCCTGTGTGAGTGGTTGGCTGTTTCCTGGATACTTCCCCCTTTCTGTTCCAGTACATAGCAGCAAAAGAGAAAAGAGGACTGGGCCTAAATGTCAGACACCTTATGCAAAATATGTCCTAAAATGATGACCCCAACCCCCCCCCCAATTTGACACTGCTGTTTGGCCTTTAGAAGCTTTATAAGGCATCATTATTGACAAGAAAGAGCAGATGTATGTACGTGTGTTGTCATAGCAACAAGCCCTATACGTAATAGGCCATTCAGTTTCCTCTGCTTTTCGCAGGTGGGATTCAGGCTGCACTGTATGCAAATTCACACACAGAGTTTTAATTATTAGTTGTGCACAAACTCGATGACCTGAGAAAAGTGGAATGAATCATTTTTTCATTTTAATGTGGCTCAGCTCTATCTGTTTGAATTACGATCATAATTATTGTAGAACAAGACCTGCCTCTGTGGTCCTGCACAAAAATTATGATAATTTTCTTTTTTTTTTTGGACCTGCGGTACAGTTAAGACAGATAAGCAGCTTCCATACAACTCTGAGGTCAGATTGAATAGGTCTGTGAATGAAAACAGACCTGGAGCAGCATTCAGTAATAATATTTTAACACCACCTTCATTTCAGATTCAAGATTTTATTGTCATATGCACGGTAAAACAGGTCACAATGAAATTCTTACTTTATTACACCTCCAGTCATAATTAGTCATAATTCAAATCAAAAGGTCGTAATCACAAAAAAGAAGGAATAAGACACATGTTTGATATTTGATCACGCAAAACTGTTGTATTAACTGTTACAAATGCCATACATATTGGTTACAGGAGACCGGCATTTGGTACTGTAATGAGCAGAGAGCTGCATTCATGCAGTGTTTATAAAATTGCAAGTTCAGTCAAAGCCGTGGTAATTACTGAATTTGTGGTCTCCTGCACTCACTGTGTGTGGGCAGCAGTAGCAGTGTGAGGAAGTGGCAATGGGGAGAAGTTGTTCACATGCCTGTTAGCTTGTGGATAAAAGCTGTTGGCCCCATTGTTCTGGACTTCACACTCCTGTATCATCTGCCTGATGGGAGGAGGAGTGTGAAGAGGCTGTGGAGGAGTGTGAAGAGGTTGGAGGTGTGCGTTGCCCATGATAATGGTGTGGGATCTTATAATGACCCTGGAGCAGAATAGGTCTTTCTGTGAAGGGAAGACTGTTCCTCTGATAGATTGTGCAGTCCTGATTACACACTGCAATGCCTTCTGTTAGTGATTAGTGCCCTTTCCATTCCCAGTCCCAGCTCCTCAGAATTCTCTCTGACGTATTCCTGTTGAAACTCATAAGAACTGTAGCTGACATGCTAAATTTCCTCACCCTCCTTAGAAAGTAAAGACGTTGCTGGGATTATTTTATGACATTGTGGATGTTGCTCGTCCAGGTGAGGTCCTCACTGATTTTGACGAGTTCACCCTCTCTATCTCTGTCTGGCCTTTCTGTAGTGGTGTGCAACTGCTGCTTCCCCCTCCTCCTTGGATCAACAATTATCTCCTTGGTGTTGTCTGCATTCTGAGATAGATTGTTGTCTTAGTACCATGCCACCAGGTCTCCCACCTCCCTTCTGTGGATTTTTTCATCTCTCGCCAGTAATCACTCCAATGATTGTAGCATTATCAGCGAATTTTGATGATGCCGATATTAAACTGGGAGGACACACATTCATGTATGAAGAGCACACTGCCTCAGGGCATCCCATAGTCCGTGAGCTGGATGTGCGGTTGCCAGTTCTGACTGACTGGAGCCTGTCTGTCAGAAAGTTCAGCACTTGTTTATACTGGGAGGGTGGGAGTCCAAACAATCCAGAGTTTTTAAGTCAGTTTAGTTGGGGAGATTTTGTTGAATGCCAAACTCTAATCAGTGTGTAGAATTTGAACATATCTATTTTTGCACTCCAAAGGCTTTGAGGATGGCAATGATAACATCATCGTCAGTGGACTGGTTCAGATGGTAGGCAAACTGGCAGGCACACTGGTCTATAGCGTTAGGTATTCTCCGCTGGAGTCGTGACTATCCTTGAGTCTCACGATGATTGTCTCAAAGGGTACGATGATGGTGGACTTGAAGCAAGTGGGCACTAAAGCTTGTGCAATGTACAGGTTGAATATGTCTGCAAACATGTCAGCCAGCTTTAATGTGCTGACCCTGTGTGCATGCCTGGGGATGTCTTGTGGCCAGCTGCTTTCAGCAGGTCTGCTCTCTTCAGAGTCTTGCTCACATCTGCCGTCAACACTGTGAGTGGAATGTCCTGAGGGCTCCCTGTGGCCATAATCCACTCTCAGTGGATCAGTGCTGAGGGCTTCAAAGTGAGCGAGGACCGTGTTGAGTTTGTCTGGCAGTGTAGTGTGGCACCTTAAGACCTGCTTTCCCCACTGCTGCTAATCTGTGATTTTGCTACATGTGCCAGGAGTGCATGGTAGTGAAGTGTCCCTCCAGCTTCAGTCTGTATTGTCTCCAGGTCAAATTGAGCCTTCCTCACCATTAACTAAAACAACTGCGGTACAGCACACGTGTGACATGAACCAACCTTCATAGGTTATCCAGGACTTTTGATTGGGGATGGCATTCTGTCAGAATTATGTTCAAAATCCAGATACTAATGTGTCCTTTTACACCTGAAGCATTGCCCTCTATATCTAGAGCTGTCCTCAAGCAAAGCAGATGTTGCTAACGTTTCTTAGTTAGTACTATCAAAACAGTCCCGAAGCACATGATTAGTTTCCTCAGAATTTAAAAAATCTACTTACTGGGGAAGCTTGCTTGAGGAGTTGTCTTTGTGTCTTTTATTCAGGATTTATGGTGTTCAAGCACAAAAATTATAGTATTATGCCAATCTCACATACTCATCCACCTTTATTTCAGATGGGCCAGTTAACACTTCAGTGACAGTCACTAGCACAGGTGAGATTGCTGAGGGCAGTTCACTGACACTTACATGCACCAGCTACGCCGTCTCACCCATGTGGAACTTCACATGGTTCAAGACCAATGGGGCTGTAATGTCACTAAGAGGCTCGGGCCAGAACTTCAGCATTGAGCGCCTGACTTCCAAAGACAGTGGCTTATACACCTGTATGGCCCAGAACTCTTGGGGCTCCCAGAATGCTACTATTCAGATCAGCATCCAGAAAGGTAAAGTTTGGCACAAAGCTAATCATTACAGTCTTGGCTTCTCCTCCTTCTTGAGCATCAAACCCATCCTAAAGGTGTGTTCACATATTAATTGTAGAAATGTCTGTATAACAGGTAGCCCAGTTTCCTTCATTGGTATTGTGTGTGGACTTGCCCTCATATTGACAATAATCACCATCATTGCTGCTTACACCAGAAGGTGAGGAAATGTGATTCTTTAAAAAGTGCTTAGTAAATTAGGATAAACTGTCATCTCAGGACACAAACATCAAAATGGAAGACTAAAATTAAATTCTTCCTTTCAGGCATTCAGTCTTCAGGTCACATCAGTCAGAGATTAATTCTGTTGGATACCTCTGATTATGCACAGCGATTAACTGCACACCTGGGATAAAGATCAGATAACTGCACACCTGGGATAAAGACCAGATAACTGCACACCTGGGATAAAGACCAGATGCCCAGTTCATTGTGTAACTGTAAATGATAGTGCTTCTGTAAAGGAATTAAATAAGTAAATAAAATTACAATGTGAACTGGATCATCTTTTCCATTTTTTTGACATTTTATAGGTCCTTTTCATCTACTGATATTTTCAATATAAGGCAACTTCGAGTAATTTTTTAAAAAATTTTATTTTATCTGTAAATTGTAATCATATTTTTAACAATTTATTTAATTCACTTTGTGTGCAGTTAACTATTCATATATAGAATGAGGTTACATATCCTGGTATTATTAGGTTTTATGATAATATTAAAACTTATAAATGATTTTTCAACATTTGTTTTCTAACCTCTAACCCCACACAGTATGCTGTAAATGTACAATGCACTGCCAAACCAAACATACCAGTTTAAATTATATTGCTTCTCTCTGGAATTAATAATACTGTATCATACATTACATGCACTTTTGGTTAACGGTGGTCCCACTGGTGATGGTGGTGGGACTTTACAGGTTTCATGTTGCTTGTTTCCTTCTTGCTATTGTCCTGTGCTGTCTAAGATCCACAGTAATGAAGTGGACACATCTACCACCCATTACATCCAGTGATGTTCCTCTGCACTTGTGGGGCAACAGTGTGAAAGCAGGGTGGGTCAAAGGCTTGGTTTGGGAAGAGCTTCTATTTTTAGCTATGTATGTATTTTTAATGGCATATGGAGATGTATCAAACCCATTGTATAGCCATCTCTTTGTGACACATTCAGGACCATGTGTTGGATGAAAGGAAATAAACAAATTCATAAATACATAAATAAATAAACAGCTTTCATGCACATTTGTGAGTGTTACTCCATAGTTAGTATGTATTGTACAGATTCAGGAAGCGGTGTGGTGATATGCAGCCAGATATTATTCTAAGACTGATTTGATCATATGTGCTGAGTAAAGCGCAATAGCATATTATACCATACAATATTGAGGCAGTCAGCAGTAGGCAAAGGAGAGTGTTTTAATGAAGGAAGATCAAAAATGATTCAATCAATCACAAATGGCTCACATAGGCTGTTGGTTACTATTACATTAGCATTAAACATGGAAACATTGGGGATATTTTCAGCATATTGTCAACAGTGGATAAACTTTAATAACAGTATCATGTCAATATTTGTGAACCAGTTAAGGTTACCCATTTGTTCTTAAATTCACATTAATACTAATACACGTTTGTTTTCTGTTGCAAGGAACAAAATCAGGTAAGACCAATGGTATCAACTATCACCATGTACACCATGGAGTCTAGACCTAACTTTTATACTAAACTAGCTAAACGTTCAGAAGTCTTAGGGAGTAGAATATCATTAGAGAGAACAGATGCAGCAGAACCATAACAAGAACCAAATCTAGTATTTTAATCAACTGCTTTGTTTGGGAATTTTTTTCATATACCGAGAATATGACTCCCTCACAGATGATTTAAAAAAAAAAAAAAAACATTTCTTGTAAAACTGGCCTGTCTTGGAGGAGTAGCGGAATGGGTGGTTAAATCCAACAGTGCTAATACGGTGAAGTTTTCAGGATTTCAAGCTAACTGGCAAAAACATCTATTTTTCACCAGCCACAGTAGCATGGCTTGTAGTGTAGGGAATTTTCAACATTTTATACAGACCTCTGCCAGAACAAGAAACTCATTCAACATTTAATCCAATAAAGGGTAATTCCATTGACACTCTCCAGCTATCAAATTATATGCTCATTGTGAAATGAAGAAAGATGACCGATTCTAGAGAAATTTACCAGTTTGTTTTTCTGCACAATGCTTATGGTGGGAACCAGAGAATCACCATATCTGACTACTGATGGTACATTTTCCTCAGTGAGAGAATTATGCAATAGAATAAAATAAAATTACATTGGTTGCGTTAAACCATGTAGCTACCCTTGTAGAATGAGGCTGAAGAACACTGGGGTATCAGAAATCATATAAAAAAATAAAGCTCTTTGGACTGCTGTTATCATTGTTTGGCCAATACCGTATAAACAACACTGGCTCCGTCTTTAGGCTCATTTGTGCCATCCAGTGGTAAATTTCTGATTTGCGTCTGGTCCAGTCTAAAAGAAAGAACCAAAACAGCCTTTACCTTAAAGGAACATTCAATGCAATAAATACCAGTGTGGTCAACAACTGAAATATATACTCAAATATATATTCAAAAATATAGTGAAGTACACAAGGTTTCCTAAGAAACAGAATGTTTTGGACAGAGGTCCTTCACCAGCCGTGCAAGCAAAGTGCCACATTGGGTGCCACGTCTGTCAGCTAAGAACAGACAAACAAGGCTACATTTTGCACCAACATTGAATAATTACTGAGTATTGTTTAGATGCCACCATCACCCTGAGTATTTTTGACGACCATATAGTTTTATATACTGTGTATAGTTATATATACAGTACCAATCAATAGTTTGGACAGACCTACTCATTGCTTATTTTTACTATTTTCTACAATAAAAAAGCAGAAATATATCAAAACAATGAAGTAACACATATATGATTATGCTGTGATAGACAATATTTGTTTATCTTAGATTTTAGATCCTTCAACGTAGCCACCCTTTACTGTCCTCATCTGCTCCACACTAGTGATGTTCTCCAGATGCATGAGGCAACCACCTATAATGTTTTTCCATCAGTTTTGAAAGGTTCAGTAAGAAAACTTTTTGCTGAAGGTGCATCTACAATTAATTGTTTGTACATGTGTGTGTTTTGAAAATCAGTTAACACTTGTGTAGGCTAACACCTTTACCAATTAATTAATTATATATATATATATATATATATATGT
>JAOXYF010000028.1:11867944-11891794 GCA_028565775.1 Sternarchorhynchus goeldii
ATATGTATATATATGAATTGAAATATGATTCATATCAGCCCATTCTGGACACAGTATAGGAGTCTAACCTGGGCATATGGGAGTAATGCACGGTGACATATTTGAGCTTCCCAGCATTCCCAGCTTGTTCAGTGGTCTCGACAGCTTCCTGAAGGGGCACGATTCCAGGGTGAGCACTCTCATATATGTCCTCTGGCTCTTCCTACCCCAAACACAAAGCCATGTGTGAGGTGCTAAAGAATAGACTTGACCGAAAATATGTTGTGAATCATCATGCACCTTACAGTTGGACTGCTCAACAAAGATTGTTTCTTTAAAGTTTATGTTCCTTTATGCTTTTTCTTTTTTACTTCCCCATATATAAATCCCCATATATAGTTTATAGTATACTGCTATTAACTGAATTCATTTTAGTTTGTCAAGCTATCTGAATAATCTACCGATAAACACAAAAAACAACAACAATAAATATAACAATTATAATAAACAAACAAACAAAAAAACATGGAATATATTGTGCCACCAGTCCAAAGCAAGACTTTGACAAGTCTTTGACCAGTAGGCTCCCAAAACCTCCTACACGTCCAGTATTAATGTCTGCTTAAGACAATATCAAACAAGCAAACATCCATTTATCTGTGGAGTGTCTGGGAGTATATATGGGTATTTACCCCCATTCTGGATACACCTCTTTGCACATAGTGTCATTGTTGGCGTGACCAATACTTTTACCTTAAAATAAAACTTCCCCTAAGAAAATGTGGGTTCTAATATGCTACTAGTAAATTAATTAGTAGGAAGCTAGTTATTGTTATGCAAATAAGACACAAATAGCTTCAGGATGATGATAACAGATATGTTATCATTTGGGAGAAGATTTGCTCTGAACGCACTGGGATGTCTGCCATTTTCGTGCTCCGGAGCGGAAATGCTTGCTGGGGACATTCAAAGAACAACGCATCCACTTCCTCAGGGGATCCCAGCTATGTAAGAGTTAAAGGACAAAATATTTCATTAACATAAAAATATTTGATCCCGCCAGGCCTAAACATCAATTAAGGACAAACATTCTGAAATGTGAATGTAGATAGCAAAAAGACTTGCTTGACCTCATCTAACACTTCAGTGTCTACTCGGTGCATATTCTTGCTGCAGGAAAAAAAAAATTGGTGCATTAGTTCGATGTGTGATGTGGATATGACCGCAGTATATTTACAACTGAACAGAGTAGATCACCTGATCATGACGGCCACCGTCAGCGTGATGAGACCCAGAGACACACCCACTGCAGAGGCCAACGCAATCACCTTCAGCCGCCCTGTTAATCAAGCGCAGCCGGCAGGGAATACCGAAAAACAGAATCAGAACAACAGGTTTTCCCGGCTCGATCAAGTCAATAATGAAGTCATCGGTGTTTTTACAGAACCAATCTTAAGCATTTGTTCGGACCGAGGAATGAAAATGCTGGCTAACTAGGAAGTGACGGTGACTGAGAGGAAAGGAAAGCAATTAGAAAAAAATGTAGAAAAAAAAAGAAAACATGAAAGAAGTAGAAGGGAGGAAAAAGATGGTTCAACCACAGAAGCATGCATATGAAGCTTTTGATGTCGAAACACACATTGGGCTGTAGAAAGTCTGTGACAGTTACATCATACAGAACTTGCACTGCTGACCATAGATAGGGAAATGCAATCACATGAAATGTCTTACACAACAGATGTCTACTGACGATCAACTGAATAACGCATAAGGAGCCTCGCAGACCCACTAGTGTTCACTGCAGACCCACTATTATTCACTAGTGTTCACTGCAGTGAGGATTGCGCTTGTGCCACTCTTTGTTGTTGACGGATAAAACATATTTTCAGCTAAACTGGCCAAAACTTTGCAGTAGACACGAAATCACTCTTTGAGTATGAAAGTCTATGGAAGATTATTGTGTACTGGCTTCAGCAGCCCTCAGGAGCATCAGAGACACTTTTTTTTTTATCAAAGATAGGGGGCTTTTTGTCATTGTTTTTACATTATCACAGTGTAAACTTTAAAACCTTTCTTCATGCTACCTCCAGCCTCCTCAGTCAGCTTTAGAACAAATGCATCATCTAGTTTTCTTCATCCTAACCCCCCAAAGCACATCTAGTGGAAAAGACATTTAAAGCCAGGTAGGATTGGGTGGGGGAGCCACCACCATGGAGTCCACCAACCTCGGACTCGGACGGTGAGGACCGGGGAGCTGTGGGCGCCAATGCGGTTGCGGGCCTCACAGTAGTACTGGCCACTTGCCCCAGCGCTGACCTCAGCGATGGTGTAGCTGGGGCCTGATCGAGTTTCCCAGGCGTCAGCAGCATCCAGACGGTGCCAGGTGTAGTTCTCCACGGCCGGGTTGGCCTGGCTGCTGCAGGTTAGGGTCAGCGAGCCACCCGCCTCGATCACACTGGAGGGGCGGGCCAGCACTGAAGTGTTCTTAGGAGCATCTGGGAAAACAGAGAAACATGCAGATGAAGAAAGAGAGAGGGAGAGGGAGGGAGAAAAGAGAGCTAAAGATGGTAAGGGTAGCCTGGGAGCCAGAGATTGATTGATTGGTTTTTCAAGGGCTAATGAAGGCAGCCAGAAGGTGAAGCTTCATTTTACACTGAGAAATGTGACCACATAACGCAAGCGTTGAACTGCTTGGCTCCAGTGCTAAATTCTACTGCAAATGTGAAAAG
Source organism: Sternarchorhynchus goeldii (assembly GCA_028565775.1). Taxonomy (NCBI): domain Eukaryota; kingdom Metazoa; phylum Chordata; class Actinopteri; order Gymnotiformes; family Apteronotidae; genus Sternarchorhynchus; species Sternarchorhynchus goeldii. The sequence goes on from JAOXYF010000028.1 coordinate 11,870,653, forward strand.
TGATTTAGAAATTACTGTTCCATGACCAGTTTCCTGGACAACAGTAACAGCACAATTTTCAATGATAATAAAAAAAATCCACCCTGACATATAATTAAATCCAAAACTAGTATTCTTAAAAACAGTTATGATGAACCGATATGCACTGGCACTTTAAAACGAAGCACATTGCAACTGAGTCCCAGTTCTGCGTAAATCTAGTACACTAGTACTAGTCAGGACTTACAAAGCACAGAGAGAGTGACAGGCAGGGAAGTCTCCATGCCAAATGTATTCCATGCGGTGCAGTAGTATTGTCCTCCGTGGTGCGAGCGCACGCTGGAGAAGGTAAGGTTCTGGGATGAGCTTGTGGCCCACGGCTGGCCCCCGCCCACCTTGTACCAGGCATAGTTCTGCACAGGTGGGTTAGCGCTACTCAGGCAGGTCAAATTGATCCAGTAGCCTTCCATAATGTCACCTTCAGGGCTTATGAGGATCTTCGTGTTCTTGGGAGAATCTTGATTTGGGTGTGGAGACAAAATGAAGACACCGGTTGTGCTGCTATAGTTCATATTTTAAAAACAGCCGTAAAACTGTAAAAACTGTCATCTTATGAGACATTGGGTGTTCCAATACTCTGCAAACATCTTAGGTTACTGAGGGCAATCTAAACTATTTATCTGGGCAGTAAATGTTTATTCAAATGTAAAAACACTACATAACCCAAAAATAGACTCTAATTCAGCAAAATGTTTATGAAGAGTTTTGCACATTACTGTATGGTATTACATTGGTATAATAAGGTATAATAACAAATTGATTGCTATGGCAACATTTACATTATCTTAGAATGTACTAATACTTTACGTGCACATATTAGTGGAGGCTATGTATCTGAAAGCCTTTGCTATAGCAGGAGAGTATTCTTCTTTGTAGCGCTTGTCTATCAGACAGCTGGAAATGGTGGACCTAGCTTCAATAACGCATATCACACAGTATGTTCAGTTCTACATTTGTATGGTTAAACTTTATCCCAGTGAAGTTAGAGTGGAAAATTGTGCCAGTGTGACATGATGTCCTGCCAAAAATAAAGATATTACACAAGAACTGAAAGACCAAATGTCATGACAAACACCAATCCAACAGGCTCAAAGCCAGACAGAAAATAATTATACTTCTAAGGGTAGAAATGTCTGAGCCAGACACATTGCAAAACACTTTAGAAGTAAGAATGTTGTCATCAGGCCTATTTTTGTAAGTCTTTGAAAAGACTCCCAAAAAAGCACGTTATTTATAAAAAATACAAATCTAAAGGCACTTACAGTTAGCATTGTGTAATTAGCATAACACTAACTTGCCCTTTTATCAATCATTACAATCTTTACCATTTTTGAATGAAAATTTAAATTCAAGGTAATTCTACATTTATCTGTATATTGTAAAGTCACTTGTGTTTATACTACCAACAAGCAAAGGTACCAACTGCTCTTACAGGTAACGTTGACCAGGACTGGTAGAGAGCGGTCAGTGCCAAGGGAGTTGCGGGCCACGCAGAAGTACTCGCCATGATCCCTGTAATCCAAACTCCAGAGGTGGAGCTCTGGCTTAAAGCTATCTGGCACACTACCGCTCTCGCCCTCCCGAAACCAGGCAAAGCTCTCCACGGCCGGGGCTCCCTCACTGCTGCAGGTCAGGGTCACCGAGTCGCCCTCAGCCATTGCCCCCTGCCGACTCAACTGCACCGTGGTTTGACGGGGAGCATCTGAAATTGAAAGAGTTGGTGCACTCACTTTATGACCTTGTTGGTGATCCTGTGAAACATCTGAAATACATTTTTGCTTTTGTATTTATTTTTTTCAAATTTTGATGATAATCAGTGATCATTGAAGACAATGGTGTTATGTTACCATTATGCAAATGTATAGCATTTTTGGAAAAGTGGGTTGACTTCCAAGTAGTGAGATTAAGCATATCTAGATTAAGAGTACTTCTACTTACATCCAACAGCGAGGGTGATGCCAGGGGACTGGACATTTTGGGGAGGAACAGGTCTACAGTAGTAGGTACCAGCATACTGGCTGTCAAAGTTATAGATTGTCGACACCTTGTCTGCGTAGCCTAAATTGACCCCGTTTCGATACAGGGCGAATTTCTTGCCTGCTGCTGCACATCCTCGAGCCACACAATCAAGAAACACGGTCTCTCCTGATGCAAACAGGTTGCCAACTCGAGGTGGATGCACTTGTACCTGGAGTTCTGTACAACCAACCAACCACCCAACCAAACATACAATAAGTTTCAATCAGCTTCATTATGTATGAATCGCATTACAGGGGACATTAACTACATTAACTACATTAACTACATGGTACACTGAATACATGTAACATGCGATGTGTACCATGCGAATAAATGTACTATGTGAACAATATATGTACAACATGTACCAATATACGTATTTACCATGTTGTTTGACTGTTATATAGTGAATCTACTTCTTTCTAAGGCACAGCCAATACAAATTAAACAGATTTTTTTTTTTTTATCAGAAAAGGGAACCACGGCTCAAGAAAGTCTACTATACCTGTTACAGAAAGACTAATGAAGTCAGGAGAGGTCCACCTGCCCTGCTGGTGGTCTGTTTCAAACCTGAAGTGGTACTGGCCACCATCACTTAATTTGACGTTGGTGATCTGCAAACTGCATCTCTTGTAACCCCCCATAAACTTGATCCTGTCTCTGAAGGAGAGGCTCACCAGACTGGCATGGGTGTGGTAGGCGAAATCACGCTTGCCCGATTCTGTGATGTGAAACCACATCACCTGCTTGGCGCTGTAGGGAGATGGGTAGTCGTAGTGGCAGGGCAGTGTTACAGTGGTCCCAGCCCACACGCAGATGTCTTTCCTAGAGAAAGTAACCACCCATTTGTTTCCGTATGTGCCTGAAAATCATTAACAAAGGGAACCATTTGTGAAGCCTATTTAGGCCATCGTTGTTGATTACAGACAGAGACAAATGACAAACAAAAACATTTTAGATCAATCTTTTATAAACAACCTATGCCCTTCAATGGCAACCAGGTAACTTTACATTTAAGAGCAGCACAAGGTATACCAGGCTAAAACTCACATCCTGTGAAGTGTGATATGTCAGTCCAAAACAGCTACCTGGTAGAGTAACGTAGATGACTGTCAACACCATCGCAAGAGCCCACATTCTGAAACTTCACCCGACTATCACAGATGTAAGAGAACAAGCACGCAATCAAATCCAGGTCCCGGAAGGTCAAAATTCAGGCTGATCCAGTTGGATCACGGCAGGGAGATATCCGTAAAGACAGAACAGTCCCCGGACAGTACCTGACTCTATCCTTAATCAGTCCAGCAAGCATACAGATCCATCCACGGTGACAAATGCCACTATGACAGACTCAGGCCATCAGACGGGTAGTCATGAGGGATGTTGGATGCCCAAGAGAGGAAGTGTGAATGAGACAGGCTGGAGAGGCTGGCCGTCTCTCTGTCTCTGTTGACGTGTGCCTTCAAATTGCGAAGATGCTCCGAACGCCGGATCTGTCTTCAGCTGAAACCTGACCCCTCACCTCTCCAGGAGCAGTGCAGGGCAGCACAGCCATGCAGCTGACACCTACAGCCCCTCTGTTAACAATCCTGACCCAGCTAATGGTGACCTGACAATGGATGCTTCAAGATCTGTGAAAAATAAGAATATCTAAAAAAAAACATTTTATGTTTCTTTGTTAATATAGGTTTATTCGTTTATGTATTTTATTCAAGCTGGAGTGTGTTTATTCTAAAGGTTTTTGCATTTTCTGTGAGCGTTAAGATTTCCAGAAATACATTGGCTTTGTTTCTCATTTTGTTTCTCATTTTTTGTCATCTGATTAAGTTTTGAGACACCTTGAGATAAGGGACAAACATAACAGCCACATTTTGAAACAGAAGTACTACAAACACACACTTCTGGACAATCTCTTGCCGGTAAATTACTATAGACTGTGAAGAAAAAGCTTCGCTGCTCTAACTCTGGAACTGCTTTCTGAGTCTCAAGAAAAAGTGAAACGAGCAGAAAGGACCTGTCCAAACAAGACGTGTCCTTCAGCCACATTATAGGGGAGTAGGCTGCTGCCCTCAGGCTACCTACAGGCCTAAGCCCGGGTGTGTTTCTTGTCATGGCCTTGATCCTTACAGCCAATACTCCTTTACCAGGGAAGATGTCTGTCAGCAGAGACACACATATATGTACACAGTCATTCAGACACATGCATGCACATAAACACACAAACACACACACTCACACACAGACACACACACACTAGTAAGAATCACTGAATGGTCTCTAGCAGTCTATATACACAAAAATAGACTGTTTCCCTCTTGAAAGCTACAGATTTTACAGTGATTCGTGCATTTTACAGTGGTCCATATATTAAAATTCTCAAGACATGTTGCTCCAGAAAGCAATTACTCAGACCATATAGACATTTGTTAAGTAATATTTTCAATTGGCTCAGCCTGCTCTTGTGATTATATTACATCAGATGGTAAGACCTAAATTAATCTCTAACAGTATAATCAAGAACAGGGCAGACATGTACATACACTGAGTGGGAAGTAGCATGTCAGGATAACAGGTGGCCAAACCCCATGCACTTTTTTACTTCCTTTTTATTACACCTGTCATCTGGATGCATTACTATGGTGGAATACAGTGACAGATTCTTTTTAGTGCCAGACATATCTATCTTTGCTAGGACTGGGTGAATGCAGTCGTGGTAGAAGCACTGAACAGAAGAAACATAGTCTGTGGTATGAAATGAAAAGGCTGTTGTTTATTTCCTTGGTTTCCATTTATAAATTAAGCAATGAAGTAAAACGTGAAGTTTTATGAATGATTTATGGAACCAGTCATTATCATCAACATAATCAAAATGTACTGTACTGTAACAGCTCCATTCTCCGGCCAGCCATCTCCAAACACAAAGCGGGAAAGTGCTTGTTATTGACCAATAAACACAAAAATAACGCATGTTAGCTGCTGTGGTTATACGTAGCTATGACTACAGTCCAACAGCTACATACTCCTAACCAATATGTTTAGCTGGTGTGTTGAATTGTAACTGTAATTAGTGAACAACATAAAATCCTAACGTACTTGGACGTCAGCAAACCTTTTAAGGTGCAGCCAAGGACTTGTGACCGAATTTTTCATTCCCAGAATTCCATTAACCGACACTCACTGTCAAGGAAGAAATCCACGTATTTCTATATAAACGCAAGCTGCGTTGATTTGGCCCCGTTTACACACTCGGAAAATATCTTTCATCTGTCAGAAAAAAAAGCAGCGTTAAACCTGAGCTTGTGACAGTGACGCAAAATGGGGATGTAAAGTTAAGTTTCGCTCAGGAATTAAGTTTCGACTAGTTCAAGAAAGCCTTCTTGCCTGTTTGGAGTTTTGAATGTCATACATGTGAACGGGAAGCATTTTACATATCAGCTCGATAAGGTAAGTTTAATAAGAACACGTGCTAATAGCCCATTGAATATTGTTCGGCACGATTGTCTGTTTGGAGAATCGGGGTCTAGCGTCAACACTAGCAAAAGTTAGTTAATGCTTAAGGATTCGGTAATAGATTTGACGATTGTCCCCGTGGCAAAGCACGTCTGTCTACAGGACATAGCTAATAGTTTTTCAGGTTTTAATACGTTGTTCTTAAGAGCTTATTAAGTTGCACTAAAGTGTCAAATACGTTTTCGTGTTACTTTCGTTCTCAGAATGCTCCTTTTCGTCCTGTTACTTCTGGTGCAGCCAGCAGAGAGCAGCAACTCGTCAATCTCCTGCTATGACGACCAAGGAAATGCTGTTGACTGGTTAGTTGTCAATTATTATTACTTTCATCATTTACTTTCATCCCTCAAGACATATAGCTGATTATATCTGGCAGAAGCCCCAATACATTTTGCGTACGTCTTCATTCATAATTGTGTCCTTCCTCTAAACCCTAAACTCTAAGACGTCTGTGTGAAAACTCTCATTTTCCTCTTTTTTCTCAAGGTTCTATCTTTACAAACTCCCTCGTCTGCACGAGGAGCCTCCAGAGCAGGGTCTGAAGTATCTCCTGCTTGGGGAACAGAATGAACAGTGGGTGAATGGTAGTGGACAGGTGGGAGATAGTACAGGGGCTCTGGGGAGGACAGTGGGCCCTCTCTACGAGGTAAGCAGACCGTAGCACACAGCACGTGGCCTGAGCTGCACTGACAGTACAGAAAGCAGTAATTCGTTTCACTTTTGTGTTTGTTTTTCTCAGTTTTAATTTTGCTGATGAGAATGTGGGTTTTCATCTTTGCAGAACTGAAATCTTGACTGAGGGCAAAGGTTTAGGCTATTACTGAAGAGCATTTTTTTTCTTATTTGGTTGTTGCAGCTGCACCGATGGGTGCTAAAATTATGTGCTATTTATACACAACTGCAAAACCGCTTTATGTAGATGACAGCTTCTGTTGCTCAGAAGATATTTGGTTTGGTTACATTTTTGAATACAGAAATGGAGATATTTTTCTTTTAGCACATGTTTTAGCAAGAAATCTCCAGTGTGCTGGAAAATGCACAATGTTGGTTGGTAGGAAAGCAATAGTAATGGTAGTTTCATTTTGCAGAATGACGAACTTGGGTATATCCTGTACAATGACCAGCCACCAGAACATCATCCTTGGAACAAAGCCGAGAGGGGTGGAGGTCATACTAAAGGTGCAGGATAATAATATCATTTTTCATATAGATTTCCTCAGATATGTAACTCCTTATAACTTCAGCAGATATACTATCAAGTTCACATATCTTAACAAATATTTTTTTGTGAGATAGATTCTCTTTGTATACAAGCCTGTCATGTGTACTTTGCCAAATATTTCTTTAATGTCTTTTTTTTCAGTAATATTTGATGTAATTTAAAATTATATAGCAACATTTTGCACTTGTTTCACAGGCATGCATTAGTCCTAGTCTTAAACAGTGGCAGTTTTGATTATTCATCAGGGATCATTTTTAGTCCTGGCTTGGATTTAGTGGATGTTCAGTGGCTTGAGCGTGGGTTCAGTGTGGGTCAAGGAAAATGCCCCTAAAACACTTTTTGCTCTCAAGTTTTAAAACCCGAACTTACTGTGGGGATGAAGTGTATAAGACCTCGGTGCTGTTCTTAGTACACATTGCCTCCCTCTTTGCCAGGCGTTGTCCTTTTCGACAGCACCCAGGGCTTCTGGTTAGTCCACAGCACGCCACACTTTCCACCGCCGAAGTCGGAGGGGAACTTCTCCTACCCGAGCAGTGGCGTCAACAACGGGCAAAATTTCATCTGTGTCACCTACCCTCTCGAGCGCTTCGAGATGATAGGTAAAACCTATTGTAAAACTATCGTTCTACAGTCTGGCTTGGCTGAACAAGAGGTCAATCAAACGTGGGTCAAATATAAGGTCGTTCTATTGACACAGAGCAGTTCGGTGCAGAGTTGACGAAGCTTTTTAAAATGTGTGACACCATCTTCCACTCTGCCTGTTTGTATGGAACATAACGAGTGACACAATGGAACCCTCTCCATTGATCACTTAAGCTTAAAGAGCAAATTGCACAATAGTGTGCAGTTGCCATAGTTACCGTGAGTGTAATCCATCTAAAATGGCACTGTAACCATAGTGACAGTGCCATTCTTTTTGAGCCACGGGTTATGGCTTTGTCATCAGGTGTGTGTCATTATGTTGGTGACACTTCAGTATTTCACCATCCTATGTTCCTGTGATAGTGAGTTATAAAGGTTTCAACTTGATTGCGGTTTAAATCTGCAGTATTTTCTATACAGATTTGTGCGCGCTGCTAACCCTAACCCTAGCTGACTGGTTTAACAGTGAATGTTGTTACTACAGTCCAGAATGTATCATATGATACGTTTACAGCTAATTAACCGATACTGTGCAAAACATTAAACATCAAAGTTGAAGTTAGACATTTAATGCTACAGATATGACTCCTGCACAAATTTAATGCTACCCTCTGAATGCTATTGCTGCCCTTTGAATTTTAAAACCAGTTTCGTAATAAAATACAATTTGTTTATTACTGCATTCCTTTCATTATAAGCCAATAGTCAAATGATCAAAGCATATTGTAAGTGGCTTGATGTGTTCATCAGGCGAGCAGCTACAAATCAATCACCCTCATGTTTACGACTGTGATGTCCCCAAGACGCTGGCAGCCTCGGTACCCATCATGCTTCAACTCTGCAAAGAGAGCAAATGGGGGCGGGGCAACTCCAGCGCCTCGCCTGCTTCCTACTCCTCAGCCAATCGGAGTGTCTCCCTTCTCTCATTGGCTGGGCGGGAGTTCATCAGTTTTGCTAAGGGAGCTGCGTTTAATGATGGTAAGGCTTTACTTTGCTCAGAAAGCACCCAGTTGCAGAAATGATAGGGTTCAAAGCAAAAACTGTAGTATCTTTATTTCATATCGGTGCTAAATAAAATGTTTTAAAAGATTATTTAAAAAAAAATCTGTGCAGTTTCAATTTCATTAAATCCGTGCAGTTCAAAGGTGGTGCAAAACCACGACTACCTACCTATATTATGTTAAAACTTAAAAAGTGGGGTAAGACTCTTGGTCTGTAGCCTTTTGATGTTCTTTTTCACATGCCCACACCATCCATTTGGTGTTGTTAAACTAAACATCTCTGTGCTGTCATGCCCAGACCTGTACCACTCATGGGTGGCTCCGACTCTGCAGTCAGACCTGCTGGTGCAGTTCTGGCGCCGCTCCACAGGCGTCCTCTCATCCGACTGCTCCCCCAGCTGGCGGGTGCTGAACGTGCACCTCATCTCACCTGGTGGGGAGCTCACCTTCAAGGCCACAGAGGACCACTCCAAGTGGGCAGTGAGCACGACTGAGGGAGGGGCAGGGGGCTGGGTTTGCGTTGGGGATATCAACCGAAACGAGGCAGAGGAGAAGAGAGGGGGTGGGACGGTGTGCCATCTGAACGCCGTGGTGTGGAAGGCATACCGTACTGCAGCACTGCAGTGCGACCTGTGTACAGGGGACGTGGGGGAGTGCGACGCCTCTCTGTATTACTGACTCTTACAGACAGACATACAGGCCTAATCCTACTAGAGCTACACAGATCATAAAAACCATTAGTTCACACCCAGTCTGTGGAATTTAGAGAGTTTGGGAAAACTACTGGTTTATATTGGTTATTGTAGCCACTGACTCACGTCTACCTACTGAATATATATTGTACAATAATGATACTCTATAGAATAATAATACGGTTCAAGATTAATAAAGATCATAGAAAGGTCTTGGGCATCGTGAGAAGCGAGATGCAGTCAGTTATCTGAGGTGATCAAAATGGTGTACAAACAATACTATTTGATAGAATAAAAGCTCTTAAACTTATTTGTGGCTTTGGGAATTTGGGAACCTTAATAATGAATTAAATTGGTATTGGTTTTGTTATATATTTGATATTTTTCAGATATATATGTGTGTGTGTGTTCACATATACTGTGTATTCACATATACATATACAGTTCAGTATGTAATCGGACAATGCTGTATTTCATTGTTTTGAAACCTGTATTCTGGTACCTTTGCTAATGTGCCATTAAAGTGGTGATTTCAGGTTTAACATGGGATGTCCATGTACCCATGCTGAACTGTACAGGCGCTACCGGTTTACTTTTTTCCAGTCCTCACATTTAAACTGACTAAAAGCTGTCAGAAGCAGTAGCTCCTGCTCCAGATGTGGTGATCTGCTGCTGCCGCCGCCAAATAAGAAGACAGCTGCATTACTGGCCTGTCAGAGCACCACCAGGTACCTGGTGTCTACTGGTGTCTGGACTCCAAACTCCAGGCAGGCATCTGAAACTAAGTATGTGGTTTCGAATTAATATTGTCAATTTGTGTTTATTCACGATTATTGATGGAGTGAATATTCCAAACTGTTATAGGGTTTAAAACAATTTATATGGGAAGAATATAATTTAGTTTTCATGCAAATCACACTGACAGTATTCAGCAAGATAAAATGGAATGATAAAAGTTCACATGCATTTACAACATTCATTCTGTGAGGAAATTCTGTGATGCCTGTATGTATCAAAATGAAAATTTATTGCATACAAGAATAGGTGACATATAATGCATAAATGTCTCAGAATCCAGCTTTTTGACTATACAGGACTGAATGTACAACATTAGCTTATCCTGAGCAACACGGCAGAACAACACTTTGTTACATTTGCGAAGAAGGAAGAGCACCCAATAACAAGGCACTTCACCACGAAACGTCGAAGAAAAACATCCACGCGGAACAGAAACGGCTCCTCTGTCCTGTGCTAAGACCTCAAGTGCTTCAGAACTTAAACGTCACGAGCGTCATGAGATGCTAGCGGTAGTGCAGGCTTCACAGGAGCTGAAGAGTGAGCTTGTTTCAAAGCTACACAGCCAACCACCAAACACATACTATTGAGGAGCTGATGAGATGAGATCTATTTTAAAACAATGCAAAGGGATTTATTTAGTGTTGCATTTCTCAGTGAGCATTTGCAGCTTGTGCAGTGTCTCGTTTTAACAGCCATTCAGCCTGATACCCACTTAATTTACTTTAGGAGAAAGTGATCTTAATGACTGCTTGCATTTTAGAACGACATAAGTTAAGCAACGTTGGACAATGCTGGCAGATCATTTCAATTCATTTACAATTGTTTCGAAGTAATAGACATCGGGCATAGCCACAACCACAGTTGTATCATCGGGCATAGCCACAACCACGGTTGTATCATCGGGCATAGCCACAACCACGGTTGTATCATCGGGCATAGCCACAACCATGGTTGGATCATTCCAAATGTGTGCTTGCATATTTGTGAGAAAGTACAAGACCTGCAGTGCTTTTGTGCCCCCCCCCCCCCCCATAGTGCACCTTAAAGGAAGTTGTGTGGGTACAGTGTGGTAAACAGTATCTCAGTATTAACAGTTCAATGTAAGGCATGGTTTAACCTGTATGGTAAGTACCTTTAAGTGCTATACAATAATTTGCTTTGTTGTGGTATCATTCTTGTTTATAATCTGTGGTCTTTTCATGGATTAGCTGAAACGAATGGTTTCACTACTATAGAGGTAGAAGGGTGCCCTGAATGAGTGATGACATCATTAACATGTCACTGTTCTCGAAATTGTCAAAATTGTCTCTGAAAAAAAGTTGAACCTATGAAATGCAAGAAAAAGTGCAATGTCTTCGCAGGATGTAGCTGATATTTGTTAGCTGGTCATCAAACATAGTTTCCATATCTATATCTAAAGTAGAACTGAACCCAAAGGACAGTTGCTACCACTTAGCCTTAATTTACATTTGTGTCTGCTGAACTGAAAAAGCTCTGATTTGCAGAAATATTTTTTGGATGTGTTAAAAGAGTGTTCGAACCAGTCTCCGCCCCTTAGCCTTGATGCGTGGAAAAGTTGCGCTGGTTTCGTTGCTTAGTGATGGCGAGCCAATTGGTGTGTTGCCCCCACGCCTTCTCAACAGGAAGTCCACGCTGGCTGAGGTCATAGCATAGAAGACATTTCCAGTGGCAGGTATAGTCAACTCTGTCCGTTGGGGAAACAAATAGTAAGAACTCATGGCAGCAAGAGATGCAGTTGTGGCGACAATCCTCAGAACAGTTTTAGATAAAGGGCTCTGTTCCTTTACAGTTCTTAATGAAACCATCTGGTCAAATCTTGTGACAGGACTGATGATAATTCAAAGGTACCAGAACATGGACGCATTTTTGCCATGTTAGCAGTTTTTGCTAAACTCATCTTTTTGGCGAAAAAGAAGGGGAAAGGACGTAAAGGAAGAGGAAAAGGTGTGAGTGTACCTTTTCCTTCAGGAAGCAGTTGAATGAGTTCATACTTGGAGGCCTCGCGGGGGTCTTGGCTATGCTTTTCTAATGCAGAGCTGATTACAGTGGGGGTTTTGTCATTACTAGTGACCTGAGGAAATGCAGAAGGTAAAGAATTGTAACATTCAGCACAATCAAAAGGATTAAGCAGTGAAGTACAGATTTTTTGCTAGTGAAATTATATGTCCATTTAAAAAAAAAAAAAAGAAAAATAACTGCTCATATAATTCTTCAAGTATATGTATACAAATGCTCTAAGACAGTACCAGAATGCTTCGATATAAATTTCCATCTTGTAAATCCATCCTTATCTTGACGATTCTCATATCTGGCCCCGCCCCTGGGGTGTTATTGGAAGGAGAGTTGCCACAGGAGACGGAGCGACGATGTGATTTGACGACATTAGTGGGGGTGGTCAATGCAGAGGGGGTGGGATCATTGGGCGGTGGGGACGAATCAACATCCAGACAGGAAACGGAAGGGGATTTCATATGCTGAAATAACAGGTTGTGGTAATACAGGGATAATGATAAAGATACTTACTGATATAAACAAGAATTTAAGGTGGTCCATGTTGGCAAAAAGAGATAAAAAGACACAGAAGAGCAAAGTAAAACAAAATTGCTCTTCTGTATATTTTTAACAACAACCATGTAAAATTTAATGATGAATAATCATCTGGTCAGAATAAAGACCTTTGATGGTTTCCTCCATCAAAAAAATTATAATAATAAAAAAACCTTAACAGTATGACTCTAAAAAAGTGCTGATTGTGGAAAAAGAGATTAGATCTTAAATAAACCAGCGGAGCAACGTAATCCAATTGCAACACACTTTCTGGGCTTTACCTTGGCAAGCCTGGAGAGCAAGTGATTGACAGGCGAGGGGAAATCAAATATTCCATCAGCATCGAAAACAGAGCTTGTCACGGCGGAGAGAGCACTTAGAGAAAGAAAGAGCCAGAAAGAAAATGGAGAACAGAACAATCCAATTTGTCACAAACTGCACTCAGCGAGGTGTGTTGTTTACAGGATTTGTCCTGAACAGACAGAAAACCAGGGAGTTTTCAAACAAAGAACACTAATAGCAGGAAGACAAACACAACGATTTTTTTGCATGCACTGCAGATACTCTGCACAAAGTCTGTATATGCGGTTAGAGTTTTTCTGTCCCACTCCTAAAACTGTAAAACTTTGTACAGCACTATCATTCAGTCTTACAAACTGAATGAATGTAAATTGAGACCTTGCATATTATACCCTAGGGAGTGGCTGTGCTACTGAACTTAGTATTTTCACTGCTTCTAATTTTAAGTTCTTGAAGTTTATGTTATTTATATTGTTCTAAAAGTATCTAAATAATGTGTCAAAGGTGTGCCAAGTAACATTAAAAAAATACTGATATCTGAGTATTTTTATGACATGAAGCAGGTCTTGAGTGAGTTTTGGAGAATTAATGACTGTGAGAGGATGAATGAGGGGTAGAGCTTACTCGGAACATTCCGTAATGACCACCATCGGGTGCGGTACACGTGCAGGGCTCGGCTCGCCATGAGGCTCAATCTGATTGGACAGTCTGTAGCTGCATCAAATAACATTCGCTATGTAAATCTCCAGTGTACGATTACAGGTAATTTAAATTATACTGTTAACAACACAAATGAGCACTCACCTTTCCTCCTCAGTTAGCGTAGGCACGCTGTGGTACCAGTGCAAAAATGACTCGTCTGTTCGGAAAGTGCTGTTTCTGCAGGATGACTGGAGCAGCTGGATTTTGGCTAGGACCTCAAACTCCTTTGACGTGGAGAAAGCAAAATAATAAGTCCCCATAAGTCACGGCTCTCACAAGAGATTCCGGTGACGAATGCCGAACAAACGAGGGGAGCGAAACGTTACCCGCCGCCTTTTGTCGAAGTTGATGTAGCCATTCTGAGGAGAAAGAAAAATGAGCGTTAGCTCGGCGGTCGGCTGTTCCGACCGTTGAAGCGCACGACCAAGGCCCTCAGCTACGGTTTTGCGAGACAAGCAAGTTTGGAGACAAGCACGTACACAGAGGACGCCTCGTCTCACCTCCAGTCTGTCTTTTACGGCGGCATCCAGCATGGTGAGGTCAGTCAGGAAGATGCCTAGGTACGGCACGGTGCCCTGGCCGCTGGACTGTGTGGTAGGAGACAGGATCACTCTTCATCGTTCAGTTATCTCAGTTCTGCCTGAAACAGTTGCGACTTAACGTACTCACCGGCAGTACTCACCGTGTGTCTTCTGTTGTTGATTTTAGAGTCTGTGTTAGCTGATTTGGACGTTCCCTCCTGTAGAAGACTATTATTAAACTATTATCATGGACTTCCAAGCCACATGTAGACAGCATTTTTGAAAACAGTGCTGTAAAAATGTGTTGTTAAAAAGGAAATGTTCATTTTTATAGGGCAAATTGAACAATTAAAAAATGGGAATTCTGAATAACTGTAATACAGCATAACCTTAGAATAATGACCCTTTGCTCTTAGCTGCCTTGAATATAGAAGCAATCCGGTTATAGTCTGCATTGAGGGATCATGGGAATTGGAGTTCTTCATTTTAACTCACAAGACCAATAACTTCATTGCTTTATCAGTGTTGTTAATCAATACATACATTGATCAACACTTAACTGAAAGTGAAAGTAACCAGATCTATACCTGATGTCACCAAAAAGCTAACTCACAAAACAGAACAGAGAGAGACAAATGCACTAAACTAATACCTACTAACCCTTACAAGTGTTTTTAAACTTGCTGACAACTCAGTCTAGCGTTTCTCCATGATCCTGAATGACTGGCATTAAACGGCTATTTCTATATGTGTCATCACATTTCCTACTTGTTACCAGCCCTCATTACTGGTTCACTGCTCTCTCTGCCACAGTCTCCATCAGCGCGAAGACAAGCCCGTGACAGCAGCCTGTGCTCGGTAAGAGCAGGCACCGCTTTCGGCCGGCCCCTCGAGCTCCTCCTGTCCGTGCGGAGGCGTGTACACGATCCCCAGCTGACTGGGAAATGCAGCACCGGCGCCTGAAAGAGAAGCTTTGTGTTCGGGACGCAACTCACTTCTTTCAGCAGCTCGCGGCTCTGGGAATAGTTGTCTTTCTCTGAGAAGATGTAGGCCAGCTCCTCGTAGCGCTTCACAGCCTCCCTGTTGGCATCAGAGTGCATGGACGCAGAGCGTGACCTTTCGTGACCTTTTGCAACCTTTCGGTCAGCTGAACCCTACACCGGCTGACATGAAACCCGTTCGCGATCAGGATACATGCAGCGACATTCATGTTATGACTTATTAATTTCATTCCACTTGTGAAATATATACAAATCCTACAAAAATGTAAAAAAGAAATTTTTATTCTGTGGTATTATAATGAAGACCTCTATGTATAGTTTTCAAAGTTTTTTTTTTTTTTTACCCAACACATTTGTAATATAATGGACTTCCTTCATAATCTTTGGCTAACAGTTCCGTCTACTGCGTGATCAGTCACCATTGTGGAGTTCAGGGACAGACCTGTCTGTGTCCTGCCAGGTTTTTCTCAGCCTGTGGATGGGGTTGCTCTGCAGGGCTGACACGATGGAATACAGGGACGAGAAGTTCTTCCTGCCTCGGCACGCCTGTCCGGGAGCCACCGGTAAAGTAAAAAGCAGAAGATTAGAGACGTTCGCTGCCGCAACCCGTGAAAACCCGAAAACCGGCCACGACCTGTCGCACCTCGGCTACGCTGATCCACTTCTCCAGGAGGCGCGACCTCTGCTGGGTCTTCAGGTCCGTCTGCCACAGGCAAGAGGCGGCTACGGCGTTAGCCAGGCGGTTGAACTGACGCACGGTCGCTCGCACCGACCAGCACTGCCCTTCTTTTCCCTTCTTGTCGCGTTGGGACCAGAGCGAACCCAGGCAGTGGTAGGGCACTAGTTTCAGAAACAGCTCCTAAAAAGGACGAGAAGAACCAACGAATGCGGTAGACATACGAAGTGTGATAGGTAAACAAACATTGGACATTAGAATCTCACAGTCTCGATCTTGGTCAGCTGTTCGGCTATGACGCTAGAGTGGAATCCCAGGATGCTAGTGGCATCGAACTTCGAAGGGTCAGGAGAGTGCAGGGGCGACATGGTAGCAGAACCTGCAAGATGTTTATACTAAATTTAAATGGACTGTCAAAAAAAATCATATTCTGAAGTCCAAATACAGTGTGGAGTACCATGCCCTCAGATGACCTCGTTTTAAACAAACTGATACTGAAATGCTTTGAAGTAAATCTCAAATTAAATTTGTCCTCCAGAAAACTCCTGTGTGATGATCCTGTTCTCTGCATGTGGCCTGACCTGGAGGCTGCGTCCCGATCAGGGACTTCTCGCTCAGCTCCTCGGCGATGGCAAGCAGCCGGACCCTGATTTCAGCCCCAGGGGCCTCGGCTGGCAGCAGCGGGGCCAAACGCAAAAGGCGTGTCGGCTCCCCCAACGCATGGAAGTCCTCCGGGTACTCGCTCATCCATGTGCTGAAGACGGTGCACACGGCCCTAGACGCGACACACAGACACGGCCAGCCTTGGTGTCACACGAGCCGCAAAACCCTTTGTTGACGACACACCCAATTCGTGTTAATGATAAACTGAAATCAAAATGGTAATTTTTTTTTTCCAGTGATGTGTGATTCACCAGTATCATCATTTCAAAGACATGTTTTATTCATAATCCTCAGTCAAAATGCATTGACTCGCTCACCTAAAATGTCTTCAGGTTTTTGGCTATATCATCAGGGGTGGGCAAACTAATATTTTCCAATAAAATAAGGTTATGTTTTCATGATCCAATGGTATCACAACACACAAACTCAAGTCCTGCCCCAATATCTGGTTTCAGTCAGCATTATGTCACACTAAGGAAGGAAAATGTGCTATGATTTCCGTTTATATTGTCTTTGAGGAAGAAGGGTCTAACAATTTGGATTAAGGCTTCTCTCCAGGCCACAATGCTACACATTCTATGCCGTGCCCTGCAAAAAGCATAGCTGATTCATTTAATTAAAGGCTCGGTTAGAACTTATTAGCTGAGGTGTGTTTTCACAGGGCTGCAATCCAAATGTATTGTTGGTGGTAGTCAGAGGCTGGCGCCAAGGAGCGCTGGTTTATAAGTGTCAGGAAAGGGCAGGTATAACAATTAGAGGTTGGCCTTAAAGACTTCTGTGACTGTTCCAGCACGCAAATCACATGTAAACTTCCCACTACAGGTTGATTATTTAAGCAGATGCGCTTACTTGTTAAAGGCCTGTCGGGTCGGACTGTTGCTCTCCCCTGGTGGATTTCCCAGTCTGGGTAAAAACAGAAATGTTATATGTGGAAACCTACATATTTTTAAATACATATCAAAGCCATTTCTCTTGTTTTCTGCCTTTAACTGAATTTGTAAATGTACTTTATTCTTTTAGATATGTCTATTTTGTTTATTTTACATATTTTCTTGTATTTATGGCTGCTAAAATGTAAATCACTGCTACATATGAAAAGTGTCTGCAAGGGTATGAAACAGCTACTATAAATGCTGTTATAAATCTCAACAAGGATTTTGATAGCTTTATGTGGAGCTGTTTTTTAGAACTGGCTAAATGGAGCACCATTGCTATTTTTTAATCTACCTTTTAATCTAC
The DNA here is from genome assembly GCA_028565775.1 of Sternarchorhynchus goeldii. Taxonomy (NCBI): domain Eukaryota; kingdom Metazoa; phylum Chordata; class Actinopteri; order Gymnotiformes; family Apteronotidae; genus Sternarchorhynchus; species Sternarchorhynchus goeldii. Next base: position 11,888,243 of record JAOXYF010000028.1, read on the forward strand.
TGCATAGGATTCAATCCACTTTGCATCATGCTACAATGTGAAAAGTGAAAAGTTGTTTCAGTTTCAAAAGAACAGCATGAAAAAGCATTATAACACGGTTATTACTCTGTTGTGAAGCTTTTCAAAAAGAGTTTCTAACTACAGCTTTATTATTTTCTGTGACTACTGAGTGCACCTGTCCGTCAGGATGTCCAGCACCCTCTGTGTGGAGGTGAAGGAGCGATAGGTGGAGAGGAAGATGGAGATGAAGGAGGAGTCTTCCATGGAGAAAGAGTGGAGGAGGTGAAGAACCAGCTTCTCCTCCGTGCCGGCCTTCACGCACTGGGAACGGTGGCTTGAAGACTGGGGGAGAGAGAGAGAGAGAGAGAGAGAGAGAGAGAAGCCCAGACTGGGGTGATCGGGGGTGAACTGGAGCCAGTGTATAGCCTCCAGTGTTACTGCAGTGGTCAGTAGCTTTAGCCTGGCAAGCTGGTGGTAATATATTGAAAGTAGCAACGGTAACGGTATGTGAGGTTACTGGGTTGCTATATATACACAGGTGGAAGATAGTTGAAGCGACAGTGGTGTGGAGGGAGATGGAGTATCTGTCAGTAGCATGCAGTGAATTTGGGGCTCACCTGAAGACCGGGGCCTCCATGCTGTGGCTTGACTATGACTGTGTAAATGATGCCATCATCTTGCTTCTCAGAGACAGTGGACTAAAACAGGGCAAACACTCATTCTCATTAACAATGAGAATGACAACCTTTAGATGCCTGCGAATGGTGATTGGCACAAAAGGTTCTCCCAAGCACAGGCCAGCATACTCACCAGGTTGAGTGGACAGTACCAGGTGGTCTTCATGGGGGAAGCCTCGGCCTGGGAATCACACGGGAGACAGAGCTGAACACCATCACAGTTGTCGAGGGCGCATGCGCTGGGTCGAAACCACCGGGAGCGTTTGCACGTGGACAACCGCCAACGGGAGAAACCGTATGTCTGAAAACTGCTTTTTCCGTGTCAGAGCGTGGCAAAGGCTGGCCCGTCAATCCTTGACCTTAAACCGCTCTGTAACCCGCACACAGCTCCGAGTGAAACCGAGTATTCCACAGCCGTGACAAGCTTGCAGGGCGAGCTGTGACAAAAACGGCATTTTCCGTGGAAAACAATCGTTGCATTCACAGCCAGGCGAGGTCACAGCGTGCAAAGTGTGTAGCGTTTGACAGTACTGCCCTCAGAGACCACTCTGGCAATCCATCATATCTCCACAGATAGAAGACTGCTTGAACGATTTTGTGCAGGCTGAGGTCCATGAAAATTAAGGCCGTGCCCCAGCAAGGCCCTTACCAAAGGGAAGACAATTTGCAGACCTGTGGATCTGCAGAAACACCGTCATGTACTATTTGATGCCTCTTTTCGCACTGGTCTGGGCACTGGTCATGATTTTCCATCATGAAGTATTCACGAGCCAGAACGCGTGACATCACGGCCCATACACAAACAAATCACAATCATTGAGCCATCAGACACGCAATAGACATGCATCAGTGAAAACTCCAAAATGTTTACTAAAACATGATGGTGATTTTCTAATAATGTCAGTTCAGGCCTAAATCATGTCTAAAGTAAACTTACAATGATACTACTATAAATAATCTCTAGTGACCCACAAAGAAGGAACTCTTAACCAAACAATGACATGAACTGATTACCCCCGCTCGGTTTGAGCAATAACAGTGGTACCTGTTCCTCACACCTGGAAGGAACCCATTAACTCAAAAGCCACATTTACGGGGAAGCTTCACTGAGCCGCACTTCTAATAACTAGGTAATAAAGTGGAACTGTAACTTACTCAACAAGTCCGGACTGGCAAAGGTCTGGCAACTTCCTGGAAATGCACACAGTGCCGCAAGCAATTGCTAGTCTCCTTCAGACGTCTACGTGAGTTAAACAAGAATCCCTTCACCCCTTTTGCGTTCGTCCTCGGAGCACCGTCCACTTGAGTGCTCTCTTTGTCCGTCTCTCACTCACTCGCTCTCTGGCGTGGCACTGCAAGCTCACCTGAGCCTGCCGCTAAGGCGACTCCTACAGAATCACGTCACACGGGCGCACCCCTGTAACTCACTCATGCATGCCGGCTCGCACAGACGCTGCCTGCAACTACTGCATGCCCTCTTTCTCTCTCCCTCTCTCTGTTTGTCTCTTTTTCTCTCTCTCCTTCTCTATGTGTGCCTCACATGTGGCCATTCTCTCTTTCTCTCTCCACTAAAGTTGACAAACCTGTTTTACAGCAGTCTGAAGGACACAGAAGGGTGAATATTGAGGCTATTGCTTAAAAAAAAATTTAAAAAAATTCCCCAAAGTCTATAGAAATGCATTCAACCGATATTCATTATTTTATTTAAAGTTAAGAGCCGGTCATAAATATGATGATGGCAAGCAGTTATAAGCTGTGGCAGTTTCTGTTTATGTAAAACTAGTTAAACAGAACATATTGGCACAGTGGGAGAGGACTGTTAACTCAGGCGACAGCAGCCTACTGTTTGTTATGTCTTTAACATTGTTAACATGTTAGCATGTATGAAATTTTACATTCATGTGAAAAGTTATGATAGAGCAACAATAAGCGAAAGGCAGGGTTACGTTGCAGCAAAACCTTTCACATAAACTCTCATAGGAAATTCAACCAAATCCCGCTGATTGACCTTTTAAAGATCAAACTGGTTTATTGGAATTGCATTGCATAATGGAATCCCCAGGGTTTCTATAACACGTACAGTTTGGAAACTGTAGCATTCATTTTGGACCAGCTGGAAACAAATAAACACTCTGTGTGTTAATAAATCAACAGAGGGATTTTTTGCTGTGTAAGTACGCATATTGGTTGAAAACTGAAAGACTGTATCCTTGAGTTAAGTTATCTTCCCCTTGGAATTCTAGCTGGGGTTGTACATCTGCATCGGTTGTATGTTTTATGGCTGACTTTGTGCAGTTTGTTAAAAGTGTGGTGTGTGTTTGAAAAAAGAAAAAAGGAATCGAGTCAACCTTCAGCATTAATATTTAAATGAATTCAGTTCTTCAACATGTTGCTTTTCAAACATGGCGTTGATGAGTTTTCACAGGTCCTGTTGGTCAAAAACAGCCTTGTCTCTCTACTTCCATCTCCTTTCTCTGGCTGCAGGAAGTACATAACGAGTGTGGACAAACACAGGAAACAGGACATACTGTTGTGTCATGGTGCTTATTTTCCCTCTATACTCTCTCTCTCTCACTCACTCTCTCTCTCTCTTTTCCCGTACCCTCCCAAATTACACTTGGGGCAAAAACAACAGGAAGAAGGTCTTGAACCTTAAAAGACTTTCTCAGACTAATAACCACGTTTCTGGCCACTTAGTTTTTCATATTAGACTTGATCCTTCTCTGCAGTAAATTTGCAAAACAACCACTCAACTGCAGTTCAGTGCAGTTATCTAACAAAGGGTTTATCTTTACAGCAGGTCTCGGGTTGTAAATACATTACGGGGGGGGTGGGGGGGTGGGGGGGGGGCTATTTACAGCTCCCATGATTCTGC
>JAOXYF010000028.1:11891894-11903333 GCA_028565775.1 Sternarchorhynchus goeldii
GGGAGGGAGTTAAGGATGGAGAGAGGGGATTCTGCTCTTGTTCCCTCCATGAATACCTCCTCTTCCTCTTCCTTCCTGTCTGTTCAAGCTTCTCACCACTCTTCTCACACTGAACCAACCCCACCCCCCCTACCCAATGTCCCAGATTCAATAAATGACTCAGAATAAAACTGCTGCTCAAGGATTAGTTTATGTTCTCTGTGTGATCATGTTCATTAATGTTTAAAAGGCAAAGAAAGATCTAGATCACTTGTGTCAGTACTGAGTCCTTACTGGGCACTTTGTTATATATTCATTTGGAATAATGATCAACATTTGAGAAATGTTTTAACAGCAACATGTTTTAAGTCCACTTTACTGAAGATGCCTCAGACTTTCAAATGATGTAATACAGATTTTCCACTCCCATTATTTTAATTTAGCCTGGTTACAGACACAAACAGTAACACAGAACCCAAGGCCATCCCACCCGCTAAACTTGTTTACCTAAACAACCAGCCATCCAGCACAGCACTCCACACACACACGTATGTACACGAACAGGGATAACCCAGAGATGGATGTTCAGCTAGATATTCACGCTGCCATTTTTATTAATGACCAAGTGGGAGTAGCATCTAGTTGCACCCTGTTGAATGTTCTATGACCTCGACTATGTCATCTGAGCACCCTCTGTACAAAAGAGGCACTGTCTTCTACCCTGGACCCCACTGCATTATTTACCAGAGGCCCACAAGATGCCTGAGTCACGTGACGAGGTGTGGGGGGGGGGGGGAAGATCTACAACGATCTATGTGCTTGAGTTAGTGTGGCTTCTTTATTTGGTTGCATGATTAAGGTGTTAAAGCTGTACAGCCTTGACACAGCAGTGGATTCAAGATGTTACAGAGTGGTTTAAGAAACCTCACACTCTTCATTCGAAACTGAAATATTTCGTTAAAATGCAGGTTAAATCCTTCGTTAAGCCTAATGGCAATGTCAAGAGCATACGTAAAGATGAATCTTATACATGAAGTCTGGGAACACAGCAGGTGCGTTAAGTGTTGGGAAAACGAGCGCTTTGCTTCATGCCTCCTTGTTAGCGAGAATGTAAAGAAGCAACGCGAAAAATACGTCAGCTGACACGGCCATGTGAAGTCACTAAAGCCTAAAAATAAACTTCCTCTAAGTTTCTTAACACGTAGAAGTTAAATTCAAGCAACAGACATTGTGTAAAACATGAGTTTACAAGCTCATCTCTGTTTATGTCTTCCTTTCATTCTAAAGCAGACGATTTGGGGCTTTTTTTTTAAAGAACCAGCTGCAGCAGCTGTTTACCTACAAGAATTAGAAGGATTTTGTTGCTTAGATTTATTTGTAACTATCCTTTTAAATTGGTAACAATGTATGAATGGCAACTTTTGGTCTAAAAATATTCCAGCTTGTTATATACATTTGCTTACCACGTTATAGCCAAAAGGAAATGTGACAAAAACAAGGAGAAAACAGCGCCTCCCCGTCTTGTGTTTGGAGGCAAGCTGTAATAGCACCCATCTGACTATCAAATCCCGTCAGAAAAAAGAAATAAAGTAATATCGTCAATGATTATGACCTGTGAGGGGGGGTGTTCTCGGGTGTCCAACTCCGTCCTCGACTGGTCAGAACGACCGTGCGTCTCTGTCTGTAACGGCCGGTAGCTGATGAGAGGCACGTCTTTCGACCCTACTCCTGGCAGGTCGACCCCAGCTGTCCTCATACTTCGAGGGAGCATGGTGATACCAGCTATGGAAAGGAAATGCACATGGTAGCTCAGAAAGCAGCGACAGGGATGAGAATGTTAAAGCCAGGCACTTGTGCACTACGCCATGATGTTGTCATTTGGGTCTGACGGTTCATTTGTTTGCACAATTTACATTTCCCTATCGCTAGCAGTGACTTCAAATTTGAATTTCGACCACTCCCTCTCTTTCCTCTTTCCCTCTCTGGTATTTTAATCACCATGCAGATAGAGATCTCGTTCAGGAAGACAAGGGAACAGAGAGGCCTCACTAGTGACTGTCTATTGAAAGAAGAAAAAAAAACTTTACAAAAGGACAAAATAAATAAGTCTCTTTTCACACATAGTTTGCTCTGATGGTTCTGATAATGCATTTATATGAACAGCAACAGATAACCTAACGATTCGTATTCAGCTATACACTGCGAGTATGCAACATTTTCTTTAGATACCTTTTCACCTTTAATACCTTTTCACGGATAATGAGAGCAGACTTTCCATAGTGCTGGATCAACTGTCTCTTTCTAAATACCTTAGGCTTTTAATATAGTTATGTTTGCAACTGTCTCAAAATATTTATTTATGAGTTCGCTGCACGGACCTCGCAGACAGCAGCTGGTACTAAGTTAGGTCACACCCCACTTGAAAATAATGTCCTCTTTCAACAAATGCGAGCTAATAGGCGAATCTTATATCCAACGCCGTTCTTTATAGTTGCTTTAACTATACGTTTCGCAAGCCGGAAGCTATAAAAGCCGTAAACTGAATAATTTTATATAATGTCAGCTGGTATTCCGAGGACGTAAAAACCAGACAGGACACGTCCTGCCTTATAATGATCCGTTTCCTCAAAACACAAGTCGGCTCAGCCTATTGCACAAGACCATCTCTCGTTCTGAGAACTCATTACAACCGATTAATGTAAACCTGCAATATCGGTCAAAGAAAGAATCCTAAACGTATTCAAAATACCTGCTAGTGGACAAATACTACGTCCATCCGCTCCCGTAAACAGTTTTCTCTGAAGTCAGGGTCTCTCCCGTTCCATATCTTACCCCTCCTGGTCGCCTGTCAAACCTTATCGCCTGATTACAGTGGCAAATTGAACGAGTTCGTGCGAACTGCACACTCCCTCTGGCTGCTTGGTGACGGCGTAGTTCCTGTCAGATGCGCGCTCAGCGCGTTTAGCTAAACGTTTGGTGCAGCACCTTACGACTGACTAGCAGCCATTCGGCGAATTAGCGATACGGTGTGCTTGTTCGAAAGGTTTTGTTGATGTTGTTGTTGTTTTAAGGTTTCTTACCCCGAAAGGTTATTCAGTGTAAGCTAGAGTCTTTGATGTAATTCATGGTTTTAAACTGGCATGCAATTCTTAAGGTGATTATGTTGGACTAATACTTGAATACTTTGCAACAACTTAAGAACGCCCTCGAGGTCTGGAACATTTTAAACAAAGGGAAAATGTATTAAAACCTACATAAAAAGCTGTTTGGGCTCGTGAATGGTTTAGGTTCTCCGGAAGATCAGTGTCAACACAATGCAATGCAATGATCCCTCCAACAATAAAAACGTTTGGGAAGCTGCTACGACGCAGGGTGATGTGCAAAAGTCTAAAGGTACGACAGTGAAACAGGATTACAGGAAGACCTGCAGAGCTTACTACTCCAACATTTCACTATGTCACTGTAGCCATCATTAAAGTATATAAGTATGTTATGAACCGAAAATCCCCATGTTAGCCTTAATATGAGCTACTGCAAACGCCTTTTATGTTACAGAATGTCTGGAAGGGTATTGCAGGAACGCGTAAACCTCAGTATAGTTTTATTCAGTATTTCAGGTGGGTCATTAAAGATATCCAGGTCCTATTCAGAAACACCAACAGAACATATTATTATACAGTCGTACACGCCTTATGCGGAAAAAGTCCATGTCTATATCACAGTGTAAAACAAACCTGCATTTTGCCACAGAAAACATTATTTATATAATAATGTAACGCATTATTTATATTAATGTCATGAGAGTAAATGGTGGAATCGCATATTCAGTAGAATATGTTAAAGTCGAAACAACTTTAAGCATCTTTGGGAACCAATGGAAAGAAACATATCACATAGTCCAGATTTTATTAAATATAAAATTTATTAAATTAAAAAAAATTGTCAATTGGTCATAGTTTCGCGTAAACTCTTTCTGTGTTGAAACATATTTTCAGTTTGCACAATTTACTTTGAAATGTTTGTAAATAAATCGTTTAAGTGAATCGTTGTTTAAATTAAACTAAAAGTTAAATTAAAAGTTAATATTTACAGCTGTTCAAAGCAATTGAAAATACATTTATCAAAAAGGTACATAACGATGTTACACGTGATTTATTATGGTAAATAATGTGGAGTTCTTTTGTAGCTCGTACTGAATACGCGTAGTGTGCTTGCCCTCTGGTGTGCTTTTAAGGAATTGACATTTTGCTTTCTCAAGATCTGCTAGAGGCCATTTTGAACACAACAGGAATAGCTATCTGCAAAACAAGTGCCTTTTAACCGCATATTAGGGCTTTAAAATTATGATCGGGTTTGATCTTCAAACAACTTTTTTATTTAATCCACCAAGCATTTAAACATAGTGTTAAATGTCTGAAAGGAGTCTAGCTGCACGTTGACAAACAGACTGTTGTCATTTAGTGGTAGTATTTAGTAGATTCATGAATTTCCATGAATTAAAATTGTAGCCAGTGAGAACCAGACGACACAATATGCGAACTGAAGACTTATCTGTTATGTTTATAAAATTTGACGCACTAATTTTATAAACATAACAAGCATAGTCGGATATCATATTGGAAATAGTTTAGCCTACCACATATTACTGTATAAAACTGTCACTACAGTATAATAACCACTTAGCGTTCATGTGGGGTGTTTGCAAACTTTCTCCAGTAGTCCAAGGCGCTCTTCTGCTGGACCAATTAGGACAGTCCGAAACTTCACTTAATTAACCGCCCACTTGTAAGTGGCCGGCGACTGTATCAGGCTGTTGAAGCACTAAGACTGGCACTTGGCTTAAACCACAATACGCTGGTGCATCGACATAGGTTGTCGGTCATTGTACAGATGAGAAGGTGTTCTCACTCTGTGCTGTCGGTCCCCCTATCTCCCTCCCACTCGATCGCTCTGTGTTTTATGTCTGCGTCACAACAAGTCGGTTGAGAGAGAGGCAGAGATGATGGCGTCTCTAGCGCGTTGATTCTCATGCCTCTCTGACAAACACGTTTAATAACATCAATAGAGGAACGGAGAAGAAAGGGATGAGAACATGACGAAACGGCGTCGCAGAAGACAGACAGCGCGAGAGACGGACAGACAAACGCGTTCACGTTGACGACTTGACTGACACATCCGTTTTGGCACCGACACATACGTACACCGCCACTCTTGCCCACACGTACATTTATTCTAGACAGTAATTGAGCGCGGAAAACACGGAGATCAGACGTTTCATGTCAAGCTCGCGCAGCAATCTCTGTGACCCCAGCAGAGCAGAGTACGACTTTACAGGTAGCTATGGGCTTTCTTCCGATCTCGCAATCATCTTTGCCATGCTTAATTGATTTATGGATTCCATCATGTGTCGAGTGCTTCAAGAGTTCTATGCACTGATAAGAGAAAATCTTTGCATATATTCTACACGTTTTCAATTATGAATTTTTTTTAATAATAGTTTTTTTTATATATCGGCGTCCGAATATAATATGATGTGTTGTTCTGGGCCTGTGAGCAGAATTTACAAGAAAATGCTGTTGCGTAAGGAAATACAATGTATTTGATCATGTGTGGCACTGCAAGCGGAATGCTTCAGTGCTAATGCGCGCTGTCTCTCATCATTCAAAGCGCTGTACAGTATACTGTCGCTATGCACGGAGTATGAATTTAACCCTTTAGTTTGCCGATGTGCCTGATGAAAAGGCCCTAAGGGCTTCTTGTGGACTGTTAACTAATTTTGTGTGTGTTTGTGTTTGTGTGTGTGTGTGTGTGTTGTGTGTTTGTAGTTTCTTTTCTTCTTTCAACCCTCTCTGTCTCCCACTGTGCTCAGGATGGGGGTAGTCAGTGAAGGAGAAGATGTTTTAGCTCGATGGAGTGATGGGCTATTATATCTAGGAAATGTCAAAAGAGTGAGTTTGCTCATCTTTTGGGAGAGAGTGCATGTGCTGTGTTTACTGCTCTGTGTTTATTGTAGTAAGTGGTATTAGATGCCAGCAACTCACACAACTTGCATTCCTCAGGTAGATGTTGTCAAGCAGTGTTGTTTGGTCAGATTTGAGGATAATTCTGAGTTTTGGGTCCTCAGGAAAGACATTCATTCATGTAAGTCACCACATTTTTACACATTACCATTTCCAATTGTTTCATTACAGCTTTTGCCTTTAAATATATGCACTCTGAAAAGTATTAAAGTATTCTGCATTAACTGTTCTGTAAAAATCCATATCTGAATTACTAGTTTAGCTCATTTATCAAGCTGATTTTTTTTGCAATATCTTCAGTTTAATACAACATTCTGTGCAAACAAATTGTCCTGGGAGAAAACTCTTTTAGGACTAAGCTAAATTAAAACAATACGATTTGAATTTTTCTGCATTATTCTGTATTTGCCACTAAATCTAAAACAAGACTAAGTTAATATTAAAGTATGTCTTTAAGTGTGACATTTTACACTTTATCTTAAATTAGATTTTTAAAGTGGGAAAAATAAAGTATTGCCCTTTTAAGTTGTAGTATAAGACTTTTTATTGTTGTGGACATTTTCTTAACCACATTTCTCATTGTGGACATATAGGTATGCTGTATGTGAGTAATACTTGAGTGTCTCTGGGAATCCTGAAGTGTTACATTGCAAAGTGAAGCAGGACTGTTAAGCAACAAATGTGGGTTTAGTACTTACGATTAATCTGAGTTTAAACTTGAAACAAAATGTTACTTTTGGTAATATACTCCCGTTTTCCATTGTTTTATTTGTGAAGGTCACTTATACCTGTTGTAATTTTGAATTGTTTTCAGTCTCTAAAGGGGTTAACAGTATGAGATAAAGCAGCAGGTGTCACCAGTTCGGATTAGTGGTATTACTTCCTTCATATGTCTGTTCCCATTCCTGCGCAAGTCTTTCACACTCTCTCTCTCTCTCTCTCTCTCTCTCTCTCTCTCTCTTTCTCTCTCTCTCTCTCTACTTCTCTCAGTCTCAGCCAGTGGGGAGGAGATGTGCTGCGTCTGTGATGGTCCCCCTCTGAAAGAGCCCCTCATAAACTGTCTGAAATGCCGCCACGGTAAGTAAACTAAACAAACGAATATGTTGTCTGTTAAAGTACAGTTTAAAAGTTTTTTAAATGCATCATGGCATGTATGTGTGTATATTAAATGCATATTTGATAGATTCTTCCTACCCATGAAGACGTTATGCAGCACTACCAAATGATACTTCCTTTTTAACTTATTAAAAAAACTTATTTTAACTTATTAAAAAGGAAAGTTTCAAAAATGTTATTGTCAACCATTTTTATAACTGCTATTTAAAATGTATAACTGCTATATTCTGTTATTTCTTGCTCATTTATGATTGCTATTTCTTGCTTATTTTGCAAAATTTGTTAGTTAAATTACCGCTTAATCTAGTTATCCAGGCGGGGGGGTGGGGGGTGGTGGTTCCCATGCATCCAGGGCAGCACATCAGGCACTGGGCAGACACACCCAGGACAGGGCACCAATCCATCACTGGAATTAGTTAAATTCTTTAGCAGACTTTACCTTTCTTCAGAAATTGTTTACCAGCCTTTCAACTAACTTTGCTAACTATGCTATCTCTACGTAAGATTTCTGAAAGAACCAATGCATGTATTTTTATAGATGCAGATTCCGTGAGTCGTTGTGAAGGTTGTTTTTCAGCTGTTAGGATTTATAGTGTAAATCGAGCATTTAAGTACTGAATAAGTTCCTTCTGAGCTTCTCTGCAATGTTCCAGGTTATCATCCGCAGTGCCACACCCCCGTCATCGAACCCGAGGTCGAGAGCAACTCCTGGATCTGCCGCCAGTGCGTCTTTGCCGTGGCGACCAAGGTTGGAGCCTGGATTTGTCCTGCGTCTTTATCGTGCGGTGATGCTGGAGAGAAATTTTCGGTTTTCAGCACACATTTCGAGATCCAAAGCTGTGTGTTTGCTGCCACATTTGGTGGGCTCCCTCAGACCCTTCATGACCAGCCTGAGCGTGTGTAGTGTAGCAGTGCTTCGCGGCCAAAGTCCGCCAGGTCCCCGACTCGAAACAGACTCGTTCTTTAATCTGTCCATCGGCACTCGCATTACACACCCCTCTGACTCACATCCCAATGCAACGACTGAATCGTTATTAATCCCAACATTTTGAAGTGTAATGGCATTCTCTTCCGGCTTTTATTTTGTTGTTATGGCTGGCTGATTTTAAAACGAAATGTTATTGCGTGATGTGGTCTGGACCAAGTGATGCAATGCAATTAGTGGCCTGTTTCTTTTTTATTCTAGAGAGGGGGAGCCTTAAAACGTGGACGCTTCGCCCGCCTCATGCAGTTAATGAAAGTTAGGCTGCCCTATCAGCTGTCATCTTTGGACTGGGACCCCCAGCATCTGACCAATCAGCAACAGTGTTACTGCTACTGTGCTGGACCAGGAGAGTGAGTCAAACTTGTGTTGCTTGTTGAAGCTTCAAGCTGCAAGAAGATGTTGTTGAAAAGTTAGGTGGTGGTTTCTGACTGAAAAAAACTGTAGGTTAATGTTGTCAGATAGTGTGATGATGAACGTCTGTGTTTTTTTACTGTGGAATTTTGATGTAAATAATCTCCGCCCATAGTTTGGCACTGTTGTACTGCCGGGTCAGCCAATGCAAGTCAGGTGTCTCTTTCAGGTGGATCAGAATGGGAAATAAACATTTCTGGGTGTCAAACAAAATTTCATGAAATTTGAGAACTTTGTGCTGAGTGAATACACATTTATTTAGGGTCTGATATACACTGATAAGTTTATACCATTGATGATAGTACCACTATTTTGTTTGCTTGTTTGTTTACTTGTTGTTGTTGTTCTTGCTTTGTTTAGTGTTATTGTGCTTTGTTTAGTGTTTTTGTGCTTTTCCCCCCTGCAGAGATGTGTTTGTCCTCCCTCTTAAAGATTTATTAACAAAGTCTAAATGGTCGCCCAAAAGGGGGGGGGGGGCAGAATATTCAGGCCGATTTTCTCATTCTCAGTTGCCACAGTTGTCAAACAAATGTTCTCTTGTTAGGTGGAACCTGAAGATGTTGCAGTGCAGCAGTTGTGGTCAGTGGTTTCATGAAGCTTGCACCCAGTGCCTGACCAAACCTTTGCTCTATGGAGACAGGTGAGGATAGCACTAGCATTAAATCGTGCCGACACTATATTTCTGATCTCACACAGGATCCTCTTTTCACTCTCTCCTCAAGGTTTTATGAGTTCCACTGTTCAGTTTGTACAAATGGCCCAGAGACCATTCAGAGACTCCCTATGACCTGGTAAGACTGACTTTGTGCTTGCTGTTATCAACCAGCAAATAAGAAAGACTACAGGGGTGGCGGGGAGTAAATTAGGGGAAATGGCTTTCATAAGGTTTTTTGGTGTGATTGTGTTCCTTCTATCCAGGGTAGATTTGGCCCATTTGGTGCTGTATCATCTCTCCCTGTGCTGCAAGAGGAAGTACTTTGATTTTGATCATGAAATAATGGCCTTCACGAATGAGAACTGGGAGTCGTTGCTTTTGGGCACGGTACGATGGAAATCTTGCAGACATGCTAATCAAACTGGCCCTGCAGATAAGACACAATTAAACATTACATAATCTCAGAAGTCTGTGAGGTTGAACAGTGGTGTTCTTAATGATTTGATCATCTTCTGTACCCTTTTTTATACTGGAGTGTTACTGAATATAACCACATTTTCCACGCGGCATACATTTTTTGGCTGATAGTTATTTATATGCATGTGACAGTTTGTCTGTGCTCTTTTGGTCTTTTAGTTGTCAGATACACCCAAGCAGGATCGCTGCCACAATCTGCTCAACGCTTTAAATTCCCACAAAGACAGGTAAGACAATGCTTATATAACCATAGACTACTGCTGTAATTCTGCTCGTTCTACGGTTAATTCTTCATGTGTGGGGGCTACGGAAAAATCACTGTTTTATGTGGTTTTATGCTTTTGTTGCCAAATAGTTACTGTCAAAGTCTTCGGGTCAAACTTGCAATCTAATGCCATTTTATTACGCTGCACTGAATGCATTTGCTGTTGCTCCAGTGACCTGTGTTTTCACCAAGCACTTTCACATGTCTCCAAGGTTTGTCTCAGGCAAGGAGATCAAGAAGAAGAAGTGTCTTTTTGGCCTTCAGGTCCGAGCCCCTCCCCCGTTGTCATCCGACTCCTCCCCCCTCACTGCCGACCAGCCCGTCAGCATCACACACCGCAGAAGGTCAAACCTGGTCTTTTCTTGTCTTTGCATTAAACATATGTCATATTATTTGCATATTGCTGGTCGTTAAGCACCGTCCCCCAGTCTGCTAAATGTTTAGCGTGATTTCTTTTTTTCTACACAAAAAACGTGACGTCACATAAATCTCGGACAAAACGACAAAAGAAACACATAGTACGCAGGTGAATCAGTAAGAAGAGGTCGGCGCTTCTGTTTGGGGCAGCTTTGGCCTTTATTGGAATGCTGTTAAACATTTCCTAGAAAACTTATCATGTTGAAAAGTTCAGCAGCAGACAGTGCAGCTTCTTTCTTAAAAGAAAATCCAACCTGCTTCGATTATCTTGTTTTGTCTACGCGATGTATGCAATAGCAGACCAAGGAGGGTCACTGATTGGTTGTCTGTGGTCTGGTTCACAGCCCTCTGTCACTGCCATGCCAGAGACGAGCAGTGGGGCCTGAGTCCCGCAAATCAAAGCGGCGCCTCGTCGAGACGCAGGTCAGCACCTCCGCCTTTGGCTCAGTTGGGTCAGGAAGACTGGCAATGGTCACATTTACTCTGCATTGAAAAAATGCCCCCCCTCCCCTCCAACCCCACCCCCTGCATACACACACACCAGAACGACAGCAAACCTGGCAGTCCTGGCCTGCTTCCATTGCTGTCCCTGAGTACGGGTGTGGTTTTTTTGCTTTTTGTTTTTTTCACAAGAGATTATCATATCACTTTACTTATGCATCATTTTTTCCTTTGTTTGTGATGGTGAGAGATTTGGGTGCAGCACAGTTCTGCGCGCGTGTGTGCATGTGTCAGGGTTTATTGTCGTATCAGTGCAGGAAGATGAAGGTAGCCGTGGTTGAGCTACACGGTCTGGGAGCTCGTCCAGATGCACTTTGCAGTCGATTACAGTTTGGCCAGGTGGCACTTGCACACTGACAGCACGGTGTTTTTGCGGGGCATGCGGATTTAAAGGGCCGGCGCGTCAGCACAGTGCGCACGGTTACGCTCTTTACCGCCACTTTTATGGTCTGCGTCCTGTAGAATCGTCTGCCTGGCAGATGCAAGCACAGTGTGAGAACTGTACACAAACGCGAATCTTCAGCCTGTGCTGCAGTGTGAACAACAGGCTAAAACCTTGAATAATAAAACGTTAGGCCTAAGCTGGGGGGGGGGGGGGGGGGGGGGGGGGGGG
>JAOXYF010000028.1:11912244-11923137 GCA_028565775.1 Sternarchorhynchus goeldii
CTCTCTCAGTTTCACTCACTCACTCACTCACTCTCATTCACTCATGCTCTCTCTCTCTCTCTCTCTCTCTCTCTCTCGTTTCCCTTTCACCACTATCGGCGCGTGTCATTTGTGAATATATTTTTAAGAGCCGACTTTCACATTTTGAATGGCTCCTTACGATCATGGATTCTAATTTCTGATTTCCCCCCTTGTTTTAAACACCGGAATATTGCTCTGCGTCGACGCAGTCCATGACCAGCGTGTTTTTTCTAGCTGGTGAGGAATATTTTAGCATGCCGAGAAACTGACGAGACACGGGGATCACGTTCAATGCCGTTAGAACATGTCCTATGTTCCCTATCAAGGTAAGAGAAGTGATATATTTCAACACTGCATCGCTCTCCCTCCCACCCTCTCCTTTTCCCTCCTCACTCTCTCTCCCACCTGCCTCCTCTGTCTTGCGCTAGTACCACCACTAGCTACTGATAATATTTTCTTACTGTGAGGAATTGGGGAATTGGTATGATTGTGTGTCACTGGAATGCACTGAAAAGAATAAATGTCCCTATGTTCAGGCAGAGTAAGCCGCTTGTGTTTTTTTTTTTTGCCTATTATTATTGCCTGAAGCGTACGAGCATGTCCATATCAGTAGACTACCAGTGGGAACTACTGTACAGCTGGAAAAAAATGAAATACTTATTAACTTGACTCTCTTCTGGTACACGAGGATGTAGCTTAGCGCAGACATCGTTGCAGTAAAACACCTTTACGAACACATCTTCATACTTGTTCTTATGGTTTTCTCTGGTCCAGGTAAAAGTAGTACCCACTGAGATCGCACAGCTGGAGAGAGTGCATTCAAATCCATTTTTTGACCAATTGTAACGGTGCGACCGTGAGCGACACTTGGACAGCAACATGAGTACTTTCCGCTAATTATTCAAATAGGTTTGTTTATAGCAGTATTGTTAGTTTTGGTCAAAATAGACCAAAGAAGTCAAATGTCAGAAGGTAAGAACCCTGCCTATAGGCAGTTTATGTGATTTGGTGGGTCAGTACAAAGAAACGTATGGACACTGACTTCTGGTGCTTCAATCCTAATTACAACCTTGTACTATTTTAGACAGCTGTATAACGCCAGCTGTAATTCAAGGATTTGTGATTTATTTTGAATAACTCTTAACAGCCACAGTAAAGGATACTATGCTAACGTGCAGATTACAGTATATAGCCTTACTGCCTCAGGTCTTCTGTAACAGGGACACTAGTACATCTAGTTCTGGTATGAAGATAGTAATGTGTTATATAATATTTCTGAGACCAGTTACATGGTACAAGCCAACATGTATGTAGAATACATATCTACATTTTTGTTTTCTGTACTCAGTAGTAAATGCTTAACTAATTAAATATCAGAGACTGTGCTGGGTTTGAAAAATGATATAATTTCTTTTTAAAAAAGTTGTTTTATGGTAGAAATCTCATTTATTGCGTTTAATGAGGATTTACAGTTAGAAACATGAGCTTTTGAATTAATTTGCTACAACAATAACAAGAATAATGCATAAAATAGTATATTGTAATTTCTCCCTCTAGATATGCAGTTTAGACATCAGCTTCTCACATGACCTTTCCTTTCCTGGGAGTTTTCTGTGAAGTTGAACATTCTAGTGAATTAAAAAGAACACTACCACAAACTGACTGTTCCCAGTTCAGTCATAATAGTTGTAGTAACATGATTTAAAAATGGAATAGTAAACAACATGCATAATTATACAGTTTCATCAAATCTGCTTCTGAGTTGATGTTTTCTTAGTTATCAGCCCTGTGGGGCTTAAAGGAGAAGCTGCCATCTTTTCACTTTAAACATTTTACTTAAAAAAACCCAAAACTTTCTGATCTTCACAGAACATCAGCGGAGATGTTAACTTTTCCATAGCCAGAAATGACAACAGAGGCGATACGGCCATTCACCTGAATTTATGTGATCACCACTGAGTAGAATGCGAGAGAGGAACTTATCGTACAGTTAGGAAAAGTGCAAAGAGGAGAAAGATTTTGTCCAAGCCATTCAAGCCACATGCACCACAACCAAAGAAGTTGCCAGAAAGGACATCTGTTCTCGAATGACCACAAACAACCTAGACAAGAATACAGCCCTGTAGCTTGTGGTCCCTTGATTAACTTTCAAATTCATGAACAGGCCTTAAGGAAATGACAGCGCTATACAAATCTGCAAAGTAGACAGTATTATCTGATCCTCAATTAATGGCTTTCACGGGCTGTGGAGCAGCTTACGGACTTGTGAAGAGTTTTTTGAATGGCCGCAGTCAGCATTTCAGGGCTGGGTAGCATTGTGAAGCTAATTCTGCGCTTAGGCTTCCGCACCAACAGGTTGTATAAAGCTGAGGAGGTGCTCTTTCTGCAGAGAAAGCGGTCAGTGTTGTCCCTTTCCATTGCTGGGTGGAAGGCCCTTTTCCTCAAGTTGTTGATTTTTTTTTTTCTTCAGAGCACAGCCATGTTGAGAAATATGCATGTTTTCACACATGTAGCTATGATGGGCACAGAGCACATACAACATGGTGTCAACACCGAGTGTGTTTCAAACACGTAACATGGATCTGCTGTGTGCTTCAAACATACAACCATGGTGTGAAATTCGTGCAGCGCGTTTGAAAAACGCATCAGCTCCCTTTTCTATCAAATCAGAAATCATACATCCACATCATACGTTGCTTCTCAGCCAAGTACCAGAACAAGACATTGGAACAGGAAGTAACCAAGCCTTATTCAACCTTCTCTCTGGAGAACAGAAAAACATTTCTGAAAGCCTTGAGCCATCTTTAGTGTCTACTTCTTATCACCATGTCACACTGCATATCCACTTTGTGTTCTTTTCCATTTTTGTTATTTATATATATATATATATATATATGTGAGTTTATATTTTAATTTAAAAAGCTATTGTCCCCTTAAATAGACTATGTTAAGATTTTTGCCCAGATTGCTGTTGTGATTTGTTGCGTAAAAAGCCTCTTTGTATGTCTTACCTCTGCTTCAAAATCTAGGCATTATGCAACTTAGAATCTAGGTGTCTAGGTTACCAGGACTGTTTTTGTCCAACACCTAGTTGTTGTTTTTTTTAATAGCTACAGGGAGTATATGGATACGACAGATATAGGGTTTGCACAGGCAAAGTTTAATGGCTCTTTCACAGTCTATAATGGAACTACATTTTCAAAATTGTACATAAATGCTTAAAACTGAATATCATTAAACTTTAAACTTTTCTGTGCAGTAAAACTTTTGAACTATTCATAGGACAAGAGTATTTTATGCAATTGCTGGCATACTGGGGGTTGGGGGGGAGGGGAGGGGGTGCTGTAAATGACAAATCTCGATTGGCTAAGGAACAGAGCTCAGCAAGCTCAGCAACCAATCTCAGCCTACCTAGTGAAGGCAGTCAAAGTTCAGCTGCCCTTTATTTGTGTATATTTGCATGCTTATTACCATATTCATGAACCCAGGTGGAGGCCTTATGAATAAGCACAAGGAAGTGTAACTGTATTGTACAGAGCTTGTTATGCAGAATCTTCAGCAGAGGCTTCTAGACCTTTGATCTCTCCTTCAGTTTGGCTGAATGCTGCAGTTATGCACACTTTGCAAAAATCCATAATTCTGCTGCACATGCTAGCCAAGACCTGGACACACTCACACACTTTTCAAATGACACTGAACTTCTTCTCGAGAGAGCATTAAATCGCTTCAAACCCTTTAAATATGTGCTAAGTAATAAGTTTTGCTAGTACATCACATTTTAGTCCTACCAGTGTGCTGTCAGACTCATGTCTGCACATATAACTTACATTGAATCAGCTATTATAAAGCATTCTTTAGTGTGACTGTAGGAAAACTGTATTTTGTTCACTTAATCAATACGTTTGACGGCGAGAAAGTGTGTACGTTTTGTTCACTTTAGCACTTCTGTCCGTTTGCACTAATTTCAAAATATAAAATTGCTGGTCCACTGTTTTTCCCCCCTTATTTCTCCAAGTTTCCTTGGAAAAATATGCCTAGTACGTCTTAAAGGAAATTAGAGGAGGGTGCTTTAAGGTCTTCTCTTCTGACCAAATGGCTCGCGGCACTTTTCTACAAGAAGCAGCATTACTCCTCTAACAGCTTTGATGCAGATATCAGAAGTGTGACATTACAAGTTGACTTAAAACCAAGCAGAGAGAAGAGTTGTCGTCATAGATCACATTTGGGTCCTAATTTAAAAATTCAAAAAGCATTTAAAAGCTTGAAGCGTAACTATTGCTTCGATTGGTTGTTTGAGTCAAGTAGCAATTGGCTAATAAGCCATTCAGAGCTTGTAACATGATTACGCAGATAATGATAGTACATCTTACATCCATGGAATCACAGTATAAACAGTTTCATGCATTTTTTATCATTCAGTTTAAGGTTGAACGTTTGGATAAACCAACACTCATTTTAAACAGCAATATGTTACATCAGTTTATATTGAATATTATCATTTTTACTTGTTAGCGGGACACTTAAAAAAATCTTTCACCGTCTTCCGCTTATCAGACAGACTTGGCAAAGTTTATAACTTTCCTTTTCTGATTCCAGTATTGGCACGTAAAAACCTAACATTGCTAAGAAGTGGTGAGATTAGCCTGATTTGTTTGCCTTGGTAAATTCAGTGTGCTTCTTTTTTATGGTGGAGTACTGTAATTTGATTGCTAAACCATAATTTCCCTAATGAATCATATTCATCAGTATTTGCACTGTATAGTAAATTCCTACAATTACTGTCTCTTTTAAGTGTTTTTTTTTCTTCTGACCTGTGGGCTGCATGGTTTCACAAAGCCGATATGCCTCATGTCACATTAGGTCTGAACTGTGATTCAAACCTGGGCTAAAATATCCTGAACACCTTTCATTAGCTCACTTACGGGATGATTTGAAATTCTTCAGTGCGTCCAATTAGATGCTGACGCTGCAGCTTGCGATATAATTACTTGGAAATTAAACGAAAATATTATTAAATCAGCGCAGCCTGAAGCACTTGTGACTTGGATACCCAAACGCTGACTGCGAGAAACGCTACTGAGCTAGTGCATACGATTCCCCTGGCCCTAGCTTGCCTGTTATATGTTGTCTTTTAATCAACAAGCACTGTTTATATTTACATACGCTAAATAAATAAATAAACGGCTGTTTGTCTCCTCTTCTACACAAAAGAACTCTTCCTTTATGTAGCTTTTTTTGTGTTGGGCTAGAATGAATTTGACACAATTCGGTATCAAAATGAAATAAAAAGCGACTTTCTTATGTATGGTTTACATACATTATTTTGTGGTTATCAAGCCTGTTATATAAAAGCTCTAGATATCAAATCAATCTGTCTGAGTGGCTATTATTAGTATCAGTAGTGTCAGTATCATTGAATAACACTCCAGCTGCCATTTTCAGTGTTTCATCATTTGTGGGTGCTATCAGCAAGTATCCTCGAGAATATCTGAGTACATATGTGCATGATGTGTGTGTGTGTGTGTGTGTTGGTGAATAAAGGAAGGAGTGGGAAATACTCATTTGGCGAAGAAGTAATGCAAAACAGAATTCCAGTAACATGGGTTTAATCAATTACTTGATACAGCATAGACAGACTAACAGAGACAATGTACTCTACCATTCCAGTATATTACACATTGTGTGTGTGCGTGTGCATGCACATATAGTACATGTATAGTATATAGGACTGAGAATGAATTTAACCTGTGTAGTGACAAGTTCAAACTTTTACACTATGTCCTGAGAGTCTGTTGAAAATAATTATATGAGACGGCAGCATGTAGCACCAAGGCTTATTACCTGCTCTGAGACTGAATACCTTTGAAGGCTCTGGGTCTGAAGCGAAACCCTGCTGGAGGTTCTGGGTCTCAACTGAACCCTGTTGAAGGCTCTGGATCTAAGACTGAAGCCTGATGGAGACTGGTTCTATAACTGAACTTTGTTGGAGGTTGTGTATGAACAGCTGAGGTGTTTGAGGTATATGATGTCTGAGGTAATTGTAATTTCCGACATGTCAGGAAACATGAGATCGTGTTGTTTCTTTTATGGTCTTTCATGGTCCCGCCCTCTCCTGAACTGAATACACACTCCTTCCCATGAACAAACCATACATATGCATATGAAACAAATAGGCAGGATGAGGCAGGCTCCTGTTGGTGTTAGGGCACAGGTTCAACTCCCACCCAGACTGTTGTTGGGGTGTCCTTACAGAGCTGTTTATAGAAAAAATCATTTGTGTGAACAGGCACAAAAATGGCTTCAAACTATTCCCTTGTGATTCTGTATCAATGCCAGGCAGGCTCTTAAGGAGCAAAATGATGCAGTTCATTTGGAGGGGGGTTCATGGATTCATCATGGGATTTTTGCCACTGTGGGTGTTTTGTTTGTTTGTTTTTTGTGCCTATCTCAAGGTTGAAGCTACATTGGTTCATGCCCTTCCAGCCTAACATGGGATTTGCTGGAGAGCAGAGCTCATTGGTTGGAAGCAGTGACACATTCCACACGTGCACATGCTCGCGCACACATGCACGCACACACACACTTTTTCAGATCTCTCTCCTCAATCTCTCCATCTCTCTTTCTACTATTACATTTCTTTATCTCCCACAGTGCTCATGACCACACACACTCCACTCACACACACACACACACACACACACACATTCTCTCTCTCTCATACTGTGACCCTTAGAGTAAGAGTACACTTGGCATATTGTCCTAGTGCTGTAGAGCGATGAACGATATCCAAACAGTGGACTGGCTGGTGCTGTAAAGCCACCTGCTCCTCTTTTGACTGGCACTGGAGGGGTAGCCAGAAGATGAGACCACACGTTGACATGCACAGATCACTCAGGTACACAAATACGAAAACCGGTACACACTCACACAAAACCACAAACCACGCCATCACATGCCAGACTTTCATGACCTGGATCTACACCATCTTAGCTGTTAATTATTTTGCAGGGAATAGTCTGTGTACTGCCTTGGTTGGTCTAAGCCATCCTGTAATTATGAGACTATGGGATGACTACAGGACAGTGCTACAGGACAGAAAACTAAACCCAAATTAAAGCGATTCGATCTAATACACTTATACCAGCACAACGCCCAATATTATGTCACGTCTGCATCAGTAGTACTGTTGTGTTGAGAACAGTCTGCTAGATAAATATAACCCAATCAGAAGTGGTCCTGTGGTCCAATGACCAGTGACAAATGAGAGAAGGACTGATAAACTGCCAAAAGCTAGACAGTTTGTAAATGCTATACAATGAATCTATAAGACAAGCGTACCTGTTAAAGTGTTCAGGTTGATTAAGTACATGCTGGGTCTCGCTTAAAAAGTTTCTGGGGAATATTAATGGGGAAAGAGTTTATACCCATTTTACGCTGTGGTTGAAAGCAGGTTTAACCCAGGACTGCATCAGGTGTAAAAGGGATGTTCCAGTTCAAGAGCCATTTTGGGCCTGTGTTTAACCCTGGTCATTCGGCATTAAAAAAATCATTTTCCTGGGTTGCACTAGGGTAATGTAATTTCTTTACTTGGTAAGGCAGTAACACTACGTTACTAGCAACCTTAATTATAGGTTTATATCTAGTTAAGTACTACTGCTACTACTGTATGTAGCCTACTGTGTATAGAAATTATGGACAGCTTTTAGCAGAAATCAGTTTAATTCAAAGAAATTCACTAATCTGCCATGTCCAATTTTAATGCATACAACCATCAGTTCTCCTTTTTAATCCTTTTACTGAGTCACTGACACATTTTAAATGTCACATTTTAAATTATTTAAAAGATGTGTTAGAAGTTAAAAAGTTGCAAACTTTAATATAAAACTGTTTCACAAAAATCTCCATAAATCCTATTGCCTGTGGAGTCATTGGTCAAAAATTCTAACCCACTCTGCACCAGAGGTGGGAAGAGTAGACAAATTCTGCACGCAAGAAAAAACAGCGTTGCTTCAAAATGCTCAATTATAACGAATTAACTAATTAGCATCAATTAAGTAGCATTTAATTCATTCAACACCTCATAAATAATGTTTGAAGGTACTGGATGTGGCTGTGACACTGCATTCTTTGAGGCTGATTTGCTTGTCGCTCTGGATGAAACCTGTAAATTGGTGATAGCTAGCCATCTAACTTACTCTGTTATAACTAGTTATTGTCACGGTGGCCGCCCTCGCCTCCTCCCCTGTGTGTGGGTAGTTGTGTTCATGTGTCGTGTCTGTTATGTGTGTGTCTGTTGGTGTGTGTGTGTCGTGGGCGTGGGGTTAAATGTCTGTCCTGTTATCATTACCTGTTTTCACCTGTGGAGTGTACGTAAGCGTGTGTATGTCACTCTTTGTTTGATGCGTTCTACGTTACTCATGATATTTGTTCAAATAAAGCCTATTTCTCCCATGCTCTGCTTTCCTGTCTCCCTTCATTAGTGCTACACGCTAATTCTGTTACCGTTATATGCGATTTTTGATATTGGCTAGGTGTGCAAATACATGCAACAAGCTTCACAGTGGGTTTAACGATCACCTTATGATTAACATTATTTCTTGGGAGTACTCTAGAGCACTTGCCCAAGGTAACCAAACAATTATTATAAGTAAATGATTATTACAATCCATAAGAGTTCTACAGCACAGGAGTTCCACAGAGGTATATAAGTTTACCATTTGTTTATACAGAAGAGATATAGAGATGTGTCAACTGTTGTAGGTAGTATTTGTTAGTCTTAAACTGAGGACTTAATCCTGACCCCAAAGTAAAGGGTGATCACTCTCCATTGGTAACTGCTAATCAGAATGCTTCTCTCGTTCTGCATAGTGAAAACTCAGGTAGATGATAGAGAACACCAAAGTGTAAAACTAGTTCATACAAATCTCATTGATTCCGTTGTCAATGAATGGCTTAAGTAATAAACATAGGAGATACAGGCTACAAGGTGGGGAGTGGAATTTATTGACCAGTGAAGGGATATATTGAATATGATGTTAGTACAGAATTGTGGTTTTATTTTTGTATGACTATGTTTTTATGGCAGCAGAATTGTGTGTCCAAAACCAATTCCCCGTATGGGACAATAAAGTCTATCTAATGCAATCATGTTACTTGATTACTCATGTTACTCAATACTCGAGATATTTAGTTACACTGGAATTGGGCGACCTATTTGTGAGACCAGGTTGCTGTCTAGCTACTTTACGTAGGTAATGCCACTGTAGATGGTCAAAATAAACTTTAATGCATAAAATCAGTAACAAACTTTAGTCTTTCTTGTCTTGAAATATTACCTCAGTATAGTGCCTCCAGTGCAGAACACCATGGTTTCTTTTTCTGTTACTGGTATGCTGGTCAGTTAGTTTATGCCTAGTCATTGTTTTTATATCAGATTATCATTGATATCACTTGATTACCACCATTTATTTTCACATTAATAATGCACATGAGATCACCCGTTTCATACACAGATATCTGAGCTTTAAAATAAAAAAGTACAGCAACTAATTTTATAAATGTTCATGTGCACCATTTGTGAAGAGCTTCCCTTAATAACCCTAACCTTAACTTGCCGAGTAAAAGTACATTTTTGGATCCAGAAAATGTACTCAAGTAAGAGTATAAAGTACCGTCTAATAAAACAAGAAATAACAAAGTACAGTTTGTTAAAAAAAAATTTGTAAATATAATGGAGTAGACTTATCACCATACCCACATTTGCTCTGTTTTGCCAGTCTGATAAATCCTCCTTTGGGTGCCTGTTATAAAGTGACCATTTATAGACTTATTTGTACTCTCTATATCCTGAGAGTTGAACAGACAAGGAAATGGAAAGTCGTGGAGAAATGTGTTAAGATGGTCATATGTTCTGGTTTCATCCTTGTTTATCCTGATCAGTAATTTAACAAGTCAGTTCCTTGTTGCCTCTCTGTGTAAGCGTGACATGTTTTTGAGGATCACACGTTTGAAACTGTCATGGTGCAACCGCAATGACAGCGTCTCTGGTGTCGAAAAAGAGGGTTAAAACCAAGGATTCTGGTTTTACCTGTGTGCATGAGTGTAAGTCTTCACTGGTTATGAGTGAATCTGTATGTCTGGACTGGGTGAACCTACGGGTGAATCCCTACAGAGTGTCTACATAGTCTTTCTTCTGTTAATATGTTAAATGATTTTCTTAATAGCGTTCTGAAGATTTATGCAGGGTTAGAAAGTATAGTGTTCTGGTATTTCCCTCACACAAATAACCTACAGTTGTCTGGTAAACCATATTTAGTATTTCTAAGTGCATGAAATAGTTTGAAATGACAAGCGTAGTTAATCAGTCTTAACTCCATCACTGGATTCCCCTAACGTAGCCTGAAAAAATACATTTGCTGCTTTCAAGAAATGAAAATGGTGTTTTGTGACATCTTTACTATACTACTGTCTGCAGATACCAACACTTGATTATATCATTATGAAAATGCATGCATTCTTTGTATGGCAGTGTTTATAGCTTTATTAAAACCTTCTGTAAACACCAGTTTCTTGATTTCACAGTAACTATATAAGTTATTGATGTCTTGTCTTCCACAAGAGCAAGATCATACTGAAATAATGATGTTAAGCTGTACTGTAGGAATGACAATGCATTTATTGCACCTAAAACTTGATTGACCTCGAATCACTGACTTTATACCTTGCTGCTACTGAATATTACCTTAGATTTAGATTTTTTTAAACAGTTTTGTGATGTCATGGTTTCACTGAGTCAAAAGTTTGTTTTAATGGATTCAATATTCTCTCTCTCTCTCTCTCTCTCTCTCTCTCTCTCTCTCTCTCTCTCTCTCT
>JAOXYF010000028.1:11930584-11980030 GCA_028565775.1 Sternarchorhynchus goeldii
GATGTATTATGCAGATTCTGGAGATCCTTCAGCTTCAGTCAAGTCTGGGCAAACATTCCAGAGGTGCAATTTTATGTCAAAATCTGTGTGTGATGGATGTTTTTAGCATTTCTTTCTTTTAATTTATATTTCTCACATTTTCTCAATTTTCAGATGGACTGCAAATAGGACTGCAAATCATTTAGACTGAGCTGCTCGAGCATTTGTACTGATATCTTATTATTAACACTTTCACGCTGGTTTAATAGAGTAAGGTTCAAGGAGTTCCTGCTAGACAGTGTTTAGTTATTTACTGTGCAAGCTATGAACAGAACGATTAATTGGTTCTCACTGAATAATTTGAGAACCTCTGCCAAATATTTTGAGTAATTTCCTACAGCTTATAAGATACCTTTCTAAGTTTCATAGCATGTAAAATGTAAAAGCGAAAGAATTTTTATCCATTATGTGGTATTAGCTTGCTACTTCTGTTTTTTTCTTTTACCAATGTCACCTTGAGTTGCTCACTAAGGACCTGGGCCCTCTGTGTATAAATTATTTGGTAATGCTGATTTGTGACAACACAGGTTGAAAAAAATAATAATTAAAAAAAACACCTCAATTTTGATGTAGGGTTTAAACTAAACCTTAGTTTAAACTTTTCTGCAAAACAGAAAAAGTGCATCTTAAACTGATTCCTGAAGAAAATCACTTAAGTCACTTATGCATTGCTCAAGTCTGTAAAATTGTAGATCACAATGTATTTCACATTGAAGTAAACAATAGTACAGTTGATATTAAGGTTTCCTAACCTACCATTTACAATTATCAACAAATAATTTTCAGTATTAATAAACAGGAATTCAGTCAAAATAATCAATACAGAGGAATTATACCGAATAACTGTCCGGCTTTATTTTTGCTGTTCACCTCATACACTGTCACGATTGAAGTCCCGGAGAGCTGCAAAAAGCGAAACCGAACTCCACGTGCGTTAAGTAAAAACCGTTTATTTTCGGTTTCGTTATTTCACAAACAACAATTATAAACGCTTACCCGAAGGCGACAACATTTCGACAAAACCTTGATAAAGACCGACAAACACTCAGTGACATGCACACGCTTATATACACACACTCACCCCCACACAGATAAGCCCACACAGAAACGAGACAGGGGAGGCGGTCTGGGCAGCCACTGTGACATAGCCCCACCACAAGGGGCGCTTTCTCCCTGAGCCTACCACTGGCTCAGGACCGGAGGACCTGCACGTCCCCAGGAGCAGCTTCCCCTCACTGCAGGGCCAGTCCACGGTGTCTCACCCTCAAGCCACTCTCCCAGGGGTCAGGGACGACACTTGGGGAACAGACACGGGAACAGGCACGGACAAAAATGGCAAGACAGGGACATGTATAAACACAGTAACATTAACAGTGACAGGGATGGTGAGCAGGACTTGGAGCAGGGGGCCCCCGGCTCCCCCCATGGGCTTCAGCCCCCACAGTCCCCAGGCTCGTGAGGGCCAGGCCCCAAAGCCTGGCAGATGCGGCGCCGAGGCTGGAAGCGGAAAAGTCCTCGCAGTCCACTGGGTCTCTCCGGCTGGGGCCTGGGGTGCTTTCGCCGGCGGACGAGGCATACTGGCTTCTTCCGGGGCTTGGGCTCAGGCAGGGTGCGGATCTGGGCTGCTTCCTTGTGGGCCCTGGCTGTCTTGATGTGGCTCCCCCTCTCTCTGGCTTCCCGGGCCCTTCCAACCCTTGGAGTCCGCTTACGTTGGGTCTCCCTCAGCTGGGGGGAATCTCTGGGCCTTCCTCTTCCGTGTCGGACTCGCCATAGTGAGGGCCTTCGCGTGACTTCATGGCTGCCCTTCCCACAACTCGCTCCACTGAGGGGTGGTGAGGGTGGCCCCTGGGGAGGTGTTCCGGAGGGGAGTCTTCCCCCTCCGATTCCATCGCCTCCTCATCCGCAGAAGGTGTCTCGCAGTCCATGTTCTCCTCCCCCCTGAGACTTGGGCCTGCTGGCATAAGCCATCTTGGACCCCCGTAGGCATAGCCCCGAAGAGCTTCCCTGAAGAAGGCATCATTGTCCAAGCTGATCTCACTTCCCTCCTCCTCAGGGGGTTCAGAGAGAGAGTTCTCCCCTGATGGGAAATGCACCCCCGCCAGCATCACCTCTTCCTCTGAGTGGTGCTGGTTGGTCAGAGGTGCTCGGACCGAATCAGGTCCACCATGTCCTGTGTCCAGGGGGAAGGGAACTCCTCATCGTATGCGCCGTCTCTCCGGTAGGAAGCAACAGGGAGAGAGGAGCCCCTCTTAGGCCGTCCTCCTCTCTTGCCACAGGCGGATGCCTCCTCCTCATTACAGCAGGGGGGTTCCTCCGCTTTCTCGGGGTGCAGGGCGCCTACCCTCATCGAGGCCGCACCAGGCACGGAGGAGAGGAGGGCCTTGTGGACTGGGGCCCACGCAGCTAGGTAGTCCCGCAGCTTCCTCTCGTCCTCCAAGGGGAGAGGGGACTCAGGGAGAAGGGAAGCCACTGGGTAGTGAGGGGACCTGGCCATTCTTCCTATCTTGCGCCCCTTTTTCCCGTGCTTACCTCAGGGCATTGTCCTGCACGTTCGGTCGGTCTTTCTGTCACGATTGAAGTCCCGGAGAGCTGCAAAAAATGAAACCAGACTCCACGTGCGTTAAATAAAAACAGGTTGTTTTCGGTTTTGTTATTTCACAAACAACAATTATAAACGCTTACCAGAAGGCAACAACATTTCGGCAAAACCTTGACAAAGACCGACAAACACTCAGTGACATGCATACACTTATATGCACACTCACCCTAACGAGACACAGGTGAAACTAGTAACACTAACGAACATCCACGAGACTGACAACACGTACTCCGCACACATCACACCAACGTACACACAGACACACCCTCGTTCAACCAACACAACACAGGAACACACCCCCACGCAGACATACCCACACAGAAACAAGACAGGGGAGGCGGCCTGGGCGGCCACCGTGACATACACACTTGTCATCTTCAGTAACATGGAGGCACATGCTGTGTTATTTAAAATGTAAAAATGGTCTAAAACTGCCATTTAATATACAAAATCATCTAGAACTACAGATGTTTTAATGGCATCTGTTCACAAGATTGCGTACAGCTGGCCTAACTCCATGAATCACTTTAATTAAAGTTAACAACATTACTAAAATGCAGAAGTTTTTAGTCCTTTTCAAGTTATCCACATTTTGTTATATTTCATATTCAGTTTAATATAGACTAAACTCATTTTTACCCCATCACCTACACTCAAAGCAAACACAGTTTATGCAAGTGTTTTGTAAATGTCTTAAAAATAAAAACTTGATATATCACATTTACATTAGTATTCAGACCTTTCACTTAGCACTTAGTTAAACCACCTTTGGCAGCAGTGACAGCCTCAAGTATTCTTGGGAATGATCCCACCGGCTTGGCACATCTTTCCGTTGGACATTTCTTCCGTTCATCTTGGCAGGATCGTTCAACCTCAACCGGGTTGAATGGGGAGTGTCGGTTCGCAGGTTTTCAGGTCTCTCCAAAGATGCTATATTGAGATCAGGTCCGGACACTGTCTGGGCCACTCCAGAACTTTCACATAGTTTTCCATTCCAGTGTCTTTTTTGGTAGTACACTTCAGGTCATTTTGTTGAAATGTAAACCTTTACCCCAGCCTGAGATCTTGGGCACTGTGGAATAGCTTTTCACCCAGGACCATTCTGTATTTTTCTGCATCCATCACTCTGTCCTGACTAGTCTCACAGCCCCTGACACAGAAAAACATCCCCACAGCATGATGCTGCCACCGCCATTTTGGATCGTAGTTATGGTGCTAATGAGGTGACATTCAGAGTCTGGTTTACTTCATACATACCACTGGGAATTATGGCCAAATTGCACAAGCTTTGTTTCATTAGGCAAGAAGATCATGTTTCTTATGTTCTAACATTAATGCCCTAATGTTAACTATGACACCTTAAATAGACAGGTGTACGTGTTTTCTAATGTTAACCATGACACCTTAAATAGACAGGTGTACGTGTTTTCTAATGTTAACTATGACACCTTAAATAGACAGGTGTACGTGTTTTCTAATGTTAACCATGACACCTTAAATAGACAGGTGTACGTGTTTTCTAATGTTAACCATGACACCTTAAATAGACAGGTGTATGTGTTTTCTAATGTTAACCATGACACCTTAAATAGACAGGTGTATGTGTTTTCTAATGACTTCCAGTCAGTTCATTGATGCACTGACAAACTCTACTAAAGTTTTAGAAACAGCTCAAGAATGCTTGATAAAAGCTGGATTCACGAGAACTCATTTATGAGTGTCGTAACACCTGAATATGTACTGTATGTAAATGCAATAATTCAATAAGTCTTTTATTTTTAAGAAATCTCTAAACCATTTGACATTTCCTGCATCCATTTAAATGTGAGTCTGAAACATACCAAGATGTGGAAAACTTGAATGAGGCTGAAAACTCTGTGTATACTGTTAAGTGTCAAAGGTATTCACAGAACCTTTAGCTTTCCTATTTCTTGTACTGTAGTTTTCATCTGCATGCAGTCAGGTATGTGTTATAAAGTGCCTTAGTAGCCCATATTCTAGAGATTTCCCTGATGAACTGTAAAATCTTTGCTTTCCAATACTGGACAAAATCCACAAAAATACAAATACAGCTGAACATCAGATGAGAGCAGAGTTCTTCACCTCTATCTGTGGGGCCTTAGCCAGCACCATTCGCGTTATAATATTATAGTTCCTTGGGATTTCCGTGCTGAGGTCTGCATTTGAAATAGTTTTAATTCACCCAAACCAAGATGAGTTATATGATCGTTAAAACCCATGTTATGCACAGCCACACCTTGTAAACAGTGTTTGCTGAGCATGTCATTGTAAACAGACTTTCACTACCGCACGAGTCCTCAAAGTGGGTGACTGCACAAATAAAAGGTCTGGTGCGTCGCTAAGGGAACCTAGGTCTTACAGGTCTTACAGGTCTCACGCGGGACAGCTTCTACAAGTTCAGATGCGTAATGCCTCCACAAATACAGGATAGATGCATCTGGCAACCAAGCATGAAAGCACCGTAATGGATTGCCTTTAAGTGGTGGAGCCTGTTGTAATTAGGTTGTAGGCGAGTGGGATTTATTTTTCAAGGGTAGGAATTGAACAGTCCAGACTACCTTGAGGTTCAAGTCAAGATGCACCATGAAGCATCATGAGCATCTGCTGTTAAAAGCAGCCTTGGATAAGTGACATGCACGTTTTATATTTGCCGTTTGTTTGTTTTAGTTTCATTTGGAATGTTGGTATACATTCACCAGCCACTTCATTCGAAACACCTTGTAAATGTGTCGCTGTAAGCTACAGACCAACTGTTGCCCCGCACAATGGCGCACAACATTGCCTGTGGCAGTTCCTTTATCGGCCCTGTAGTGACATTTACTTGGTGTAAAAACTCACAACGACTACAGAGTCTGCTGAGCTTGTAACCCATCTACACCGACAAGCCCATGCTGTGTCAGTGTGGAACGCATCTTTGATGAAAAGGGTACATCCTGGATGAACTGTGCATATCAGTTACCATGAAAATGTACACATATAAAATGCACCTCTCAGAGCTTAAAGTGACCTATACATGCAAGATATGATTCATAGTGGCTATAAAATGTAACACAGGTTTTTCCATATAACTGTAGATGATATTGAAAATCCTGTTGTATGATGGAAAAAAGAGCAAACACTGTCCCGCTGCACCCTACAAATATTCGAACACATGGAACATCCGGGATAACCTGGGATAATCTCTCTCTCTAAGCAGATAAATGTTCACTGAATGCTCCTGTCCCTGTCCGGAGTTCTGCGTTATGTGAAGGAATTCCCAGATTGTGGCATTCAAACGTGACTGGGTACCTCCCGGGAAGTAGCTAGCACCGCTGTGCAACCTTCAGTTGACAGGGAACGTTTGAAGCGCACCAGGCAGAATTGGTGCTTGACCCACTCCTACCCACCTCATTTATCACCTTGCACCCGGAGATAGGTGAGCTCTATCCCCATTCCCCTCTTACCTTATCTGCCTTACAATAGCAACCAGTTCAGAGGAGCAGTACCCACATTGTTACCTCGCCTCCTGGCAATCTGTTACCTTCCTGGTAATTTGGAAGCAAAACCTGTACCGCTTTATTTCCCCATTGTCTGTCCAATGGGAGGCTGCTGTGTAATGAATAAGGTGCTCTTCTTTCTTCTTTTTCAGTTTTTATCTCTCTATTTTTCGGTCTCTCTTCCCTTTCTTCCTCTCTCTCTTTCAGTTTCTGTCTCTCTCCGTCTCTGAGGATGGGCTACAACACTGTCCTCCCCTCTGGGAGCCGACCCGATGCAGAATCTTAAATAAACATCATATTACAGTTATTTTTCCTGCTATCTCTCTGATAATGTGCTCATGTGTTTAATTAATTCAAGGAAGCCTCACCGAACCACCAACCCATCCAGCGTCTGGGTGGGGATATAGTTTGCATTAACAGAATGGTTTTTTTTTTATGACTCGTTAAGGTTAGGTCACCCTCGGCCAACACAGCCAGGTGTCGTATTGTAGGAAGCAATGTTTACAGGGCCAGTGAGCGTCACACCTGGTGGTGCGGTGGCTCCGAGGCGACCCCTGTTGACCCCTGCTGCTCTGCTCTCCCGCAGGTTCATCCTTTGTTGATGCGCGAACGGCGCTCGGAGTCGCACAGGAACAAACTGTTGCGACGGACGGTCAGCGTGCCGGTGGAGGGGCGGCACCATCCGGAGATGGGTGAGTGATTTACACACACACACACACACACACACACACACACACACACAATGTGGGCCACTGATGTTTGTACACCATTAACATGCGTCCCCTGCTGTCTGTCTGTGGAGTGGTGACAACTGAGTGCTTGTTCTTTGGTGACAAGGTTAGGGTTAGGGTGTTTCCCTCTAATATGGACAAAAATGGCATTTGGGTCAGAATGGCCCTGTTCTAGATCACTGCAGAAAGACAGCGGCGTGTGCAGTTATTAAAGCTTTTTGATTGCCGTATGCAGCTGGTGTGGTGGAATACTTGCATAGCCAGTAATGCAAAAAATGCATACAAATGATACATAGACAATGAACATGTCAGTTAGACATTGGATATTACACCACAGACATGGTATAAACAATACAATGAAGCAGAGAAATACATAGAAATGCAGAGAAATATATAGTCCAACCGGCAGAGGTGGCCGTTCCAGGTTCAGAAAGTAAAAGTCCTTGCCAGGATTTTGCTCAATCTACCTGAATTTTCTAATTGCCGCAAGCCTGCAGGTAAAATTAGTTTGTGGAATCAACGTAATCTAGGATACTTGAGCAAAATCCGGGTGAGGACTTTTACATTCTGAACCTGGAATGTCCACCTCTGCCAACTGGCCAGTTTTCTGATCTCATCTTCCATTACTCCTAAGCTCGAGGCTAAAAAAGACATTATTATCAGTGTATCAGCATTACTGACAAGTGTGTGGTATCTACTGATAAGAGGCCTGGTTTGCCATGGCTTGGGTTCAGTGTACTGTCAGTTCTGTGCAGACTGTTGTGTTGAGATTTGCCTATTTATACAGACACACTGCTTGCGTGTACTGGCCAGTGCTTTTTGTGAAACACTGAAGAATATTACTTCTAGTCTGGAACGTTGGAAGTTTAGGAGACACATATCATTTTACAGCACATTGCCTTTGGCAGTTTGTAATGCTGTTTTTCATGCTTGCCATGTATAAATTATAAATTTATGAAGATTATCTAATGGATAACTGGCTTATTTTATCTGATCTGTGTGGGTGTCTGTGTAATGGATGTGTGTCTTTGTGGATGTGCACATTCGTGTGTGTGTGTGTGTGTTTGTGTATTTTATATAAGGGTATATTTATAACAGTACTCTTAGGTTTGTTGCTAATGTTGTTAACAATAATGATAACACCAGTCTGAGAAAGTTTTGCTGCTCATGTACTACGGCATGTAGTGGCCACCTGGGCAATATTGTGCACACAGTTTTCTACATAAGCTTCAGTATGTAGTGTATGTCCAAAAAAACCCCAAAACAAAAACAATGACTTGCGTAATATTATAAATTGATTAGTCATATTAAATGTAATCATATAAATACTAACTGTATGACAGAACCCATGACATAGCATGGAGTATAACAGAACTAACAGGTTAATGTATAATCATCATTTTACCACATTTATGTACTCACATGTGTATGCATCGATTCAGATAACTAATTAACAGCCTATTCAATTGTTCTACTGCCTGTTAATTAATGGCCTATTCAAGTGTTCTACTGCCTGTTAATTAATGGCCTATTGAATTGTTCTACTGCCTGTTAATTAACGGCCTATTCAAGTGTTCTACTGTCTGATTAATGGCCTATTCAAGTGTTCTACTGCCTGTCAATCTGAGTGAAGCCAATGCACTAGAGGCAACATCTTGTGGGTGGCAGCTCCGTTTGAGCCACCCACCGCACTGTCAAAAGAATGCGTTTCACAACGCCAAGAGATGGTGGTGAGCTGCCACCAAGTCTGAGAGGTGAAAACCCTTTTCTGGAAGTGTTTCACATCTTATTGTTTCCAAACAGCCGCACAGGGGCTTCTGTGACACATTTGATGGAGTTGTGACATACTCGCCATCAGACTTTGAAACTTAACGTTGTATTTACGAATGGATTGATTTTAGAGTTATCTGTTTAAAAAATGTTTTAAAACATTTAAAATAAAAAACAAAAACATGTTTGGATTCATGTTGGGAAAGGGAGAGATATTGAAAACATCTTTTGAAATATGGCTAAAGTATTTTTCCAAGTAGCTGCCTTTATTGTCTGACAGAATTGTTACGTTAAACGTTTGATAATTTGTTGTGATATTGTTCACATGTGATGGATGTATCACCATGGACAGCAGCAGTGGTGTTTTAGATTCTCATATTACCTCATTCTGTGTTGTCAGAAAAAAGCCAGTAGGCCTAACCAAGCAAAGACTTTGTGGTTCACAGTAACTACACAATACCTAATACAGAAATGTTAAGCACAAATGAAAGAACTCAGCTTTGTGGAGTCCTGTATTAGAGATCTTCCAGCATCGTGTTATGTGAAATACTATATTTTTGTCATTCTCTGGAGTAAACATACAGTACTCTTTATCAAAGACACTACACATTCATATTTTGGAAATGTCAAAATACTTTTTTGTTGTTGTTGTTACTATGTCTGCTGTGTCATGTACAGAGTTGTAGTACCACATATACAGTACTCTGAAATTTATAGCTATAGATGATGAGCACTACTGTTCCTACCCCAGCGCTCCTGGACTCCCAGTCCAGCATTTTAGTTCTATTTCAGTTCCCTAAATCAGATATTCACATGTCCTTACCTGACTCAGGTGTGCTGCGAGCAGAAATAAAAACTTTGAGCTGGCTGTGGGGCCTTTGGGTACTGGTTACAGAATCACTGCTTTAGCTGATACATACGATGGTGCAGTGCAGTTTCCCTGACGAGAAAATGACTTTGTTAAGATCTTGTCAGTGGCTCTGAAATTTTCTTAACAAATGTAAGTATATTTGACCTTTTGGGAAACAGTTAGCATTTTCGAGCTCAGTTTATTATGCTAGCATAGTTACTTTCATGCTAACTGTGAAAAGCTTGTCTCTGCTAAGTTTCCTAACTCTCGGTTCTAACTCTCTGGTTGCTAAGTTACAGGCTGCACCATGACAGTGTCTAACAGCCTTTTACCCATTGAGAGATCAGTGTAGTAATTTGAATATAGGGAATGTAAAACGGTAAATGAACAAGCTATTTCACAGCTCTGCCCTCAAGCCCAGGGTCATGGGGCAGATGGGGTAGACGGGGTAGGCGTGTCTGATACGTCAGCTCATTAAACCAGCCCCATCCACTATCCAGAAACCCCAGGCTACAGCTGGGGTCAGCGCATTGAAACGATGGAACTACAAGGGGACAAGCTGATGGGTGGGATGGACACACACTGCTGATAGATGTTCTTCCCACCCGGGTCAACGCTTGGGACTCTTTCACGACATGTGCAGATAGTTAAGGGGAAAATTTGTGTCGAATATAGACCTGTGTTTAAGCCCTTCAGTTTAATGTTGACTAAATGCATTACTTTTTTTTAAAAGCTTGAAATCTAAGAGGAACCGGTTGGTATTATGCAAATCAGGCGAAAGCTGGTCCCCACTGGCTTTTATTCATCATCTCTGCTTTTCTCAGCTCTGGCTGGACTGAACTGAGTGTGGCCCACAAACTGTATTTTTGATCATCTCTGCAATCTGCCTTGCTTATTCCTACTGTATCCAATCACTGTTCTGTGTGGTCATTTTAGGAGAAGCAGACTTTGGATTTGACTCATAACAGGATTCTTCAGCTATGCTCCTGTTTAACTGAGATTACTATCATAATCCTGCACATGCTATCCTGGGTTTGTGTCATCATTTCAAACACAATTCCAAACACAACACAACGCAGACCACGTGTATAGAAGTGATCGTTGTTTACACATATTTTTAAACTCCTTAAATTCTGTTATCTATATAAAGAGATTTTCTAATTTTTTGTGTTTACGTTTTTCCGTTTCCGGTTGACAGTGTGCTGTGTCTGCTTGGCTGTTGCTGCCACTTTTCGCCACATCCACTGTTGACCATATCTTTGTTTTTCCATATTTTATCAATCCTGATTATTATTTTGCAGGCCTAAGAGTTGTAGGCAAAGGATGTCATAACTGTCATAGCATGACAGTTGTCCTTTAGGAATCTTAAACAGATACATCATTTTATATAGCTGGTATTTGTTTTAGGTGCAGTCAGAGCGTGAATGTGATTCTTAACAAGATTCAGGTCATCAGGAGTTAACCTGTCTTCAAGTCCTTGAACATTTGAATGACAGCAATCATCACCACAATCACTATCTTTAGCCTTCGGGGGTCATTACCGCATCAAATTCCATCCATCGTCATTGTCGACACACTGCAGCAAATAAGACGTGGAGCCAGCTTGTTCTGCCTCTAGGGTTAAGCTTTGGGATGCTGTTCTTTGTCATGAAAAAGATGTGCTGAATCATCCTGATCACTTTGGCTCAGAGGACAGATTGAATACAGATGGGCTTCAACCAGGAGCAGCTTTTTTTGATTGGCATATAAAGGGGTTTGGAGAACATGTGGGTTTTCTTTAAATGTGTAGTGACATTGAATCAAGGATGGCGTCGACGATTCTAATCAGCTCACGTGATACCATGAATATTTTGCGTCAGATAGTCTTGTTGTGCGATGAACAAGTCTTTCTTCTCAACAAGAACTTGTCTCATAGCATTGGTTGCATAAAACTGTATCTGTCTCCTCTGATCCACTTCACAGCCCCGAGGAGGACCAGCCATCACTACTGTCAGAGGCAATCTGCTCCCCTGAGCTCAGCGGCGGGGGTGTGGGTGTGTGTGTTACAGACTGATCCCTAGTCACCTCTGACACGAGATGTGCATCAAAGTGCGGAATGGTGAAAGCGATGGACAGGCTCTGAGGTCCTCTCTGGCCATTTGGGCTACCAGCAGCCTATATCAGAGCATGGCATCCTGGGAGAAACAGTCAGCCCTTATGAGACTGCAGTCTGACTCAGAGCAATGTACACAGACACTCGCTTCTGGAGAGCTTTAATCTGTCATGTACTGTCATCCCATTTTTGGCAGCTCTCCTGCCCCTTTTAATCTTCTTCTACCTTTTGGCTGAAACAAAATCTTTGAGATGCAAGACATGCACCGCAGCATGTATTTTGCAAACAGGGTGGGTTTTGTTTTTGGCGCGTGTGTGGTTTTGTTCACTTTTTTTAGCACACACTCAAAGTTTACGCTTTGATTTTCAATGAAGAAATCAATTGACCCCCGTTTGTCTTTCCGTCGATAGCTCGTGTTCATCGTTATCCTTCGTTAAATAGCTGAATTGATTGGCATGTTGAGTGGCACGCTTCCCCATGCCTCCTGAGGTCAGACGATGCAGCAGACGCAGGAAGCAGGAAGTGGGGTCGGTCGTCAAGCTAAGCCTCACAAAACTTCAGCAATAGACGTTAGTGAACTGTGAATATCGAGGATGATCTCACATGACTGGTGGTGATACTGCTCTGAGATGGCAGTTCTAGGCTGGTGGCATTAATATTGCAGTGGAGAAATTCAGCTGGATTTGGGCGACGGACGATTCTCGTTGCGCCTTTAACGCTGCGGTGGTGGTGTGGTTGCAGGTCCTGAGGTGAAACGCTTATATGGCACGGAGGCTTTTGTGGAGTTTTTACATGTGTCTGTGTAAGCATGGGGTTGAGTCCTCCACCCAAAAACACTGAACAAATTCCAAAGCTGTGTTTTTTTTAGGCAATTATTCATAAATGGCATTATGGTTCCAATATTATCACATGTCCCTGAGGAATGGTGACATATAAATTGATGATTTGACAGCCCTGCCCTGCTCAGTGTAATAATGAGGGTGCATTTAGTATTCCTCGTGTGTCTCTTCAGCAGCAGGGGTAGTTCCACAGTG
Organism: Sternarchorhynchus goeldii; assembly: GCA_028565775.1. Classification (NCBI taxonomy): domain Eukaryota; kingdom Metazoa; phylum Chordata; class Actinopteri; order Gymnotiformes; family Apteronotidae; genus Sternarchorhynchus; species Sternarchorhynchus goeldii. The sequence goes on from JAOXYF010000028.1 coordinate 11,943,197, forward strand.
GCGTTATCAGCGACTCGCAGTCTCTGCGGCTCTTCCTCCTCCACTCCATTGCGGAGGCCACAGCCATGTGCGGCTAACCGAAATCGTTCCCAGAGCACAGCGGTGGAAGGGCCCACCGCTGTGCATGTCCTTGAGAGGGGAGAGAACGGTAAGGGTTGAGGGGAGTTCTGCCCACATACGACTCACTGCAGGCAGCAGAAGTGCAGGGCAGGACGGAGAACAGCGAAACGGATCTCCTGGTAACGAGATGGTTTGGCCGAAATGAAATTTTACGCACTTCTCCCCCTCGCTCCTGGACATAGCTAAAACCCTCCAAGATGTTCGGTGTTTGACCTTCAGCTCATCAGTAGAGTGGCGAGGCTGAAGTAGACAACATAATGGAAAATTATACATACAGCAAAGATCTCTGGTGAGATAGATTGCCGTTATTTGGTAGCTACAGTATCTAACAAGTTCCAATGCGAACAATAAAAAGACAGTATTGGACACCAAACAGGTCTTGGCTGACTGAATCTATTTGGGCTGAAGGGAAAATAATTTGAATTTGACTCCTCTCTAAACCATACATTTAAGGCATGTTCCTGTAAGGTAGCTTTGGAAATAATGACTCTGTTCATACATGTTTTACATTTTAAGACAACTGTTAGTCCTGTATGTCTAGTGCGGTATCATTAGTGCTTATGCCTGCATGCTGTCAACATCCCAGTCGATGCTCTGGGCCTGGCACTCCGCCCAGCCAGGTGGCGCTGTACACGCTTCAAGGGTGTCCTCGTTTCCCATCATTCTTCATCATGCTTAGACAAGCACCTTTGGAGTCCTTTGGAGGCCAGTCTTGTCCCCTCTTCCCCCCCATTCAACTTTCTTTACCTTTTTCACTAACATCGCCAACGTCATGCCCGTTACCCCGCACTGCCCTGTTGTGTGAGCACTCCGATCCCCATCAAGCGGTCTCCATTTCACTTGTTTGAATGCATCTCACTTAGCGCGTCACCATAATGAACATGCACTTAATTAGCCGAGGAAGGTGCGTTATAAGAGGTAAAGTGCATGTCTGGTCACTTGGATTAGAATTAAGGGACTGAGAACCACTGCAATAATGCTGGTGATAATACACCTACCCATCAGAGTGATTTGTGTCAGCGTGAATATTTTACGTTCTGATGTGTTCTACTGACTGTGTTGGTTAACGTTTAATGTACAGTACCAGTCAAAAGTTGGACACACCTACTCATTGTTTGTATTTTCTGCAATAAAAGAAAGCAGAAACAAACATATCATTTGTTTATCTTATATTTTAGATCCTTCAAAGTAGCCACCCTTTACTGTCCTCCTCAGCTCCACACTAGTGATGTTCTCCAGCTGCATGAGGCAAACGCCTGTGATGCCTTTCCATGAGTCTTGAAGAAATTCTCATATGTGCAGAGCACTTGAAGGGTGAAGGACTAAAGCTCTGAAAGAAAACTTTTCGCTAGAGGAACATCTACAATTAATTGTTTGTGCATGTGTGTGTGCATGTGTGTATCTTTTGAAAACCAGTTTATATGTAGGCTAACACCTTTACCAATTTTTATTTGTTTTAGAAACAAATTTAATCCATCATATTAAAATTTTTTATATTTGTTACTGTTAAAAACATACGTTCAGTCAGGTGTGTCCAAACTTTTGACTGGTACTGCCTATCATGAAAGATCATGACATATACAAACCATCTTGAATAAAAAAATTGTAAAGGATTATGAATGGTTAAGTTTAGGATGGTAATGCATTTGATCATTTCTGTAAACCACTGATGAAACACCTTTGGGGTGAGTGTATTTCACGTCATTTAACTATGTCTGGATGTCCCACAATTAGTACGCTAATTTGTTGTCGAGATGATGTAAGAACTATGATGTCATCCAATCAGTTCCAGTTTGAACTCACTTTGTTTCTTGTTAATGTCATTTTGGTCTTGGGCTAACTGGAATAAAGATCGCTCAGCACCCCACTTCATTTTGTGAACGAGGAGACAGAAATCAGAGAAAGCACTTTGAAAAACAGAAAGAGTACAAATGAATGTGCTTGTTGCAAGTCCATGGCCGTCGTTACAGATCCCTCTGCTTTAATATGTGCAAATGTCATAAATAATGATGTGCTCTGCTCATAGCTGAGGAAAGGTCAGAATTCAGCCCTCATTCGTTTGCTGTCCAGTCAGGAATTCATCTGAGCCACTGCTAGATACAGACCTCCCTCTCCTCTAGGTGCAGCATGTGAAGTTAGGCAAGATTAGAAACTGTGGACCCAGTTTCTTTTAGGCCTAGCAGTTGTGTAAGTGTGCGCTTGACACACACACACACACACACACACACACACACACACACACACACACACACACACACACACAAAATAAATAAATAACAAACTTTTATTCATATTCTTCCAATTAAATTACTTTAGGGATTAAGTGATTTTTTTCAGATTTTGACCAGCATGTTCTTACCCCACACAGATGTGAACAGTGATTGTTTTGGAAATGCTTCAAAGATCTGGATAGCAAACGGTTGTGCTGAAATCAATGCCAATTTGTGGTTGTGGGCTTTCTAAACTCAATAAAGAAAATTGTGTAGAAGATACTGGATTATTAAGGGAGTACTAAAATGAACATATGAACATTTTCATCCATGAATGCTAACCCTGGCAAAAATGAGGGAGATTGAGATTATGCTAATTGGTACAAACATAATCCTACACTGACAGAACTCTAATACAGTAACAGTTTTATTAGGTTTATTCAATCATTCTGTCTTTATTCTATTATTATCTATTTCTGTTTTTAGTCATTTCATTATTAGGTATATTATTCCATTCAGTTTGATGCTTGATGTATTGTATTTTGAATTCTTTCTGGTTTCACACACTGATGCAGGTTTATTAGATATATTTTCAGTATGAAATCTCACTGGCTTTATAACTTGCTATAACTAGTAGGAGAAATGTAAGTCAAAAAGCAGCCGTTTGTCTGACTGTTCGCTCTGTTCCCACTGCTCCCAGTGTTGCTAGGGTGCACATGAGTTCCAGTGCACTACAAATGTTGCAGAAAGTCTGCAGTGACTGTACATGGTGTTTGTAAGAATGCCATGTGCAGTCACTCCCCCTAATGCCCACTCTCTCCGAACGGCTGTGGTTGGTGTTGCACAGGACTGTCAGGCAGAACATGAGGAAGAGGACAGCATGTATGAATTAGGAACGGTTTGAACATTGTTACAGCAAGGCTAATGCCAGATCTTCTGGTGTGATGGCAAAATCTGCACCGGTAAAATAATGTCCCACATTCTTGGCTTAAAGGGACACGTCATCCAGACATAAAAGCTATGGAATGAGTGGTGATGACAATCTGTTGTGCCATATTACAGAGGGAGCTCTAGAACAATCACATTACAAAGGCTGCTCTAGAACAATCACATTCGTCCTGTGCTGAGAGCATGAGAGAGAAGGTGTTATAGGTTGCACATCTTTCTCCGATGTGGGTGAGTAATTGTGTGCTAACAAGCACAGTCAGACAGACAAAGAGAAAAAGCGGAAAGGAGAAAGAGAGAAGAAGAAAGACACATTTGTACACTTTCCCAGGCTCACATCTTTAATGGTAACCATGGAAATAATTATAGAGGAGACACAGACTGTTGGAAAGAAAGAAAAGAGGAAGAGTTGAGGAGGAGGAGCGAGAGAATGTGAGTGATGAGGGTATGAGAGAAGATTAGTGTGACTCTTAAAACCTGTATCACTGTAAATGTGTTTGTGGCCACATTGTATTTTAAGTTTATTACTGTAAAATGCATTATGTATTCATATTTAGATGGAATAGATTTTTTTTGTTAACCTAGATTACAATATTCATGATTGATTCTTGCATAACAGTAGGGTGTAATTTTACTGACCTGTTGCCGGATCCTGAAATTATAGATTCTAAAGCATTGAAGTAGTCTTGCAAGAAACACATAAAGCATTCTCTTAGAGTTACTTTGTAAGGGAGATTATTTCAATCACCTTAGGCGTCCCTACCACCTGTCCATAAGACAGAACGGTTAGCCGTCTCTGCTACCACCTCTGCTTCCTCCATGTGGGCATGGCATGCAGTTGTCATGGAGACGTATGGTCACTTAAAACACGAGCGCTTTCGTTTTATTTGATTAAATCAGTGATATATGCATTAAGTACGCATTTCGCAATACGCGTTTTTATGAGACATTCTGTCAGATTGCTTTACTGGGCCTCCTGAGATCGTTTTATAGTTATATGCAGGATAATCAGCGCGAGGTTATGCGTTTTTGCTATGGGCGCAGCTGTGCTTTAGATATTGTAGAATTGTATGTTTCAATAAAGGTTTTTTTTTAAGAAAAAACCCAGAATAGCAGAATCTCCATGGTCATTTGTAGCGCAGGCGGAGTGCTCAGTGAAATGGTGGGTGTGTGTGTGTGTAGGTGCGTGTACGTGTTTCGCGTCCCACCCACACGTAACCCGTCTGTGTGAACCTCTCCTCCTAATGCCTTCAAGTATTTGCGCACTGGAATTATCTGTCACTCTGTAGGCTATGGTTTTGTGTGGAAACGGTGCATCTATTTGTGTACGTGAAGCTGAGAGAGAGAGAGAGAGAGAGAGGGAGAGAGAGAGAGAGAGAGAGAGCAGAGGAGAGGAGAGGAGAGGAGAGGAGAGGAGAGGAGAGAGATTCGCTCTAGGCTTCATATAAAGTACTCTCCATCACTCTCCATCCCATCGCTACCCCACCCACCTCCCCCCGTCTGCTACTCTACCCCTCTCTCCTCCGCGGAATACTGACAGTAAGAGTGAGTGAGAGAGTGGGTGAGAGAAAGGCAATAATACAAGAAGAAAGGCGAGCTTTGGTCGTTGCATACGTACCTGAACGATCCCAACCTTACACAACTGGAAAACGATATGAAATATTCCGGAATACGTCTAAAGGAGTTACAGGCTCATCCAGTACTGCAACAGTCTCGTAAGGACAGGAATTTTCGGTGTCAGTTCGTCTACTGGAGTCGCTATGCGTTTCTTGTAATGTTTTACCGCCCTCTCTACTATTTGTCTCAAAATAGTTCTGAGAGGTTTCTTGAAGTGGTCTTCATTCGGAGAGCTTTACGCGTCCCTGGTTGGTAGACGCGTTTTGTGCAAAAGAATCATAAATCCTGTGCCGCCGTGGGACGTTTTTTTCCTCCACGAAACGAGCATTTCAAAACATCTTTTGGCTACCTCGTGCTGGGACCGTTTCCAGCTCGAGTGAGCCGAAGATTTCACGTTAATGTTGAAATTACTATAGTACAGCGCAACCTCTCGCTTTCTCTCTCTCTGTGACACAGACATAAATACGCACAATCATGTTCAAGTTTCAGCCTTACGCGAATCAAGTTTTCTTGGCTACGTAGTCAAAACCTAACGTGATTTACTACTACTCTAATAATTCATCTAATTAGGCAAATTTTATTTGTATTCGGTTAACGATTTGTTAGGAACATTTCGTCATATTCAGTTCAACAAGTACGAGCTGATTAACACTGCTTTATTACATAGACTTTAAATTTTATATACAAAACTAAAACATGAGAGAATCTCGCCACAGACTTTCTGCAGGTTATCGAGGAAACGGCAGAAGGACTGCGGCTCATTGCGAGGACCGTGAGAGGGTCGGGGGAAAGAAAGCCGGAGGGGGTCGAGGACGCGGATTTCTCCGCGTGGCTGCCTGTCGAGGAACAGGCGTAAGCGGTGCTAGAGAGCGTAGCGGAGGGCAGATGGAGGAATGAGCCGCGCCTACATGAAGAATTAGAACCTTTGGTTCTCTGGAATACATCTGAATCGGCGAGATCTTTTTTTTGCCTGGAGACCGATCCGCTCGATCGCAGTCGGCATCATTAAAATATGACAATTTTTACTCTATATAACTGCGCAAGACTTAAATACTACAACTTCAACTATTTTTTCTAATAACACACATAGTAGTAGACATTTTAACAAACTCTTCCTTTACCTTGTATTAAAAATAATCAAACTTTAGCCTTACTGAATTAATTAATGCCCTGCTAGGTGTCTTTATTGTAATTTCCGGATATATATGATGTACTTTTATGTATCCACTTTTAAACAAAACTTAAATTTAAGGTTTTTGTCTCAGGTTTACAAACAGAAGAGCTGCTTATATAAGGTGAAATCGAAGTTAAATACCTGAAGTTCAGAATTGTTTTCCTTGGAGACTGTTAAAGATAGCATGCATGACTTTGCTAGAAATGTTCTGGGTTAGGAACTAACGGTATGTTGTAGAATGAATGAATGAATATGATATTGCTTGTTCTGACTAAGTGTGTGTGATTAAGCTTTTTTAGTCTCAGAACTAAAGCTTTGTTCCTTGTAATTTATTATATACAGTAACACACATACACACACACACACATACACATATGATCAGAATGAGACATGGCAGACATATGTATGGTATGGACATGCACACTAGGGAATGTAACGAGAAAGAAAACTCAAACCACTTCAGAAATCAAGACCTCAAGACTCCTGGAGTAAATACTCAAAAAAGGCACATTCTGGAGTGTCTTCATGGACAGCCATAGTTGTTTGTCCAACCAGTGTGCAGGAGTGGAAAACAGGAATATTTACAAGAACTGAGGAATTTAATTACATCACACCGATTCTACTGTAGGTAGGAATCTAACGCCTAATTAATATGCATGTTTGTCATTGTGTAATTTTTCATGTTTTCCTGTAGTTTTCCAATTCCTCATTCTTCTCAGTATTATGAAGTCATGTTATTATCACAAATGACTAATATCAATATCAAGTGGCAAAGTTCACGTTAATAATTATGTGGCTCCACAAGATCGTCATTGCTTGAACAGTTCAGAGAAATACTTTGGGTCTGATCATAAAAATGCCACTTAAAATGAACAAAAAAGGCTTCAGTGTGATTTGTGTACCAGTAAACCTATATGCCAACTGTTGTTACACATGACTTGAGCAATTTGCATAATGCAGTATTTATAAGCGTATGCAGGTTGTATGATATTATGTAAATGTACTGTTATAAAGTATCGATCAATATTGAATTCAGTAGCCATTCTTTAAATGCATCAGTATTAGAGACACCTAAATGTGGAGCAGAAAAACTTTGAAAAGACCATAGGCAGGGTTGTGTTAACATTAATAGTCTTCTTTCTGACTGGCTGCCTGTCTGCCCTTTTGCAATGATAGCAAAGCTCTTGCTTTGCTAATGTTCTCTATTTTACATTAATTATATCCCTGACTAGCATGTCAGGTACTTGATTTCCTGTGGAAGTCTGTACTTTACAGTCTTCGGTTAGATTCTACATATAGCTCACAAACATGGTTTGATGGTGGTGAAGGGGACTGTACTGGTACCATCCACAGCTGAGAGAAAAAATATCCTAGAATAACAGTAGGTGGAAGTATTAAAAAAATCTACTCTGTTGGAGAGCAGATATACGGAGCCTCAATTTTTTACTTTGTCATAAATTGGATCGTTTGCTGTCGTGTACATAAACATCTAAAACTCAGTCGGGATGCATTTAGCACGACATTAAACAGGAATGGATTCTCGGTTTTTCAACATTTTACTCAGCTTGGGCTGGCTCCCACAAAATGCCATTTCTTCATTCCTGGTTGGTCTCTCATTCCTTCATTCCTAGTTGGTCTTCCATTTCTTCATTGCTGGTTGGTCTCCCATTCCTTCATTGCTGGTTGATCTCCATGCCAAAGGTATAGTCTGCCCTTTTCTCTTTAGGACTCCATGCCTGTAATGTTTTAGTTCTTAAAGCAATGCCCGAGTACTCTATCCTTCAAATCTTCTTCTGCTTTTTTATGTCTCTCTCTCTCTCTCTCTCTCTCTCTCTCTCTCTCTCTCTCTCTCTCTCTCTCTCTCTCTCCCCCTCTCAAAGGGAGTAAGCTGGGAGCTGTTTCCACCCACACGACTCAGCTTGCAGCTTGACATCAGATTTACATTGAGAATGAAAAATCACGCACACAAGCACACACGAAAACACACACATGCATGAGCACTTGCACACACACAAACACACACATACACGCTCCCTCCCACTCTTCTCCCCTCAAACACATGCATGCACACTCTCGCTCTGGAAAAGCACCCGCCGCCGTGCAGCATTTCACACGAGACTATCAGAAGCTTTGTCTTGTATTGAAACATTGTTTACGGTGCCGTCCCACTGTGTCCTTTACGCAAGGCGAATTGGTACCGCCGTTGTGTCTGCAAGGCGTGAAGTCGCACATTTGATTATCGCCTTGACTGATATTAGACCTGCGTGGTACCACTTACTGCAGCTCTCGTAGGCAATGGGGTTACTGCAGTGCCACTGTGCCAGTAAGGTATAGCTGTGGAGTCTCACTGCCCGTCTTCATCTCTGCAGTAATGCTTTGGCTGTTGTACTTGGCCAGGCTGTAAGAGATTCGACTGTCACCCTGTTTGCCTGCACTTCTGCATTCTATTCTGTGTCTCCGTAAGTCAAACGTAAGGTACCAGGAAATGTTTCCATGGCAACTGAATAAAGAGCCTGGATTTGTATCAAAAGGGACTGAGTGAGAAATTGAAATAAATGGACCTATTGAGCTCATTTTACTGCTGCTGTTTTTGGCGTAATTAAAAGACATCTTAAATAGCGGCTTATTAAAGGTACAAGTTCTTTAAGTTTTATGGTTCTTTGCTAAGAGTCTTGCTAAGCGGTTGAAGTGAAACAATACTCAAGATTATTTTCTGTTACGTCTATCCTTCTGTCTAATGTCTTGTTTTAAGATGCATTTTTATGGACTAGTGCTGTTGGAATGCTGATACTGGACAAGTTCAAACTGATCAGGGGAGAGGAACACACTGATAGGTTGACATATACAGACTGATCAGGGGACAGGTTCACACTGATCAGGGACAGATACACACTGATTAGGGGACATGTACATACTGATAACAGGGCAGTTTCACACTGATCAGGGGACGGGTTCACAAAAATCAGGGATGGGTTCACATTAATCAGGGGACAGGTACATGCTAATCACACAGGAACACATTGATCACACTGATCAAGGGACAGGTTCACACTGATCAGGGATGGGTTCACACTGATCAGGGGACTGGTACACGCTGATTAGGGGACAGGTTCGTACTGATCAGGGAACTATTTCACACTGATCAGGGGACTGCTTCACACTGATCGGAAGACAGTGATTAAACACAGGCAGGAAGAAAATCAGTCATCCTTTCACTCTGTGGTATGTTTATCAGAATCACTTATGTGACCTATGGCACACTGTCATCTCGACTGGGGTGTAAAGATGATTTGATTTGATTTTACAGTGGATTAGATTTTCTGCCAGCTCATCTGCATGAATTTTATAAGAAGGCATTTGTACAGAAATGCTCTGAATTAATTTAACAGATTCAAAACCGAAACAAATGTTTATCCACAACATGCAAACCCACAGCCGAATTGCTCTGTAGAACAGCAAGTAAACAGCAGTCTTATGACATCTCGTGTTTTATGGACATCGTGTCAATTACAGTTATCGTGTGACATCATGGTACACAGACTTGATGTGCACCTCATATGCAGGTTTCTCACACTGTTCTTGGCTGAAGACTGACCAGAATGGCAATTTGTAAGACATCACCTAATATTTTGTCTAAAGTGATATAGCGTTAAACAGACATGGCCTTCCAGTTTTTTGTGAAGCCATTCACCACAACATTTTCAAAATCCTGCCCACTTGGAGTGGCATGTTAAGTGCTTCACTCTGCAGCCACAGGGATAATCAATTGGCAAGTGTGTTGCATATTAATCCTTTCCGGGCGAGAAACCTGCAGTGTGCAGTTAGAAGTCAGTTCTGTTCTTGGGCATCCTGTCACTGTCTTCATACTGCAGTTACGTGTCTCAGTGTCTATGCAGTGTTTTATTGGGTGGACCCTCTGTACAATCTAGGACTGGTTGTTGACCACCTACAGTTTTGGTGGTATCTGTAATGCCAAGGGCTCCCTGAAGCTTACATGGATCGCTCATGACTTCCTTCTAATGCCCAGCATATGACCGGTTTTGTATTTTCTGGTGTTTGATCTTGGACGTTTGGGGAGTTTGGAAACATTTCTTTCGTCTTTCTCTTCTTGTGTGTAATGACAGTTCTTGGGTTAGCATGAATAAAGCCATTCAGTGTGTGTATCCTCCTTCCTATGCCCCCTACTATTACAGTGGTGGACAACCAAACCCTCTGTACTACAAAACTACACCTTTGGCTTGCTGTACCTTACGCTCAAAGTAAAAGTACTGAAGTAGTGGCTAGTAGATGTATTTAAAGTAAAAAAGGTAAAAGTAATATTTAAAGTTTTTTTAAATAATTTAAAAAAAGTTAATTAGATATTTGCGATACTTTGTAATTGTTTATACTAGACCTGCATGCACCATCTGCTGAACTTATGACAACATTTCCAATTATTGTTATTATTTTGATTGTAGAGCAAAAAGTTGATAAGCAACACCGACATTAAGTTGTGTCTCAATGTGTTTTAAATGTGTCTCAGTAGAATAAATACTTCAGTGTGTATTTAATAAAAAAAACTAAAAATTGCAGTACGATTCAAAATTACTGTTTTTAATGGAGGGAAAAATGACTATGCTACAAAACCACATAAGGTTAAAGAGGTGTTCAGAAATTGTCACTAATTCTCACATACTTTCAGTGTTTAAAAACATGTTTAGTAGTCAATACTGATCCTAAAAATTATTCTTATTTCACATCCAATTTATTTCAGTTGGGTAAACCGAGGTTGGGTAACACCAGTAGCCACTTGCTGCTGTGCCTGAATAGAAGTGATTTAGTAATTTTAGTAAATAAAAATGTTGTAATGAGAGCATGATTTTAAAATCACACAGCTTTTTCTTATGAAATGCAGTGAGCAGATGTAAAATGTATGAAGTGACAGAAATGCTTAAATACAGATGTTTAAAAAATCAACTTAAGTAAATTAAGTATTTACACTTCTTTACTTTCCATCTTGGCACAAAGACCCATTCAACCATTTACCCATACAGGCTTACCTGAGCACTGCCCGACGACTGTCCTGTTATTCAATTGGACCAGTCACAGTTGCCTGTGAATGGACACTGTCTGAGACTGCCTAGCGATTGGATCATCAAATCAAGTACCTGAACAGAGCCATCATTCTGGCCATAAATGTTTAGGAGGTGGCATTGCATGCACACACACACACACACACACACACACACACACAGGCACAGCTTCCAGTACAGCCACGCTTGCTCACAAGCCTGTCTCGTAAGGTCATTAATGCAGTGAGCCCAAGGACTGGTTCTGCTGAGGGCCACTTTAGCATCTTGGTTAGAGATGGCAGCACCAAAGAAATGGGCAGTGGTAGACACAGTACACAAATCTGTCTCTTGAGTGAATGTACAGATAACCCAGATAATATTATCTGAGGAAAAAGTAGGACTACTCTGTTTACTTTTTAATTTTTATTTAAGTACAAAAATAAATGCATTAAAATGTCCCCATGTTTCAAAAGTAAAAGAAATGTGGTTTCAGTATAGAATAACTAGGGACAGAAGAAAACTATTTCAGTATATTATTGCAATAATTTGGGTTTAAAATAACATTTTGGTTCAGGTATCCATATTTTATTATTTCATTATTATTTTATGGATGTTTCTGGTTTGTTAGTGATAGAACTAATTATATAAAAGTGGAGTTTTTTTTTTTTGGAGGGGTTGTAAAAGTAATAAAACTTCAGTGGGTCATATCACAATATTCTATAATAAAACAGAACATATATTATGAATACTATTTTAATATTTAAATAACATTTTAATTGTTTTAGCAGCATGATCCTTCTTTACCCATTTGAGTTTGAAAGAACTGTCAGGGGTAGTTTATATCCAGTTGAATATCCAAAACTTAACAACTGAGTCAGATTTATCATGCTATCATATGAAGGGAGGAAAAAGTATTTTCAGAAAAAAACTCATCATAATATAGAAGTACATATTACGTCACTAATTTCAATCTGCCAAATTAATACTACAGAGATGTAACGTTTGTAAAAGATGGAGACTTAGACAGATCCAGTTGCAGAGTAACTTGTATTTGAACACCGGCAGAACGCCGCCGTAGCGACAAAACAAACACATGAACGCAACAGAGGGCAAAGCATCAGAGTTTTCCAAACAGTCCAGGGTCGAGCAAAGTAAGCACAGGAGGTCCGTCACAGGTTTGAGGGCTAAACAGGAGGTAAGGTCTAAGGGAGAAGCAGAGGTCAATCAGAGGGAGGATCTAGAGTGTGTGACGATAGACAGCTGTCTATAAAGGGTTTGCACCTCTGTCAAATTTTCCCCTAATTTACTGGGATAACTAGCAGCCAGTAACAGGTATCATGATTCTAGGCATGACACCAATTAACAGTTGGTGTTAGCTCGTTACCAGGTTACGTTCACAACAGCTGGTGTTAGCTTGTTACCAGGTTACGTTCGCAACAGCTGGTGTTAGCTTGTTACCAGGTTACGTTCGCAACAGCTGGTGCTAGCTTGTTACCAGGTTACGTTCACAACAGCTGGTGTTAGCTTGTTACCAGGTTACGTTCGCAACAGCTGGTGCTAGCTCGTTACCAGGTTATGTTCCTTCAAACATTAGCTAGCTAGTTAGCCATTGTTGTGGTTTACTTTATTGTGTTTGTTCTCATTTCATGGTGAAGTCTTGAGTTATGAAATCCTGTGTTAGCAAGGCAGCAAGGAGGCATTTGAAAATTAAGGAATCTTTCTGTTCGAGAAACTCCTTTATGTAGGTCCATTGGTGCTCATGTCATTTTTGAAACCTACTTGGCTGGTGTGCTTTCATGTGTTCGATTAGTAGTTATATGAAATAATTAAAACATTCAGTGTGCGCTGGTTGGTGTAATTTAGTTTGAATCATCATCATCATCATCATCATCATCCACTGTTTATACTACAATTTCACTTAAAGAGTAACGCAGAACAACAGGTATGGTATGAAAATAGTGGAGTATAATTTATTTGTACAAAATGTAATTGAGTGAAAGTAAAAAGTCTCCAAAATAGAAATACTCAAGTATAAATATGTTGAGATTGTACTTCACTACAGTATAGATGCAGTACTTCTGTCCACAATTGGAAATAGGTTTAGTTGCTGTGTGTCATGCAACTGGGATTTGATTCTCACAGTCATTAGTGTCTTTGCTGCTCTCACAGCAATCAAAGGTTTTGGAATTTTCTGGATTTGGCCGAGGTCTCGGTAATTACAGTGAATCCTGCTACTTAATTATAATGCCACTTGTATGGTGCTATGTGAAATGCACAATTTCATTTCCCATAGATACAGGTCATTGCATAAAATTGCTGAAAGTCATTATGCAATCGCAGAGGACAAAACTGTAATAAGTCATAAGCTGCTTAATTGAAAACACTACGTAATTATAAAGTTGGATTTCGTATCCCATCCAATACTAAGCACAGTTTGTATTCGCCGTCCTCCAGCTGTTCATTGGTATCTTATGACAGGACTAGGGCTGGGTATTTTAGAGTTGCACACCCCTTTCAACCCCTAGTGACACTGAAGTGCACTGAAATAATAGAGAGACTTACACTGTTCACCGGATGAAACTGGTCATCATGAAGATTCCACAGCTGTATCACCAATATTATATAAGAAAACCACAGTGATGGATTTGATGCTGTTTTGAACAATAACTATATATTGTCAGGGGTGATGAATAATAACTTAATGAATACAAGGTCTTGCTTGAATGTACTGATGTATATGTGGAAATCATGCATCACATTAAGATAGAAGCTATTTATGATCTGTTTTAAGGTTAAATTATAGGGTTATTTTTATATTAATTTTGTTAAATATATGATGCTGTGCTTTTACTCTCTAAAAGGCCTTTCACATTTAAAATATCTTATAAGATGTCTTTCTAGCACTTTGTACCCACCTCCAGCAGCTTTTGTTAATGGTTTTCATGGATTCTTCAGCAAACAGGGAGGTTATTCTCACAGTAGGGTTTCTGAGACAGAAACCTGGGTAGAACCTGGGTTCATGGCACAGCAGCCAGCAGGCTGGCACTTTGGTTCGGGTGGTCAGAGCACATATTTCTTGCTTGTGGGATCTGGGTTCTAGCCCTGGGCTCTGGATACATCTTCAGCCCTTTCCCACAAAGTTCACCATTCATAGTTTATCATTCTTTACATCTCCCATTTTTGTTAATGTTTTTTGTATTTTATGTTTTTATATCTGTCAGACATGTACTTGCCTTGGCTACATTTTAATACCTTCTTATTAACATAATGCCACATCTGTAGATACCGATAAGTCTTGTTTTTCTAATGAGCGTTTCTCTTTAAGCATTTTGAAACCGGGCAGTGTTCCTTCTTTCGTTACATTGCACAGAACTGTTATTCCTTTAGCTCTTCAGTCCTTAAATCCAGTGTCAAATTTATTCAGTGTAAAGTCTGATTTACATGCACAGAATTTAAGAGTTACAATATCTCCCTCTAATTTATGTTCTTTTATAATAGTTTTCCATATTTTAAGTCCATTTACCCCATGGGGCATCAATATTATTTATGCAACTTTGTAGGCATTGTAGAGTTTCTATTATTAGATTTGTGGTAATAATTAAGAACTGACAAATGTATTAAATAATTGCCAAGTGGCAAATGACATCAGTCACTTCAGCTGTTTTACCTTCTGGAGTTTCTGTTTTACTTTAGAAAGTTAGATTGGCTGAGGTGAGCAGTTGGAACTTTCCAGGTTTTAAAATTGCTATGCTAACAAAAGGTTTTGTATTGTTTCTATTTTGTCCTTACTAAAAACCAGTGTGTGCATGTGATAAACTTCTCCTAGTGCAGCAACCACGACCAGCCAGAACCATAACAGTACTGACACGTTGCTGAGAATGACCCCACACCCAAATAATAAGGGAACTGCGTGACAGAAACTGACTAGTGATGAAAATAGCAGAAAGTGGTGTAACGGTATGGTTACGCTCCCCTGTCTCATGTGGGGTCACACTTCATGGCACTCTTCCAAATGTGATTTACATCCAACCGTTGGCTATTCACACCAATATCACTTCGGTGTTACAACGCTTCAATACCGCCAAAAAATGTTTTTTAAGCGTTTTTTTCTTTTTTGTTTCATTTTTTATATGATTAGCAAAAAAAAAAAAACACTATAGGAAAAGCGAAGGTGGTTTTCTCCAGTTTAAGCTTGACTGTCTCCGCCTTCCTTTGTAATATTTTGAGTTGAGGTGAATTACTGTGGCAGCAGATGAAGGATGAAATACAGAACGGATATGATGGCTGACACTGCAGAGGGCTGATGACACCCAGTGCAAGCGAGCAGGTGAGAGATGGATGCTTAGCCAGCAGACACACAGCAGGGAATTATCAGGGAACCATGGTGGAGATCTTGCGCTGGTCTGCACTGAAGCACACCACTCTGGAGTCAGTGAAATTAGAACAATCACAAGCTTTGGAAAGATTAGCCAATCTTGAAGCCTGAATTTGACAAAGTACAGAAGCAAAACTTAGACACGTGTCTTAGCTGATAGACCGCATTTGAGATAAGGAAAAGAAATTGTATGAATTTGATTTTTTTTACCACTGCACCATTTCTTTAAATAGAGTGCATCTAAATTGGGCCATCATCGAGGAGAAAATTCTCCCAAGTGAAGACAGTGGCTTGAGTGAAGGGGAAGCAGACACTTTATGCTGAGATTTAGCCTTCCGCGCTTTGACTGGTTAGAGATTTAGCCTCCTGCACTTTGATTGGTTAGAGATTTAGCCTTCCGCACTTTGATTGGTTAGATATTTGCTCACTGATTTCATGTGTTTTGTGTCTCCTGCATAACAAGCACTAGCTGGTTGGTTATGTACTGATCTGTACTAAAATCTACTTAGCTGTTCATACACCCTGCTTTCAAAGGCTGCTCTGTTTGGCTGCGTGACTTCTCTCTCCACATGCTGCATTAAGAATGCCATGTAGGCCATATAGTTGAAGGCTGGAAATGGTGTGTTGCCATGCACAGTTTGTGTTAGTTCCCTTCTAGCCCTTGCTTTCTGACCCTAGCTTTGCTGTAGACTGGATATTTTTGGACGGCGGACCACTCTCAACCCAGCAGTGACAATGACACGTGAAAAAAGAAAAAAAAACCCAACAGCTCTGCCGTGCCTGATAACCTTGTTCCAGCTCAACACCCACAACCATGCCTTTGCCATGACACCGTTAACACTATCAGGAATGTGGCTCCACAACCCAAACTTAATGTGTCAAGCCGACAGGGGTCACAGCAGTTTCTTTTGGGTTTCCACTGATGAAGAGGATTGGGTGTCGACCTGCACATGAAAACAGAAGGCCTATAGTGTATAAATGTATATGTATATAAGATGCACCGATAAGGCAGGTGTTGCTGATAACGTGTCCAGTGAAGGTAGGTACAAGATAGGTGTTTCTAATAAAGTGGCAGATTAATGTATAACGTTGTAATGCTATGAAATAGAAGAGGTCGGATTCTGAGGTGTGCTGTTACGTTTGAGATGAGGAACAGAGGAAGTGAAAACATCTTGAAAGGCTTGGAAGAGAATAGAGGTGCAAAGGGAGAAGAAAAGACAAGCTCACATCAAAAAACAACAAAAAAAAGAAAAAAAATCAGTAGATGGAAAGAGAAACGGAGGCAGAGAACAGGCTGAGAGGAGAGATGGATAAATGCACTATTTGAATTATGTAAAAGAGGTGCGTGGGTGAAAGCGAACAAACTGTGTGTGCGTGAGAGAGAGGCAGAGGGTGGCAGAGTCAGAGAGAGAGAGACAGAAATGTAGAGGGGAAAAAAAGCGGTAGACAGGGCGAGCGCTAGCTAGAGAGACGAGCGGTGTTTGCAGCCCGATTTATGTAAGGGTTTGCGCCGGCGTAAGAGAATGGAGATGAAAAAGCACAGCGCTGGTGGGTCGATCCACTCATCTCTTGTGCTCAAACCTGGCGGACGAAGCTCACTGTTGGAGTTCGCCCAGACCCCCCCCGCCTCCACAACCACCATTACCCCCCCCATGACGCCTCCGTGCTCATTCCACTGCCCAGTCATTTGTATCCGCTGCACGGAAGCGAACGGTTTTAACGGTCCCCAGCGACGGGCAGACCTCGGCGTCCACATCCATCACCCACACGGCACGCGCCTCACCTCTTATGCAGACCAGCCGTTCCGACGCGGCCGCGCACTCAAGGACGCCAGTCAGCACGGCGCTTTCCTCTCGTGGCTGTGTTTGCTGTCAAAGCTCTGGATCTTGCTTTTTCTTATAATGTCCTGCTTTTTTGCACGTCCTCTCTTTCACGTACTCTGTCTGTCAAAGAGAAAAACGTAATGAAATACTAATGTTGCACTTATATTAGACTAATGTAAGTAAAGAGTGAAGGAAATGAATACTGGTTAATGGTAGCAAGCATGGACAACATCACAGTAACATTGGTTTGTGAGCTGGAAAAACAGCTTTTATTGTTACATTGACAGCAAACCATTTTCCTGTTCTGGTACCTCAGACGATGATGTGACTGACAAAAATTGAAATGAGTAAAGCTCAACTGTCTGTCAATTATTAAACAAATAAAATTAGCTTTTGTTATTTTAACCACACATATGAATTTTGTTTCGTGTCGCTCTAGTACTACCCTCTATATGGAAGCATGTTACATAGTACGTTGCAGTCTTATTCCATGATAGAACTCAGATCTGGTCAACTTTCCCTCTCTCTCACTGTCTCTCTCTTTCTCTCTCCCTCCCTCCCTCTCTCTCTCTCTCTCTCTTTTCCTCTCTCTTCCTCCATTTGCTCCTTGTTCCTCAGACCACGCTCGGGTCCGGCGGAAAAGCATTGCCACAGGGAGGCAGCCAAGCATGGAGACACCTCCCATCGCCCCCCCACAACCCTTCCGACAGTCTGTGAGTACCCCTCCCTCGCCTCCTCACTGACTCCCTCCTCTCCTGCCTCCTCCTCGCCCGCCTCCAGCACCCCTGCCGTTCTCTCCCTCTTTGTCTCTCCCTCTCTCTCTCTCTCTTTCCCTCTCTTTGTCTCTCGCTCCCTCTCCCACACTCTCTCTCTCTCCCTCTCTCCGTCTCTCTCCATCCCTCTCTCCCTGTCTCGCCAACCCTCTCCCCAGCTACTGACCTTTTGCACCTCCATCTTCGTTTTCCTTCCGCACTCTCACGGCCGGAGGGTGGATGGTCCGTGGGGCCGGACCCCGCGTTCCCCATCCTCTATCCGACGAGGCGCGTGATCCCGCGCCGGCGGGGAGCCACGTGGCGTTGCACACGTGGGCCGGGCCACATCGCGAGCCAATGCAAGAGAAACGCCCGCGCTTGGCTCCGAGGTGCCAGACAAACACTCTTACTCACTCGGGAAAGCTAGCATGTTTGGCACCAGAGCCAAAACCTTAGTCAGTGTTTCAAATGTGAAAAGGCTGTTTAATCTCACTGGCTGGACTAGGAAGTCTCATCTTATCTAGGAAGTCTCATATTCTCATCTCTGGACTTGATGATTAAACCTAAACCTGCTGCATGAATGACTGACTGCTGCAGTCCTGGTTCTGACTCGTTATCTGATTATGTATTCTCAAAGAATGACAGATATAAACATAAATAGCTTAATACCACCCATTATGCTGATAAACACACACTGCTCTGTGAAGGCAATACTGAATTTGTCTTCTTTCCAAGTGAAGGGATTCAGACAAAAGCATTTGACAAGAACTACTGAGTTTCTTACATTTGGCAGGTGCTCTTATCCAGAGTGACTTACGATTTCAGTCATGTTACAGAGTTATGTGAACACAGCGTCAGAAGTCTTGCCCAAGGACTCTTAGCTGTATAAAGTGGCACTTACCCAGACGGGGTTTGAACCCCAGAACCCCACAGGGGAAACAGCGCAGTCTCTCACTATATCAACCACTCCTCTCCTTCAAAAGCCTAAACGCAGACATTGTTCCCACACGCCCTCCTCCGTATTTCACGTCTTAAACGAACACAGAGCTTTTCCTGTAGTTTGCATCTCCTTCACCTCCACGCATTTGCCTTTGTGCTCGTTGGTGCCTCATTATGTCGAATATTTTCAGGTATGCGACTGAAGCTACACTAATAATTAGTTCCACAGATGAGCTAATGTATGTTCATTTGCTGGGTATATTAAAACAGTTTATTAAAAACGTCTGGGCAGTGGAACGTAGATATCATAGCCAGTGTTGTTCCTGAGGAAAGTAACCCCAGTCACTCCCTGTTTCTAGCCCATTGGTCAGATCCACACTGGAGGGGATAGGAGATCCTGTTTGAAAGTGTTTACCTGTCACACCATGCTACAATGGACAGCTTAAACAGAAATTGTTTGAAATTACATCGCAGATTGCTGAAAGCCATTGTCTGGAATTCGAAGTCGCAAAGATATGAGTCTGAAATTTTTCAAAACTTTCCCAGGCCGACGTGGAAAGAGCTTGATTTTTCCAGTCAGATCCTGAGATCTGCCATCTCTTACTGTTTGATGTTGAGAACAGTTATTTCTGTAGCTGACATTCTACTGGATGTGAATATTTGCAGAACAATACTCCCCACTATTGGTTATCCAGGGACAGTGCAGGGCTGTTTGAGTGTTATGTCATACACTGTATGGTACAGTAGGAGCACACATTCATATTTATATTTAGTCTCTTGTTTTCTGAACGTTTGAATTTTTTATTTAACATATTTATATTTTTGTTGCCAAATTTTCAGTATCATTTTTCTAAAAATACATTTTCACTTCACACTTTCTCCCAGAATACACTGTTTAAAAACAGGAGGCATTGTTTAAAAACAAGATCCCCTAAATCCAACATGCTTTACATGCTTTTGTTCCTGAAAGAAGACATTTTGCCTATCAGCACCATCCTATTTTCTGGCTGATTTTGCCCCCCACCCCACCTCCACCCTTGTGGCGACCTGTTAATGGAGGCTTTGCATTGCCTTCCAGAGTTTCCTCGGCAGAAGGCTGAAGGGCTCTATAAAGCGGGCTAAGAGTCAACCCAAGCTGGACCGCACCAGCAGCTTTCGCCACATGATCCTCCCACGTTTCCGCAGCGCTGACCAGGACAGGTATGCGCCCGGCCGCCCGGCCGCCATCCTCCACCTCTGCTAATGTGTGTGCTGCTGCATGGGGGGTAGGGGGGGTGGGTTGGGGTTGACGGTTACCATTTACCTTCAACTCAAAACTTTATTTATTTTATTTTTGTTTTTTCCTGCTCTATTCTTAAGCATGGAATTACGTCAGCACAGCTGTCATAAACCAAACGCTGTTCCTTAACAACCAGGACATGAGCCTAAGCGCTGCGGTATGAGGGCGTCATCGCCCGTAACCTGAAATGGCTGTGACCTTGTATGAGAGCGCATGCGTGTCGCAGATGGCCGTGGTGAATTTGATTTGATGCACCTCAATCTGGAAAGTCATTATAGGGTCACAGCAGTCAAACCCATCCCACGTGAGCTTTCTTTGACCAGGTGCAGCATCCTTCTGTTATCACTTATTCATTCTTTCACCCTCGGCCAATCTGAGCGCACGCCTGAAAAACAGGTCAAGGATTGCTCCAAACTTTAAATGACAGAAACAGATTTGCTATTGGATCATTTGAAGAAAATGTATTACTAAATGTAGCACTTGTGATAGGTACTGAAATATAGAAACATCAAAAACATTTTTCTTGGTGGGTTTTTTTTTTCTTGGTGTGTGCTAGATTACGAGGTCCACAAAAAGGGTTTTAGTTTGAACTGCGTTTCACTGAATGCGTTTCACATCATATTTGCATGTGACTGCTGTTATTCACTCTGGAACTTCACTTACTGAGTAAGCCTAGCACATCGCTTTATGTGAAATCTCCATATTTTCCTGGGCCAAGCTCTTCGCAGTTTTACCCCCAAATAAACTGGCAAAAACATCCTTCTGTAGATGGTAACGTTGTTATGGCCTAAAATTATACAAGAGGATCCTTTAAAATATTCCATTAAATAGGCTACTGCAGAGGACATGTTTACCACCCTTTGAGAATTCCAACCCTGTTTATTCATTCAGTATGATATTGGTTATCCTGCTCTATATGTACCATTTACCCTCCCAACAGAGGCTGGGTTAATATTAACGAATCAAACTGTAAGCTTTCCAGGTTCTTAAAGTGACCTGGAATCCTCAGAGCGAGATTACCCTGTATATTTCTGTTGCTGTAAAAGCTCTTATTACTCCAACCGCAGAAGTGATTCAGGCAAACATGGCTCACCGACAGTCAGGAACAGCTCACTGGAACGCTGTAACCTGCAAATCCGAAGCACAACTAGGGTGATGATGCATCACAGCCTTATCTGTGCCATTTTGCCTGAACCAGTGCTACGCTGTGCAAAGACGGGAGACACGTATGACGCCTTGGCTTTTCTGTTCGTCTGTCCACTGCTGGCAGCGTTGGTCATCGTTCACTTGCTATCATCCTCTCTCTCTCTCTCTCTCTCTCTCTCTCTCTCTCTCTTGCTTTCTCGTTGTCTTGTCTTGTCATCTTTCTGTCTTTCTGGCATACACTCCTCAGGGATCTCATAGCTTACATAACTCATTGATTTCCTCTGAGAAGTGTCTCTCTGTCTTTTCCCCTCTCACTTTCTCCCTGTCTTTCACTCCCCCACCTCCCTTCTTTCATTTCTTTCGTTCTGAGTCATTCCTTCGCACCTATTTTTATACCCCACTCTCTCTCTCTAGCTCACTCTCTCTCTCTGTCTCTCCACTGTATGCATTTAACACCCTGATGCACATTTTATTGCGGAATGTATACTGTAACAGTGATACTAAAAGGATAGGGGAGATACTGCTACAGCCCCGGTAGGGATCAAAAGAGCTTCGATCCTTTGCTTGGTTTTTTTTTTTTTACATGTTTAATGTATCAATCATCTGTGTTACCTCATCATTCTTCTCATCTGTCTAGTCTTTGTTGTAAGTGTTCCAGCGTAGTCTGTGTATGTGTGAGTGTGTGGGGGCAGAGTGTGTGTGTGTGTGTGTGTGTGTGTGTGTGTGTGTGTGTGTTTGTGCATTTAACAGTGTAAGTCTGGCATGTTGCGATAGGTGCTTTTATACAAGTCTTTTATATTGTACAGATGTTTTTCACATGAATCTGCAAAAATGTTTTTAACTGCAAGGGTTATTAAGTGTTGAATTTTATTTGCAAACCATTTAATTCTAGCTTGAACCAAAATGCCCCGTTACCTGTGACAGGACTCTATGTACAGTTGCTGATTGTTTTAAAGGTGTTTACTTTCTCAAGTTCCCAGCAGTGTATGACCCTGTGTAGGTATTTAATGAGGTTTTGCTCTAGCAATATCAAACAAAGCGTTGCCTTTGACCAAATAGCTTTGCCACTTACCCCTGATAAATGAAGTGCTGTGCTTTCGCGACTCCCCCCCTCCCCAGCCATGTTATTCCTCGTTTCCTCACAGGACGCGTCTGATGCAGAGCTTCAAAGAGTCCCATTCCCATGAATCCTTGCTGTCTCCCAGCAGCGCGGCCGAGGCGTTGGACCTCACGCTGGATGAAGACGCCATCATCAAGCCAGTTCACTCCAGCATCCTAGGGCAGGAGTACTGCTTTGAGGTAAAGCTGAATATCATTGGCTGGATATCACTGTCTTTACCTGGTGCCAGTTTGGCGCCAAACAGATTTTTTTCCATTGTAGGCACAATGGGTCCATTCCAAACTCTTTTCCAAACATGGAACGGAATGTCTACGTGAATACTTCATAATACTTTACAGTAGTTCCACTAAGCAAAAATTAACAGTGAATGACCACTGGTGTTCCAAAATTTGCATGATATTGTGTAAATTTTGTAATGTAAATGGTCAAGCTGGTGGAATTGGTTGAACTGTCCCTCTGACTGGTCTCATACCTCAGGTGACGACTGCCTCTGGAACCAAGTGCTTCGCCTGTCGGTCGGCTGCAGAAAGAGACAAATGGATTGAGAATCTTCAGAGAGCCGTCAAGCCCAACAAAGTGAGTTGAAAGAATGAAAACAACAGTGATCTGGCGTGTTTTTTATCACTCTACATCAATATGAGCACTTCTGTACACCTGCTCCCCCTCTGGTGGCTTTATCACCTCAGACAGAACATGAAGCAAACTCCCATTTACAAAACATCACTGAAGACACCCCAGATCACTGTTTTGGGTCATTTAAGGTTCTTAGCTGTCGTTTGATTTCTGATGTCCGGAGGACATGAGACGGACTTCCTCCAGCCTGCGGATGCATTTCCGTAAGAGGATGAGAGTCCGCAGCAACCGTGCTCGTTAGCTTTCGTGCTTATGTTGATGAATTCACTTTATTCCTGGAGGGACAGTGCATCAGCGAGCAATGACGATTTGCCTTGCTGATTGCTTGGTCGAATACCGGGGGAGCACTTTGAACAAGGCTGCTTCTGAAAGCAGCGGTATATTTAGCCCATCTAAATATGGCGGTAAGCACAGGGCAGAGCGAGCCAGTGACATTTTGATCTACTTAAATGACTCACCCTTCACTAAAACATCACTCTTTGCAAACAGCCCTGCACTCCACCTCAAAACAGAATGCCCAGTGTGAAATTAACCCCTTACCATGTACATCTAAGAGCTGCTTTTAAGTGGACTCTGCAGGTGTTGGCACAGGTGATTTTGCTGTGCTCTCAGTGGAGATTTCAAATGTAGCTATATGTTTTTTTTCTCTTCAGTCATCACACACTGAGTGCTGTTCCTGAAGCTTGACAACCACAAGCCCACTTTCTCACAGTCTACCTTTGGTCCCCCCACCCCCTATGTTTTTGCCTTTCATTCAACACTGGTTATTCAGTTCCTTTTATGGTCAAACATAGCTTTTCCAACCACCATCTCATCTACGTTTTTATGTGATATATATTTTTTGCAATGTAACTGTATGTCTCTGCCAGTACCTGGTAGTCTCCTGTCTCTTACCCCCCCCGCAGGACAATAGTCGACGGGTGGACAACGTGCTGAAGCTCTGGATCATCGAGGCCCGGGAGCTGCCTCCCAAAAAGCGCTACTACTGTGAACTGTGCTTGGACGACATGTTGTACGCACGCACCACCAGCAAACCTCGCACCGACACTGTCTTCTGGGGCGAGCACTTTGAGTTCAACAACCTCCCGGCCGTCCGTAATCTCCGTCTCCATCTCTACAAAGAGACGGATAAGAAAAGACGCAAGGTGAGGCACTCCAAGCATTTTGCATATTAGGTACCACAAATGACCTGTGTTGTGATTCCAGAAATTTCTATTGAGAAAAAAAAAGCACAGTATGCAAACAAATCTGAGATTTGCCAAGATTCTCATTGGAATGATACTTTAGCTTTTTTATTCCTATGCTAAACTGCCACAAACCTTTACTATGCTTTCCGTCCGGACAGGAAAAGAGCACATATTTAGGACTGGTCAGCATCCCCATTTCCAGTATCACCGGTCGTCAGTTTGTAGAGCAATGGTACCCTGTAATCCAGCCGAGTGTCATGGCCAAAGGAGGAGGAGTGGGTGGGGGCAAAATCATCAACGCCTCATTGCGACTCAAGTCTCGCTATCAGACCATGAGCATCCTGCCGATGGAGCTGTATAAAGAATTTGCAGAGTACGTCACCAACAACTACCGAACGCTGTGCGCTGTCCTGGAGCCCCTGCTGAGTGTTAAGAGCAAAGAAGAGGTAGCATGTGCTCTGGTTCACATTCTCCAAAGTACAGGGAAAGCGAAGGTATGTGAGCTCTGGCCTTAGGTTCTGCGGTCTTCTTAGCACTTCACATTCCAGTTCTTCTGTGCTTCTGCTCCGTTGGTGTCGGTAGTGACTGGTCATTTTTGCATTTTCTCCTTGCACCGGTCCAGGACTTTCTTTCAGACATGGCGATGTGTGAGGTAGACAGATTCATTGATCGAGAGCACCTTATCTTCAGAGAGAACACCCTGGCCACCAAAGCCATAGAAGAGTACCTCAAACTCATTGGACATAAGTACCTCAAAGATGCTTTAGGTGATCGCCGTACTCTTTGTCATATGTAGTAGTATTGGGAGGATCCTTTGGATCCAGTGCTGTTTTATGTTGATGTCCTGTTTGCGTTTTGTTTACTCGGTTGCAGGTGACTTCATCAGAGCCCTGTATGAGTCGGAGGAGAACTGTGAGGTTGACCCCATGAGGACCCCACCTTCTGTTCTGCCTGACCATCAGGCCAACCTGCGCATGTGTTGTGAGCTTGCTCTCTGCAAAATCGTCAACTCCCATTGGTTAGTTCTTTTTTTTTCCCCCATCAAATTTTACTTTGTTATTGCAAAGACAAATGAGGACCCTGCTGGTCTACTTTTATGAGAACAAAGCCATCCGCACTCGACAATGTGAATGCAAAATCACATTTAGTCAGCAAGAGGCAGTTACTGCGATGCTAATTATTCTCACTCGTCATTCCTCCAGCGTGTTTCCACGAGAACTAAAGGAAGTCTTCGCCTCCTGGCGAGTGCGGTGCGCTGAGAGAGGCAGGGAGGACATTGCGGATCGCCTGATCAGTGGCTCCCTCTTTCTACGCTTCCTTTGTCCAGCCGTTATGTCCCCCTCCTTGTTCAACCTCACCCAGGAGTACCCCGATGAGCAGACGTCACGCACACTCACCCTCATAGCCAAAGTGCTGCAGAACCTCGCCAACTTCTCCAAGTCAGTTTGATTAATTAGCTGCAGTCATTATTTGTCTTGCTTTTGTACCCATATATTATTACCTATGCATTTTTGTATGGACTAGGGTTGCCACCCAACCAGTTTTGGGTGGCTGCCAGACAGTCCTGTTAATAGGCTGTATGTACGAATGTCAGGTTTTGATTTCCATTTGTCCATTTGTTTTTCTATGTTTTCATAAAACAAGGTTGAAGAGATGTTGCCAACAATTGGATTTGATAGCTTTGCAAACATCTTTCATTTTTGCCTTGGTTATTCTATTCTAGGTTTGGCAGTAAGGAAGAGTACATGTGCTTCATGAATGAGTTTTTAGAGATGGAGTGGGGTTCTATGCAACAGTTCCTGTATGAGATTTCCAATCTAGACAGCGTAAGCAATGCAGGCGCTTTTGAGGGCTACATCGACCTGGGAAGAGAGCTTTCCATTTTGCACAGCCTTCTATGGGAGGTCATGGCCCAGCTCAGTAAGGTACATGGACACTGTTAGCAGTCTAAGGAGGCGTCTTTCTGAAGAGCTTCTTCTATTTCTTTCTCTTAAAATGTGCCTGTCTTCGTTTACTCTGCCTCAGGACGCCATCATTAAACTCGGACCATTACCCCGCCTACTGAATGATATTAGCATGGCCTTGCGCAATCCTCATCTCCAAAGGCAGCCAAGTCACCAGGCAGACAGGCAACCTCCCGAGAGACAGACGGACAGGCTGCTATCTCGGCCAAGCTTCAACAGAGGGATCTCCTCCGAGTTTCAGAACCTCATGATGAGAGACCTCAACAGGTAGTGGCTCCATGCTGAAGCACTTCACTGCTTCCACAAAGACCTGCTGGTGGTTCCAAACTCTTAATTCCTCACTCTTATTACCGCATACCTTTCATATTAGTTTTAAAATCGTTGCTAAATAATTCATCGGAATTCATGAATAATATACCTTAAGATTAAAAATTAAGTAGTATGCCAAAAGTTTAGGAGATTAAAGATCTTGGAAGAACCTCCAAATTGCATGTCAAAGAGAAACGGCGTATGTCAGTATTCTGAAAGCAGACAGTTTTAATCAGCTGTCCCTGATATATATCTCCACCCCTCTCCCACATTTGCAGTTCCATAGATATCACTCGTTTGCCTTCCCCAACCTCTGCTATGTCCAGTGGTGGGGTTCCTCCCTCACGAGCCGGCATGGGTGGCTATGCGGATCGGGATCATCCTCATCGGGCCTCTTCTAAAGATGTTTTCTATGTCACCCGCCCTCCGCTAGCCCGGTCTAGCCCTGCGTACTGCACTAGCAGCTCTGACATCACTGACCCCGACCCAAAGGTAAGCTCCCAAGGTAAATGAAATTTAAGGAGTGGGTTGGGAAGGGGGGGGAGGTCATGAGATAATGGCCCATGTCAATGCAAATTGCTTTACTGTGCTGAAAGCTGTTTGGTTCCAAATCTCATTTGAATGGCAGCTTGCTCCTCAGCACGTTTCTTCACCTTTGCTGAGGGACTTTCGGTTCCCTTTGATCCGGTGGGACGGTGATGTGCTACAGGCCTGCTTACTGCATGGTACAAAATGCCACCCAAGCATGGTGAAAGAGAGCAACAAGATGATGTGGGTGCTGTCAATACATATGAAAGTGATTGTCCAGCTGTGGTGTCTTTTGGATTCTCCTATCCCGCCAGTACATGTATATGTATATGCTTGTATGACTGCACGGGGCACATAACTGCAGCCTTTTCCCCCCCTTGTAGGTTCTGACCGTTAATGAATATATTTCTATGATGGACCTCCAGGACTCAAGAATGAACAGCGTCTCTAACCTGCAGTCTGTGGGGGACATGCTCAACTCTTCCCAGGCCTCGCTTGCCGGCCTCGGCAGCTTCGGCGGTCTCGGCGGCCTGGGCGGAGGTCTTGGAGGCCAGCTGCGCGCCGGCGGGCGGATGTCGGCCGGGTCGGGCGGCTCCAGCATATCCGGCGGCCTGCGGCTGAGCCAGCTGAGCCAGATGGGGACCACCACGGACTCGCTCTCGCAGCAGCAGCAGCAGCAGGCAGCCGCCATGCGCTACCCGCTCTCCTTCCAGAACCCCCTGTTCCACATGGCCACAGACGGGCCGCAGCTCCATCACCAGCACGGTCGAGCACAGCCACCTCCGCCCCTCCTGCTGGCGCCGGAGCCCGATGCCGGGCACCCCACGTACATGCCCCAGTTCGCCCACGGCGGCTTCTCCCGCAGTGAGGACCTCTCCACCCTCAGGCCCGGGCCGCATCTGGGCCAGCCCAGCATCATTCACTCCCACAGCTACAGCGACGACTACAGCCGCCACAACCAGAGCGACTACGGCCGGCGGCAGCTCTCTATGCACATGCAGGTACAACAAATTGGGCTGTGGTTCTCAGACGTGAATTGCTCTTTTGAATAATCTTTTCCAACCTAATGCTTTCATTTCTTTTTTTTTCTTTATGTAAGTGCAAGAATATACAATTAGGCAAGCAGGGAGTAAATATGATTTTTAATGGAACATTCCTGGGTGTTTGTTTTTGTGTAAGGACAACCTCCAGCAGCAGCAAATGATGGGCATGGCCTCACAAACAGGCACATCTCATTCCTCACTTGCCTCTCCCCCCTCCACTGTTCAACCTGTCCGTCAGAGCTCCATTGCCCCGCCTCCCACACAACGGATGAAATCGCAGACTTCCCATCAGCTTTCCGTAAGCTCGGCGGCCGGCGCCACACCTCCCACCAAGGCTAGGCCTCAGAGCGGGAACCTGCTCCAATCACCTGAGTCGGGCTTCGGGGGCAGGCCACAGGGTCCCCGGCAGCAGCTGTCCGTCAAGGACGGCTCCGCCCCCGGCTTGCCTCATCAGCAGAGCTCCACCAGAGAGAGCCAGGGATCTCAAGGCTCTCAGGGGGGGACGCCACAGTCAACACAACAGTCACAGTCGCAGAAGGAAAGGCAGCACTCACAGCAACACTTACTGAAGCCATCCATCAGTAAACAGGTGCTCAGCCCTTCTGCACGTGTTTTCTCACAATTGGGCCTGTTCTCTGCATAAGATTAACACATGTGGGCTTAAGTTCATATATAGTCATAAGACTTCCAGGAAGCCTATATAGTGGGATTGTCTATTTCAAGGGATAAAGCTCAGTTCTAGTGCAAAGTGTGGTTTGTATCACTGCTCAAGGTTGAGATCACCTGGGATTTAACCATGTGTTTGATGCTGACAAAGTATGATAGCTGTTGCAGTCTCTGAGAATTGATTTCTCTAAGTTAAATTTGGCTTTAGTTTTTTTTTTTTTTTTTTTTCCGCAGCTACATTGAACTTGATGTCCTACAGAAGAAACTCCATTTGAGTTTATAGTCTTCATGCATCAGCAGTATTGGTGTATAGCAGAAATGTAAGAAGATTACACAGCTAAGTCTGGTTTATTGTTGTTGTGTGATATCTCCTCTTTTCAGGGCTCATCTCCCAACACTCTAAACCCCCCCACCCCTGCATCGGAGAGGACGGTCGCTTGGGTGTCCAACATGCCTCATCTTTCTGCCGACATTGAAAGCTCCCGCATAGACAGGGAAGAATTTAAGCTGAAGGAGTATTCGAAAAGCATGGATGAATCGCGTTTAGATAGGGTGCGTACTTCTCGTCCTTAAATACTTTACAGTGCCCTTTGTTTGTGCCCCTTTTTTTTCTCATTCTAGAATGTTCTCTGGCTTGCTAGGAAGCTTTGAATGATGCGCCTGATATCGCATGCAGTTGAGTAGCTTGCCATTATGGCAGTGGAACTCCTTTCCTGGAGTTTGATGGTTTTCTGCTTGAAACACCCAATAGAGTTTATGAAAGGCTTGATAATTACTCAAGATGACCAGCTAAATCAAAAAAAGACTACACTGTTTTTATCTGACCAAACAAGATCAGTAAATCTAATAAAGTCGCACTCAAACAGTGTTTAACTATGTATATAGAGTACATAGATTCATAGAAGTACATAGAACTATGTTTATAGAGTACATAGATTCATAGAGTACATAAAAGTATATAGATTCATATGTATGTTAAGCTATCTTCTCACAGCTTCTCACATTCTGCAGATTTGAATTAACATCCACAAATTCAGATTCATTGAATGAGCAGACTCTGTTGTGACAGAAGTGACCGACTGCTCTGCGTCATGCTGTCGCTCTAACAGTAGCTCCTGAATGCAGGTGGCAGAGAAATGCAAGTCATGTCCGTCATCTCTG
This sequence comes from Sternarchorhynchus goeldii, assembly GCA_028565775.1. Lineage (NCBI taxonomy): Eukaryota > Metazoa > Chordata > Actinopteri > Gymnotiformes > Apteronotidae > Sternarchorhynchus > Sternarchorhynchus goeldii. Next base: position 11,973,239 of record JAOXYF010000028.1, read on the forward strand.
CAACAGATGGTGCGGCGGGCCCATCTATGAATTATTTAAATGACAGATAAGAGATATGAACTTGAACATTCACTTCAAGTAAATAAACTGAGCAGAGAGCAGAATCACATTACCTTGCAGCAAAGCAGGAGTTGGTTTTGCTCCTCGTGGTGTACCGCATGGAATTTACAAGGGATGGAAGATCTATCAATCTAACCAATAAAACTGGAGTTATTGCCAGATGAGTTACAATTGGAGTTACTGCTAAATAGCAACAGCTGAAATTTTAACTTGGGCTAGCACTGCTTGATGTTTAAGCCATTTCAAATATTCTTCTTGTTCCAGTGCCAAAGGGCATATTACTCTATGTGCACCCTTGAACAAAATAGCACTGCATCATAAGATGTCATTTCTTGTTGTAAAGGAACAGATCCTTTATTTCTGTCTCTTTTCACTCTATTTTTCTCTCTCTCTCTCTCTCTCTCTTTCTCTCTTTCTCATATGGCTGCAGGTGCGAGAGTACGAGGAGGAAATCCATTCCCTGAAAGAGCGACTGATGATGTCCCACCGCAAGCTGGAGGAGTACGAGAGGCGTCTCCTCACGCAGGAGCAGCAGACCAACAAAATCCTGCTGCAGTACCAGAGCCGCCTGGAGGACAGCGAGCGGAGGCTAAGGCAGCAGCAGCTGGAGAAGGATTCGCAGATAAAAGGAATTATTGACAGGTAAAAAATAAACCAAAAAAAAAACATCAACAAAAACAAAAATAAAACAAAACAACAAGGTCCCAGCAGTGCGAGAAAAGCATGGAGGTGCGCTGAGTGCAGCTCTTGTTTCAAAACAGCGATAAAAGCGGGCAGTGCAAGGTTTTGCTCGGATAGGGGCGTTTCTCGTGCAGCTGGTGAGTGGAAGACATGATGAAAGCAAGTGAGACGCATACATGTCTGCGATTTGGTTTCTAGTGGCAATCAGTGCTGTTTATTAATCTCTAACGAGCAATGCTGTGACATTCTAACATAAGTGGTGTTTAAGTCCATTTACTATGCAAATCTTGTAGGACAGTATGTTGCCTACTATCAAAATGGTTTTGAGGGCTGTAGCAATCTTTGTCAAAGGCAAGCACAATGCACCCAGTTATTTAAAGGTTCCTTACTTAGGGGTGGACAGGATGATAATATGTTATTGTTATCATGATAAAAAAAATGTCAAAATATGCTTTCTTTTGCACAATGTCATAGTTACTTTTAAAAACACTGACCAAATGTATGTTTTTAAATGTCTTATTAAAAAAGAATTTATAGATCAGCTATTATACTAGTAACTGATTGGACTGGAGTATATTATTTATTATTCTTGATCAACTGAGATTTTATATATATATATTATGTTCCTCCTTCAATACTTATATCAGGACACAGTACTACAGTGTTGTTACTTTTCAGATAAATACGATTATTTAATTTGAAAGCAGTCAGTTTTAACATCCTGCTTAACTAAAAGGCTTCCTGTATGGCAAACAAAAAACTCTGACTCCTAGTGATCCTGTTAAGAACATATTTGGAGCAGTTATATCATATTATGATGCTGAATTGTAAACCAGAAGGCTGTGTTTGAATAGCTTGACATGCCCTTTCTGGAAAATGACACCAGCACCATGTTTCCTTCCTGTTTGTCTATTTAGAGCACATTTGCTGTTTTAATCAGTTTCCAGAAATAAAGGTTTAACATGAGGGAACTCAGATGGCCTTCACTGCAGGACGTCAGACTAAACAGGGTTTTTGGGTTGTTGGGTTTTTTTTTTTTTTTTTGAGGAAGTCTTCACAAAGTGAAGTGAATCCATGAGTTCAACAGGTGTTAGTCTAGAATGGTGCCCCAACCACAACATTTGATTAAAATGATAAAAGAACAAGTTTGTAATTACTCTGTAAATGGAATTTTGAATATGTTCCTCAAGATTCCTTACAAACAATGTGATAATAGAACTTTTAATAGAAATGGTATTTTCATTGTCTCTCAATTACCAATCAGTATTTTGCTCAATTAAATGTTGAAGATTATCAGAGAGCTTCCTGAAAGCTTATATTGTAGAAGTAGATGCAAGATTTATTTCCAAGAATAGTCCAAGAGAACTCTCCTTCAAAAGAGTCATTCTGGTGGTGGTCTTGGTCTCCCACTTTAGGAGGTATTTGGGATGTCCTTTGTACATGTGTGAGGTGACATTGGGATGTTCTTTCAAAGAATTTATCATTTTTCAGGTGTTCATGTTCTGTCATGTGTTTATGTTCCATTCCAGGATCAACTACAGTCTCTTGTAAACTCTTTAAGTTCAGATTTATTGACATACCTTTTTTTTAATCACACAGTACCAATTTAGTCATGGACTGTTGTCATGTCTGTATGTCTGTAATAATTTATGCCCGTAAATTATTGCATAGTTTGTTCATTTTTATAAATTGCCATTAACTTACAGTTTGTTTTGCAAGCACATCCAGGTTGAAATATGCAATCATTAGAACCAACTAAACAACAACAAGAAATTGTAGCACTGTCAGTCTTGCTTCCTCTAACATACAGTATCTGACATGCACATACATGTTGCATGTACATAGAGACCTGCCTCGAGAAGTTCGTACTTGCAAGATATAGATGGCAGAGGTTCAATCGATGATCTGGGTAGTGTGAAGGTAGCTTCGGACCAGGTAGCCTTTACCAACCTACTGTGTTCGGTGCTGTTTGTGGAAATAAATGAGATTTTCATTTAATACATAAATCTTAAAAACAAAATAAGAATGTACAACGTATTATGTAGCTTACGTTAAACATGCAGTATTGTCTACTTACTACACTGGGCGATAAATACAGTATATTAATGTAGAATATATATTTAATGTTTAATAAATGCTGTGTATTTGCAATTTGCTCTGATCTGTGACCGCCTACTGTGAATCATGTTAGTTTAGCCTGAATTCTCCCTGTTAAGAGCCCATAGAGTTCTTCCATTTAATAAACAGTTGCTCCACTTAATAAACAGTTAGTCCTTTCCTGAGTGAGACGTAGCCCTTTGAGTTTCTAGTCTTTCAAAATCCTTGGTGGTTTCCATACTTTTCAACTTAAATTGTTTTGTCTGTTGCTCTTTTTAAATCTTTTCCTTACTGTTTTGTAAACCCATTTAATACTGTACCTTAACAATTGAATAAAATGTCCAATATTATTCTTTGAAAACAATACCTGTGGATTTCATTATTTGCTTATGTGCAAGATTAATTACTTTAAAATTGTTTAAAGTCAGTATGTGCTTCGAGATTTGCAGTTCGAATAAGAACACACAAGACAAACGGCATCTGCTTCCTTACGCAATGCCACCATTCACTTTAGCCCTTTTGTTAGTGGTAATCCATATGCTTTACAGACATCACCCATGTGTTACACCGCCTTTTTATATCAGTCATTTTCTGTTGTTTTGTCATTTTCTGTCATTTTCTGTTGTTTTGACTGCATTCTAGAACCATGGATCATTAATAACAGATTCTTTGAGATTTACAAATGTCATTTTTGGGCGATTGAATTAAAGAAATGTAAAACAAAAGAAAGATCTGCTATGAGTCTTGATAATTGTTGAATTATTCCCACAGCTGTTTTCACATACTGCAAACTTCAGACCTGAACGTGATCCACTTTGAAGCATTACATCATAATGAAAACGAATTACATCATGCCATGAGACGGCTAAGCATTGCTTGTATGAAACACAAAGTCTTTGACGCTTGTTGGGAGGTTATGCCGACCTGTTTCATCATCTCCGTTATTCCCCGGGGATGATATGAATATATAATTCATGTGTTCTGATTATCAAAATACCACTGTTCAAATACATCCAGCTGGGATCGCTCGTAGAGGACGGCCAAGGCTTCACGACACTTGAGAAAAACGAAAATTGGCTGTTAGGCCATGGTGCGCACTAGATCAGACAATCAGACTGCAGTGCACAGCACAGATGAACATGACTGGAAATGTTTATTTGTTTTGATTTGTTTTGGGTTATTTTTTTAGACTCGAGATGTGAACGAGTGAAACTTCACTGCAAAAATATATTTATGTTACGGACACGTCTGTGTCGGAACTAATTGGAAACCCTTATTTCTTTTCCTCTTTCTCTCTCTTTCTCTTCCCCTTTCCTCTGTTCTCTCTCTCATGAAGACTGATGGCAGTGGAGGATGAGCTGAGGTCAGGAGCAGTATCTGAGCACAAACCCCGGATTTTTGCAGACCAGGTCTGTGTTTCTATTTTCTCTCTCTCTCACTGTCTCTGTCTCTCTCTCTCTCTCTCTCTATCTCTCTGTCTCTTTTCCTCTCTTATCCCTCTTCTGTATGACTGCCTGTTCTCTCTTTCACTGGTCTTTCAGTGCATCCATTGGCGTTGTGGTGTCTGTGTTGATTGGCTCTGCTTGCTGGTTCATTTGACCCTTTGAACTCTAAAAATGGCACATATGCATTCTTTTCGATTCTGTGTGGCACTGGTACCGAGTCTTGGGTTTGCTTCCGGGTCATGGCTAGATTCAATGCATAAGATGTTGATCCATGTACGTGCACTTAAACCAGTTGATATGAGTGGGACTGTACCAGCTTATAAGGAGAATCCAACCAAAAAGTGTTAACGTGGCTAACAAGGAAAGAAATTTTGTGTGGCATTGTTCTCATGGGTAAACTCATTTAGCAAGTTCAGAACCCACTGGAAGCACCAAACTATAGCAGATTACCTACCAAGTTGTCAGGAAAGGCTCAGGGAGAGTTTTGTGTCATTTGGGTTTAAAGAACAAAATGAAGAAGGCTTTAATGGATTATACAGTACAGTGGCATATTCTCCTGTTTGAGGCGTATATAGAAATTGAACATCCAATGCAAGAGTCCAATACCAGAGGACCAGAGGAAACAGGTTTGGGGTAGAAAGGCATTGGAGGATGTGAGGTTTTGCACATTTTCAAAAGTAAAGAAGTCTGTATTGATTGTGTTCTTAGGCTGTGTACAAAGTTTCACTTTTATAATATTGATTTTTATGGTTTTAGAACAAAATTAGGGTAGTTAGTATGACAAAGCTAGAGGTCATCCATAGTTTATTATCACCGATACAAGATGTTAAAAAGAGGAGAGGGCTTTTTACGTCAAAATTGTTAGCCACTGTTAATGCTGGGATTGAATTGTCCCTTCCGTGTGCCGGATTCACCCTAAGGCCAAACCTGTTTGCTTCGGGGATGAGAATGTCAGTTGCCTCTGGCTCAAAGTCGGCGTCTTTATGTACTACCCTGTGTTTCAGTTTTCCTACTCACTGAATCACACCTTCAGTCATCAAAGACTGTTTTCTCACCAGACAAACCATGCCTGTCCCCTCGAGCAGCCCTGCCTCAAAAACTCACATAGCATCATCATCATCATCATCATCATCATCATGCCGGATAACACCGATCTCAATTTATATTCCATTTCAGCTTCCAAAATGCTGGTATCCAGATCTGGATCTTCCCTGCATAGGTAAACACAAACATCTCCTAAAGGAGTACGATGACGATAATCCCTTTACGCTTGAATCTGTCACGTCTAAGACACGTGACTGACCCCCATAGAGCTGCATAGGTAAGGCGGAGTCTCCTCTTGAAAGCAGACATTGTACCCCCAAGCGCACAGAGATGCGGTCTGACACCGCCGCTGTTCTGCTACTCAGCAGAGATTGATCCCCACGGGACGGGGAGATTAGCTCGTGCACTGGCGTGTCGGAGTTGAAAGGGAGGGGACGCACGCGACGTCGCTGAGCAGAGACACTCGGCTGAGGCGGAGGGCTCAGTTACAGAATTTTGCCCACGGCAGATGACAGGTTCCATGGTTTTTCCACATAGTTTTTAGCGGCCACCAGACGGTCTGGCACAGAAAACCGCAACTAAATAAGTACTGCGACGTTCGGTTTGTTCATAATATTTGAATTTAGCAGAAGATTTTTCAAGGGACCATTTAGACTTTATCTCAACCTAAAATTTGATGAAAACACAGGAAATAATACCCTTTATCCTATTTACACAAGTCTCCTGACTTCACAGTGATCGTTCGATGATAATTCATGCACTGGTGTTTCTAATGCACCACATGAAATAAAGAACATTTTAGCAACCCACGATGCAATCCGATCAACCTAATAATCATCGTGCTTGAAATCAAATCACACCCCCAGTTGTTGCAAGAAACAGTATTGTGTGACAGATGGAGCTATGGTATTGTTTAGATTGCATGGAAATGGATGAGATTCTACAGCACAGTTTCTGTTCTATTTAAAAGGGCTAAAGTCACACAATGCGAATTGTTTAACAGTCAAAACCTTAGTGGCTGTGTTTCCAGTCCCTTTGCCACAGTCCCTTCATCACATCCACGTGCACACGGTCAAGCTTGTCTGTGTATCCCTTCAATTCCATTCATGGTTGAGTTGTACCCTTTTGGATTTGTGAATGAAAATAAATTGACTGAATTATAGAATGGCTTCTTGTGTATGCGTGTGTGGGAGTGTGTTCGAGAGGCGATTCTCACACTGTGGAAACCTTAGCTCTTTAACTCTTTTTAAATGCAGCTTTTGTAAAAACTATAAAAATTAAAACATCCCAAAGATTTTTTTTTTACTTTCTGAGGTTAAGGCTAGGGTTAGGTTTAGAATTGTGCCTAGAATAATTTAGCTACGCATAAGTCACTGAAGTAGCAATGTAGAAATACATGTAGCATACATGTGTGTATGTGCATGTGCGAGAGCTTGTGGTATCAGTAACACACACTATGTATGTA
>JAOXYF010000028.1:12023823-12071280 GCA_028565775.1 Sternarchorhynchus goeldii
TATCTGTTAATAATAGATAATAATAGTAAAGCACAAAGCACAACTTTATCACATTAGTAGATTACAGAGGTAAAAAGGTAAAACTAACTAACAGTGTTAATGACATTGCATACATAAAGAAGTAAAGTATTTATAATAATCGTCATAGAGTAACAGAGTGTAGATCTGCTTAGGTCATACAGTAACAGAGCGTAGTTTTGGAATTACTGTCCCAATGTTACACATCTCCTGACAACCTTGAATATATCTAGAGGTATAATACCATTAATTAAGAGAAAGGGCCACTATATGTAAGAACACATTTATTTTCAATGTCTTTTTTTTAACCTTTTGCTGTGTACTTTATTTGGGGGCGGGATAATAGCATAATCATTGTGCTAAAAACAAAACCCAGATCCTATGTGTCCTTGAAGTTTTGCGAACGTTGGTGTAGGCGTGTTCTTAATACATGGAAACATCTAGTGAGCAGGTCAAGTCACTCGAATGTTACTGTGTTTGTTGTTGGTTTATACTATCGTTTCGACACACGTCATTGTGCGAGAGGGATGGTGCTGGCGTGTGCCCCCCTCATAGCGCCACGCGACGCTTCCCTCCCTCTCCACTCCTGAGAAAACCAAACTCCGCGTTTTTGTGTCAGCGCTTTTCTGGGCAAGCCGTTGGGTCCAAACCTCCTCAGTGTCCACCGTGTTTGACGGCTGGTCTGTAGCACTAACAAACAAGACCAGCCTCTACAGCCTCTAGTGACTTAACAGGACACACTAGATCACACTAAAAACTGCAGCTCTGATAAATATAATAATGTAACAATAATAAAGTCTGAAGGAACTGTTGGTCATTTACATTTACATGCTATTATTAAAAAGATTACTCGCATTAGTAGAATCTTGTCTAACATGGTTAACTGCTGTTTTCATGTACTGAAAGGGGTTAGGGGGTTATGAAGGAGCGGTAAGTGCTGTGATTGCCTGTGAAGGGGATGGTTCTGTATTTAGAAGCTATATCAAACATGGAGACCGCAGTGCTTGCCCGTTATTTGGGTGAAATGGTGTACGTGCTGCTGGCCTTAGATACAATAGGATGCAACAGGTTACCGTGGCGCAGGTGCAGCCTGCCGCTGTCATAGAGATGCTAAGAAATATATGCTTTTGGGTCCTACTCCTGTTACTACACAGGTGTATGCCGAAACTTACAGTTATTGATGTCAAGATTGGCCACGTTTTTAAATCAGGGATTTGTTTTTTTTTGTTTTGTTGTTGTTGTTTTTGTTGTTCTTTTGTTTTTTTTTCCCTTTTTCTTTTAAAAAAAACAAAAAGGTTAAGTTATTATCATTCCGTTATACAGGTCTTCCATTGAAGCAGAAATAAATGCTAAAAAAAGGAATGATGGAAAAAGCTCAAGAATGTAGAATAAAGGGTAGTAGTTCATGTCATATAACATTTTAGAGCATTTTGGATTGTGAGGGGGAAATGCCTAAAGAAAAGGCAGGACAGATTCGTTTGTACCTAGAACATTCAAAATTGTTACTTTGTTCATTGTTAATCATATTAAAATGCATAATTTTGTATTGTGAGCCAAATAAAAATGTTCTTTTTCCATTGTTAACCACATTAAAATCTATTGTTTTTTCAGGGTAAAGAATGTAGCCTTTGTGAAAAATAATAGGCAATAACATTGATTGATGGCCAATTTTACAGCTGTCAATAAAGTATTTTTATAACTTTTGCTACCTGATTGCTGATTGCTAATCGGATTGTCAGTGGGATTAGCCTTTAAAATAAAAATGACTAATTACTGTTTGATTGTTTGTACTTTGCTCCCATTGACAGAAAAGAATGTGCTGAAATTAAAATGAAAACATTTTATTCATCCTAGTGCTTTATGCAGTCTTGCTGCTTACACTGAAAATTGCTGAGAGGAGGAAAAAAAAAACATGAAATGTAATATTTCAAATTACTACTTAAATTATTTGGTGTGTATAAACACAGTTCAGTTGCATGGAATTTGGCTTCTAACTCTAGTATTAATTTTTCAATTACGCAAAATTTATTCATTGAATAAGAGTGAAAAAAGCATTAGGGGAAGCACTCATTAGCCATCTCAGTTGTAAAATTGATTGTGGTCAGAAGGGGGCATAAGTGTACCAAATACATTTCTACTGTGCAAGCGAAAATGTAAATAAATTTTTTTTTCTCTGACATTTTATCCCTGTTGATTTTTGCAATAACCAAATTGCTGTTACAGAACTGGTAGCATTCTAAAATCTGTAAGCAGCCGTAGGATTTCTGTTCCTTAGTTATTAACGATTCCCTAACTGAGGAACTTGTAGCCGGCAAGCTTGAAATGTTCAAACGCAAACCTGTTCACCTATTTTCTCTTACCCATTAAAACACATCCCATGTTTATTTACCTTCATAACAAATATATGTTATGTACAGATGAGCGAGAGGTTAGCTAACTCAGCTCACTTTCAGACTGCTTTTCACATAAAGAGATTAATTGCATAGTTGGTAAACTGGCTGCATGAGACCACATGACAATGGAAACAACAGATTAAATCTAGGCAGAGACGCAGAAGGAGAGGACAGACTCGTCTCTAATAGGGAAGTGGATTTAGGACCTGGATGCCTTTCTTTCAAGGGCACTTCCGAGATGAACCCTGTCAGATGGGATCGAACCGCAACCAAACTATATGCTGTTTGTAGATGAGGGGTAAAAATGACACTGAGCAACAAAAAAAACAACATTTTTTGTTAGTTGTTATGGTATGATTCTGAATTTGCATATGATGTGTTTGAGTTCTAAATACATAAAGGTTTGTAGGCTAAACCTATTCTTAACACTCAGTTGAGGAAACCTCTAAAACATGTATTCTTCTATAACTGACATTTTACAAAGTTGCTTTTGCATTAGTAATAGTATTTTGAATGTGGTAAACATCATTCTTTGCTGGTCAAGATGAATAACTGAATTAATAAATACTGAACTGAATCCTAATGTACAACAGCAGTAGTCTAAAAACAAAGCACTAAAATCCAGAGTTTATCATGGCAGACCAAAATTAGGCAACCTTCCTGATATCTTACTGTTGAGGAGTACAGCAATTGAAAGTGATAAGCGTGAACACACACACACACACACACACACACACACACACACACACACACACACACACACACACACACACACACACACACAAAAACTCATCTTGTGGAGCAGCAGGTCCAACCTGGACAGCCCTGGAGAGAAGAGCGTGGAGCAGGTGATAGTATAATCCTGTGTAATCCAGCCGGTGATGGCATAATCCAGTCTAATTCAGACAGTGTAAGCGGAAACCCCTACAGTTGGGTGGGGGGGGGAGTATCTTTCCACTGTATTCAGACAGGTAGGACATTATAACTGACACCTGTTCATGAGAGAGAACATAAGAACAAATGTTTTGAAAAATGTACAAACTGTGAGAAGTGACCAATAGAAGATGGCTAAATTACATATTTTTCATTAGGACATGTTTGATGTGGTGATTCTCATAAGGACGTGTTTGATGTGGTGATTCTCATAAGGATGTGATTGATGTGGTGATTCTCATAAGGACATGTTTGATGTGGTGATTCTCATAAGGACATGTTTGATGTGGTGATTCCCTTGGGGAGGGCATGGGTTGGGGGAGTATAGATTACAGAACCAATTACAGAATTTAAAGAATCCTGTAGAATTAAATTAGTAATGATGAAAATACATTGCTACTTATTATCAGAAAAAAACATTTTATGGTTAAATTTTGCCCTGATGTACATCATCATGTCAAACACTGTTGTTTAAGTTTCCTGTCCTGCAACGAATGGCTGCTCTCTGGCAGACCTTCTTTATCCATCAAAAACGTCTTGCTATGTCTTGCTACATCTTGCTATGTCTGGTTGTCTGTGCTTTTGCATGTGTGTTTGTATGTGCTTTTTAAAGTTGAATTTTACCCCTGTTTCACACTCAAATTGTTGTTACATCCATTTTAGCTTGCTAATTATGAACATATAGTAATAAAATGTCTATGGATTCCTGGACAACTAACTGCTAAATAGAAAATGGGTCCATTGGCTGAAATTACAGTAAAGAGGTGGAATTAATAACTTAATAAGTACGACACAACTGTTCCAAGGTTCGAAGCCACATTTCCAGTGATTCAGTTTTTTTCTCTAGTAGGTTTATCACAACTGTATGCAGAATGTAGGCATCTTTCTGTCTTGAGAATACTTTCTGAAAAAAACTGTAATATGGGGCACTATGTTCAGTGCACTATAAACTAGTTATACAGGGACGAGACAGAGAAAGTGTGTAACTGCCAATGAACAGTATTCACCAGTAGGGTTTAATTAGTATTCAGTGAGCCTATTCACTTATTGGTTTTTTATGTATGTGTCAGAGGCAAAAGCTTTATTTTGAAGGATGCCAAAATAGCTCTGAATGAAACACCTCATTAAGACAGAACCAACCATGAAAGCTTTATTCAAACAGTAATATTTTTTGGATGATAATTACAAATAATAGAGCTCACTGAAACTGAAATTGTGTAATTTTTGTGGTTTAAAAGCAATTTTACTCTTTTCAACCAACATAAATGTGCTGCTCTACTGCTATAGACACACTGCAATTAATATGCCTAAATGGCCCTCAAACACGCTAATGTTGTTAACAATTAATAAAAGATGGGGGGGGGGGGGTGAGTTAGCATAATGTCCTCAGAATAAAGTCCCTATTTTCTTATTAATGAGATTAGCTTTTGTTAAACTCTAAATCCCCTGTCTCTCTTATGCTTGAGTGACTGTTAGACATATAAATTCTAAATGTAACATTTACAAAATTGCCAGTAGCACTTATGTTTGAGTATAACTCAAAATATAGTCTTAAATGTAAACCTAAAACATTTCTGTCAAATGTCATTTGTTGAAATGGTTAGTATTACATGTACACCGCCCTTAAAATGTGCAATCTCATAATAATGGAGTTTATTAGGCAATAAAGACATTGAATTAAACTATATAAAATAAATGGTAAGAAAAGATCATATGTCTGGATACATTCCTGTACAAAAATGTCTAGTCAACACCATAACTCTCACATGCAGTATGAGAAACTGTTTGTCTGCCCTCTTTGTTCCTGTTCCTCTGAATTTCAGTGATGCTGTAGCTGGAGCAAAGAAGGGATTCATGGATATTTGTTGCAAAGAAGTAATTACAGAGAGGCACAAAGCTGGGATGGTGATGTTTAAGAACAAGGAAAGTCCAATACATGCGGTTTGAGTGCACTCGTAATATATTGGTATACAATACACTGATTATTTGTAATTGCAAGACAAGGGAGGTGTGATGTTTCAAATAGTGCAATCATCTTGGCACAATATGTAAAACACTGCAATTTTTTATGCCATTTTCTATGAAAACACAGCTTTGGAAGGAAAAGCACAGAAAGATCACATAAAAGAATGATTTTGTTCCTCCGTTTTAGCACAATATCTGAATATTCTTTGAAAAAAGTCAAAGTAAGGGTTGTCCCTAGAATGGAATAGATTTGTCCTTAGTTTCCTGATTCAATAAATTTACACTTTGCTGACTTTCTCAATTAATTTGCATTTCTCCGAACTGCTGAATACTCGAAGAAACTTCACTTTTGTAGAAGTCCAAATGTGCTGTCAAAAGCATTGCTTCTGATCAAAAAAAAAAAAAAATCTTGATGAACACCCCTTTGAACTGTGACCAAGTATGTCCCAGCAAAGGGAAGTCGTTGTGGGCAGCTTTACAAACACCAGGAACTCCTGCATGTCCTTCTCTGCAGTTTTTTTTGCAGTATGTCTGGCGGCCTCTCCGCCTCCGTCGACTGGCTCCCTCTTCTCAGCCCCGAGCCTGTTTTCCAGCTGTCCTCCACCGGCATTCTGGATTCACTCCAGGATGTCCAGGTAGACCGGAGGGTCCTTGACCAAGGCCACCAGACGGCTGTAGATGTCCTTGATGATGAGTCGCTGCTGGGGCTCTCTGTGCCAGCATCCCTGCATGAGCAGGTGCACCTCTTTGGGACAGGTGCGAGGGCGTTCCAGCTCCCGGCCTTGGGTGATGCATTCAATAGCCTATGGAGGAGCCACAGGTTTACTTCTGTAGAAATTCTTTACCCCCCCATAAAAAAAATTGCACTGATAATTAGAAAAACACACTAGTATAGCGAACACGTCAACGGACATTTCCATCATTCATTCATTAAATAATGGAGAGCTAAGAATAGAGAAGATGATGGTGATGTCGATGCTAATGATTATGCTGTGAATTAAATTTCCCTCCAGTTTCCAGATCGACCGCTCGATTCTGTTTTAAAATTCAGCGTGGTCACAAATAACCTTCCAGTTGCAAAGACTGATTAAAATAGTTTCTTGTAAAAGTGAAGCGACAATAATAGATAAACACCATGCAGCAATCCAGCAGTAATGAAATACGTGAATGGTAATACAAAGAAAGGAATGTAGTAGTAATGCACTGTAGTAATGTGAAAGGGTTAAAAGGTTGAAGGAAGATTATCTTTTAATTAAGTGCTCATGATTTATTTTAATTTGCTTTTGCATAATGTTCAACATTTCCCATTTTTGCAGCTATACACGTCTTCACTAAGTCATAATTTGTTCTGGCAATAATGGTAAATACCACTTTTGCTGTCTTACACAGCAACCACATGCTCTTAAGTGTTTGTGTGAATGTTTTTTTCCTGCTTCTTTCCTCAAATGGACTACAATCATTCGACATTGTGGAGTGTTTCAGTCATGGACTGATAAGAATAAGCTTTCTCTGTTTCCATGGCCACTGGTCAACCATTCAAAAGCCAGTGACTCCTGACGGTACCCTGAAGACATTTGCCTACCTAATTGAATGGTAGGGTAAGATACTGTCAGCGCTCCACTACATCATGCTGAAGTGGACTATCAATCACTCCAATGAATTAACAAAGATTCACATTGACCCTTCTGAAATTCTCTGCGCCTTTCCCAGGCCTGGTGGAAACTCGTGGGCAATCTATCTATGACCTTTTCTATTAGGTTCCTTATAATTAGCCCTGTCCATTACAAAACATCAAGGATTGGGTTAACGAGGTTAGGCGACGTCGGCCCAGGGCGAAGATGAGGCCTAATTGGATTAAAATTGAGTAGATGGGAAAAGTGATCTACCCTACGCTTGAAAGCAGAGAGGCTTCTCTTCCATAATGGTTCAGTTGCGGTCACAAGCGTGGTCCACTTCTCAGTCCTTAATCTGAGAGGTCTGGCTCGTTCACAGTACCTACGGATCTATCGATCTCTTTATATCACAAGTGCGTGGACTTTCAAATGGAATGTTTAAGGCTCACATCACCATCAGACTGATATTTTGCATTAAAATGCAGGTCAATATTCTGCAATCACTCACTTTGAAAATGCTGTGAAAAGGCAAAGTAGTTAGGATTAATGCATATCATATTAGAAAAAGGAATAATTGTGGCTTTGTAATTGTAATTTTGTAATTTTGTGGCTGTTCCAACTCTCAACTTTTAGCAATATGGTATACTAATACCAACACTATTTCGCACCGTATGTGTTCGTGTTTTCATATTTTTTTATTACAGTTCTCAAGCTTTTATTTTTAACAATGACAATGAAAATGTTATTTTTTATCTGTCTAGTAATTCAAGAGTGTAGAACAGAAATGTGAAGCCCTTCTTCACAACAAGGCAATAACAGTTCTAGAGAAACACTTCATGTTGATAGGTACTAACATGAAATTATGACAGAGTGAACATGAGTGGAGCTGGGGCGTTTACAATGGGAAACGACCTAAAAACACAGCTACAAAAAAAAACAACTAAAAAAGTACTAGGGGCAAAGCTTTCAAAAACACGGTAAACAATGTCAAAATCGGACTAAACAGAGTACTAGTTTGGAACCTTTATTGTGATAATGTTATATTTGGACAAGCAAATTACAATATATGCGGTGAAGGTTAAACAATGGTGTACCTCACTGTTGGAGAGCTGGTACCATGGTTGTTTCCCATAGGTGAAAATTTCCCAGAGAACAACACCAAAGCTCCAAATATCACTCTCTGTGGTGAACTTTCTGTACATGATGCTTTCAGGTGGCATCCAGCGAATAGGTAACATGGTTCTGCCTCCGACCTGCAAGGAAGTCGGGAGAGCGAGACACAAGAGATGCAGAGAGAGAGAGAGAGAGAGAGAGGCAGAACAAAAGAGGTGGAATTAAACCCCATCCACGAGGAAATGTACTCACAAAGACGCACCAGATTCACCCACATTCACCTACATTCTCTCAAATAGACAGCAAAGACTTCTGAACTGAAGCGCACCCTGTAGTAATCAGTGCTGTATATGTCTCTGGACATGCCAAAGTCACCAATCTTGACGACGAGGCCCTCGCCGACCAAGCAGTTCCTGGTGGCCAGGTCCCTGTGCACAAAATGGAGCGAAGCCAGATACACCATGCCCGAGGCAATCTGTGCGGCTATTTGAAGCATTTGTTGCAGTGTCAGCTGCCCCGTGGTTGGCAACTTCGCCTCATCCAGTATCCGGGCATCAGGACCGTGAGCCCTGCACGAGGAGGACAGAGTTTAGCAGACCTGTATAACCAGAGGAATGGCATAAAAGGCTTTGAAATTCACAGCAGTTGAGCTCCTAAATCAGCCTTGGTTTCTAATTGCATGCAATTTACCAATGAGTGGCCACTGTACTCACACATCACTTCTAGGTAGAGAGAGGGTGGGACATCTGTAGTAACTCCTCTCCCAAACACTATTAACTGTAAGCACCCTCACACTACAGTATGACGTGCTGTAGATAGGTTTTCATTATCCTGCTTTAGGGATTATGCTGTTGGTTTTGGGCAATCATTTGACTACCGGATTACATCATGCCACTGAGGAGAGCTACTGAAAACATGTTCAGCCTAGAAGGACTTCCTCGGATCCATCTCCACCATGACCACGCATGTAATTTCTGGCTGCCTATTTACATGCACCAATCCATCATGTATGCAAAGTAAAACAGCTCTTTCAACCAAATGCCATCTTGGACGTGCTCCTCTAATATCACATAAAGTCGCCCTTGTCATGCGTCTCACACTCCAGTGACCGAAGCCCCTGTCTCCATTCATCCTCATATTTGTGCCTCTCCCCAGGGCCACTGACTGGCCTCTTTCAGTGCTGCTCAGAGGTTCTCTATGTTATAACTATTAGTTTATCAGGCAGGTGGCAGGAGAGCACCAGCTGCTGCTCAGACTGGAGTCTACATCCATGGACTGTCTCCTCGAAATGCGATTTCCACCTCCCCGGCGGCGCGCGCTGTCTCCCCGTTCCCAATCTGGCCCCGCCGCCACCTGGCAGAGCGGCTCCTGGCGCACGGGGTGAGTCACTGAGACTGCTCTGTGTCGGACGTATGGCCTTTCCCACTTACACTGGCCCACAGACTCATAGTTCAGGGATCTTTTCATAATCCGGAAAAAAAATATATCAGATCCCTTCTTTGCATAGAAGGCCTACAGGATTCGGGCTTTGGACTACGATACCTTTGGAGCGATAGAGATCTCAGCTTTATGGATCTGAAGAAATTTGCACAAACTAGCTGGTATGGAAGCTAATGTGCAGTTAAATTAAATAAATGGTGTGGATTAATGGTCATTTCTTATCTCCAAATTGCACCACAGCCCAAATTCTTTATGCTGGAGAAAATCTGTGAGTGGGGCAGACACAATACAGATATATTTTAATTGACTATCCTAAGAACTTCTTTTGACATGCTCCTTGATGGAGGTATTGTCTGCTTTAACTAATCATCTCCAGTACTTCAAGTCCATTAGAGCACTCACTAATGGCTTTATATTCTATAGGCTTGGTGGCAATTTTGTTCGGCGCAGAAGGTCGGTGAAATTGGCGAAAGAATATTGTGTGCTGTCTGTCAGGATCAACCACAGACAAAAGTAATAGGACTGAACCCTCCGCTTTAATCCCTTAAAATAGCAAAAGCATTAAAAAAGCCTCACATCATTTCATGGGTACACTTTGCAACATTAAGCTCCTTGGCCTTATGTAACCACTTTACCACATTTCTGTCCTGTGTGGTTGTTAAGGTGAAGTGACCATTAATCCACTGCACTGACCTGAAGAAGCAATTTATGTCCAGTTGACTTGAACCTCTTGTAATGCCTCTATATGGCTTTTGCATTAAAAAAAAAGCTTTACATCATTTTGTGGCTAACCAAGAGAATATAGAGGGTCCCTTTCCACATGACCGCAATCAACCGTGCTGACCTGAGGAAACGGTTGAGGTCGCCGTGCCTCATGTACTCGAACACCATAGCAAGAGGCTCGCCATCCGTACACACACCATAGAAGCGAACAATGTGCTCATGCTGGAGCACGGTGAGGAGCTCGGCCTCCCGCTGGAAGTCCTGTCGCGTTGATTCATTGGCATCCTTCAGCGTCTGGACATGAAGCACAATGGAAACTCTCTTATTACCACTTAGGAACTGTGAAATTCTGAAGTTTTCAGTGTTGGGGAAATCCAGACCAGGATTTAGCTATGTTCCAACTACATATGAACCTGATAATCAAGGGTTGCTGAGCTCGGTGCGTTGGAAGGTGAGTTAGTGGAAACAGAGAAAATTTGTGGACTGGTTGTGGACTGGGCTGGTTGGGAGTGGAATTGTTTGTTAGCGGTGGAATAGACTGTAATTGCACTCTACCTTTATTGCCACAAGCATCTTGTCTGTGTCAGGACAGAGGTTGGCACATTCTGCAAGGTACACCTTGCCAAAAGCTCCTTCTCCCAACTCCCACTTCAACATGATGTCTTGTCTCTTAATGTGCTGCACACCTAAAACAGCCATAGACACTCATTACAACCATGCTTCAACAGCTCATTTGATAATAAATACCTCAGATGTGTGCATTTAAACTTAGCATACTATTATAATTTTTTTTCCATGTAAGTCATTAGTTATACTTGTGTCCCAGCACATGTAGATGATCTTAGCAGTGTGTTAATGTGTCAACCATGCAATGAATATCTTATGATCATAGTACAGCAACATCTTTGGGAAACGTAGTCCTGACTGGAGACTCACACATGTCCTTGTCTTTGAGGATGCCACAAAAGTACTGAGGGTTCTCAACAAAGCTGGAAATGCCAGAATCTATTGTGCCTTCATCAGAGCAGGGAGGATTCACGCCAAAGTTCATAAAGCGGAGCGAGACGGCGAGGTCATCTTCTGTGCCTAGAACTGATGACCCTGTTGGTATAGGAGAACAGAAAAGCTTTGGCTTATTTCAATTTACACCTAGGCAATTTCTGCACGGCACCTACTCATTGTTACTGTATGTTCTGACAACATAATCAACCATTACTAGGGTTTTAAATCCTAGTATTTAATGATTTTAAAAGCTAATTTAAAATCAGCACCATTGATAATTATTATTATTATTATTATTGTTGTTGTTGTTGTTGTTGTTGTTAACTATTCCCAGTATTACTGCTCAGCATGCTTAATATTAAGATGATAAGAACCAAGTCTTAAGAGCTGTCCATGGATCCTCCCCAAACTGGGGAAACAGCTCTGGTCACCCTTTCCTTCCCTTGTATTTCCCAGAGATGGAACAACACGGGGAAGCGGGAAGGTTGTGAACGGAGGGTAGGGCATGCAGGGGGCCAATCAGGTCGTGAAGGGAAAGTAGGGAACAGAGGGGGCCAATCAGGTCGTGGAGGGAGTGCAGGGAATGGAGGGGGCCAATCAGGCCAATTTAGGCACTCTGGCAGCGGGGCGAGCTCTGAAAAGCCTCGGCTCCATCACTCCTCTTTAATGGCCTCAGGCGCGGCCCCTCGCGCTTCTCACTTTTTTGCAAACTGTAATTAAGCCCTGGCAGAGCTCGTGGGCTGTTAGGCTGACAGCGGGCAGAGCTCCAGCCCCAGTGGAAACCGTATATCGCCACCTCCTGTGGATGGAACTTGAAAGCGGAGCGATGGCCAGCCACAGAGCTCACTCTACAGAGCGCCCCCGCCTTCAGCCTTTTATCGGGCCTCCCTGTTCCAGAGCTTGTTTTTACGTGAGCGGGAGGCTGGGTAATACCGCTGCCTTTGTCCATTCGTTGACCCTGAAATTGTACGTTTTCAGCCCTATTTGATAGCCCCATACGACAGAAGATTGCTTTACTGAAACCTCCAGCATATATATCTGTACCGAACCTTCCAGTAAATCTGGCCTTTAGCTGGGGATTGTTCTCAATGTCAAATCCCTGTCCCGTTACTGTACTGAAGCTGGGCACCAGACTGCTTTCAGGACTTACGGTGGATGCCAAACTTGGAGTGCTGCCCGCATTTATTGATGACCAGTACCATGATGAGGAGGAATGTGCAAGCAAAAACAGCGAGGCCTACAGCAACCGACACCTGCAAACAGAAACAGGAGCCAGAGTTGACGCCCAGTCGTGGGAGAACCATTATCGGTCTGCCAGAGTCGGTTCCCATCCTTCTCTTACCCCAAACAGCCTGTTTTCCAGTTTCTCCGTGACATCACCTATCGACTGGTTGGTAGCAGATGCTGGAGTATAAAAGCTTTTTGTCAGTCATCAAGATGAAGGTGACAGTAACCACACTGTATTATTCAGGGCATCCAAATTGCATTGAAGATGGAGAGACTCAACATTCACTTCTGATATGAGAGCTTCAAATATAATGTGCAATATTATAAAGTAGTGAATAATTTAATTTGGTGGTGAACATAAATTACTTACTTGGGATGTTGGTTAAGACTGGCAAGTGGTTGGGAGAAAAAAAAAGATTAATTCATTAAGTAATCATTATCCCACTTATAGATAATGAAGGTTCTGGGATTGTAATGCACTCTGCTGCTTCAAGAAATAGTTGAGATCTAACATAGGTGAAAAGTTATAAAAGCGATACTTTGGCACTGTTCAAGTACTAAAATAATTATTATACTTGCCTTTGCCCTTATATATCCTATTACGTTGATTTGTTTTTGGCAGCTTAATTAACATGGACTGATGTTTTTTATTTCTAGATTTTCTGAAATTTATATGCATACATTTAATTTATATGTATATGTGTATGTATGCAATTTACAATTTTGAATATTTACTCTCTTTCAACAGTACACAGCAGTTGATCTATCTATCTATCTATCTATCTATGTTTTTTTATAGATAGATAGATAGATAGATAGATAGATAGATAGATAGATAGATAGATAGATAGATAGATAGATAGATAGATTGATTGATCATTTCAAACGAGATAGCATTTGGAGTACTTGGTGCAAAAGGCTTTATCACCTTTCCTCACAAAGGCCTCCAATATATGTAACTCACCAGGGATGATCCCTTCTGGGTCAAGGGGGTCAAAAGGGTTGTCCATGAACTTGCCGTAGGCTGTTGCCCTGTCCCTGCCCAGTTTGTTTTCCACAATGAGCGAATAGTGGCCGTTGTTCAAGTGCGTCGGCTTGTTGAGGAACAGGCAGCCATGCTGCACTGAACCGTCACCCGAGTCTGGGATCAGCTGAGTGTACGTGTACCGGGTCTCGTTAAGTGGCGTCTCGTTGTACAGCCAGCGGATGGTTGGTGCGGGGTTGCCATCCACTGCAAACGGGAAGCACCAGTGGTGTTGCTGCTCGGCCTCCCGCAGGAACAGGATCCTCACAGGGACTGGAGACCAGGGCGAAATGTGCGTCATCATTTCCTTTTAACTCACGCAATTAGAACAAAAGCAGGAGCATGCAGAATGGAAAAAGCTTTGCTTTGCAGGCTAACGCATTAATACCTCCAAATTGTGTAAGAGCTTATCAGGACTCACAGGGCTCTCCAAGCTTTACTCTGACTTTATAAGTTCCCACAGTTGGAGCAACTTGTTAGGGAGGACTTTTCATTTCAGCACGTGTAACAGTTCTTCAGGCTTATGTAGTAAAAGTTTAAGATACTTTTTGTACTGCAGTATTCATGTCCTGTTAAATGGAAGGTTGGTTTGTTGGAGGACATTCTTTGGATCTCAAACATTGTACTGCGTCTCTCCACTCATGACATACTCTATCCTGGACCTCTGTACAAAGCCAGGAAGCGAGGTGTAGATTATAGACTTGTCCAATAAGCATTTCAAGCTAAATAAAGAACATAAATGGCCAGAAGTTTGCTAGGGAGTCGTGTCATAATTTTCCCATAAATCGATGGGCTCCATCTTCACAATAAACTTGTTGACCCAGCATGAATAATAAATCCCACCTCGTTTAGGGGACCTAACCACAAGAAGAACCTGGACGCCTGGCAAATGTAGAAAACAGGAAACTCTTCTTTTAGCTGAGAGGAATATGCTGATGCACACAACCTGGCCACTCGTCTACAGCCATTTCACTGCTCTTAACCCATGACCCTGCCTCCAGAAAGTGCTTCACGAGGGAGAAACACCGCCATCTGTGTTGTACTCCAGAGATCGCGCCTCAGGAGGTTCTTCGCTGCCAGTCGTTATGTTAAAAGTTCGTCAGGTTCTTCCGTTACCCACCAACTCCAGTAAGTACAGGAGCCAAAATAATAAAATAATTGTGTGCTTTGGTCACTGGTTAAAATGAGAGGTGGAATTAAATTGCGAGGTGCCTTTGCTGCCAATTAAAATAAAAAAAGGGGTCACGTAATTGGATGTTGACGTCTAACTCTTCGGCTGCAGTTACCATAGTTCAGATAGCTGACTAATACTGCCATTACAGTGTCCAGTCCAAGTGAAAAAAAGCAATTTAAAATAAACATTTCATTGTTTATAGTGTCCTAGCACTGTGCCATGGTGTTCAGTGCTCTGTTTAGACCACTGTAAGCACAATCTTGGTTTTAGGGAGTAATTAAGTAGTGATCGTTAATGAACCTGTCCACCACTGAGGCTATTCTGATGGATTTGCAGCTAACACACTTACTGTCTGCTAATCAATCCTTACAATTGTGTTTCCGGACTATGGGGGAGAGAAGTCCATTAGCAGAAAGCAAATAAGATCTGAAGACAGTTATCATCCCATTTTCCTGACAGTCATTATCATTCCCCTGATGGTCATATATTTGTCTGATGTCAAGCACTGTTTTTCTCTTTTTAAAAGTGGAGGTGATAAACAATGTAAACAATGGTCATTTTAGATATAAATATTGTTAATACTGCAAAAAAAACAAAACTTTTTTGTACCCAATCCACTGATTTTGCTGCATATCATACGTCTCGCTTAAATAGATCTCGCTTAATAGTAATCCAGATAGTAACATTGCTAAAGATGTTAGCTAGCGGAGCCAGTCAACATTTGTGTAAATGTGATCATGCTGTGTCAGAGCAGTTCAGTGTTATTGAGTGAGCACAGTGAAGCTTGTGGTCATACACACACTCTATGTTGAGTTGGACCATGGCCTCTCCTGGACCAGCGCGGTTCTCTGCCTCACAGGTGAGGTTGTGCAGATTGTCTCCAGATGATACATTCCACAGGTTCAGCACCAGCTCAAGGGTGGATCCCCAGATCCCACTCTATACACACACACACATAAACAGAGACTTTAGACATATATCAGCAGTAAAGTATTTATATAATAATGCTGTTGCTACATAACGTTGATGTTTATGTGGTTAAAAACTCTCATGTTATTATTAATATCATGTATTATGTATAGTATCTGATATTTTCTGAAGCAAGGAAAAAAAAGTAAAGATCTTTATTGGGGAACTTACCCCCCCCCCACCCCCCACGCTCTCTCTCTTCCCCCTCATTCTTTCGCTCTCTCCCTCTCTCTCTCTCGTCCTCATCATTCCTTTTCTCTCTCTCTCTCTCTCTCTCTCAAACTTTCTCTCTTTTTGCCTTGCTGTGTAAATAATGTTGCACCTGCAGCGTCCAGTTGGACTGAAGCTCCTCCGTTCTCCATCTGATAGTGGGCACCGGTACACCAGTCACCTGGCACTCAAACGTCAGGTTTCCCCCCTCCCTAATGGTTAGTCTTGGGGCATTGATGCTGACTTCAGGAGCACCTGAGCAACAGGGAGGCACTTAGTGGAGAATGCCTGTAAATCACGCTGCAAACAGCAAGCCTGTACAGGTACACCGGAATTGCCAAGCTATACGGCACTTTCCTGAGATTGCTGGCTCCCGTATGGCAGGTTTTCCATCTGATGTGTGCACTTACTGCAGTTCTCCATTGCAAAGCTGTCGAGCTGAATGCTGCTGCCGTCATATATGCAGCTCTGCTGGCTGTCAATGTCCCCTCGCTTAATTCTTTGCCACTGCTGCAGCCAGTAAATATCGCACGAGCAAGCGAGAGGGTTTTCCCGCAGAACTCTGCAAACGAGAACCATTTCTGACTTTATTCTGTGTTCCTGATGCCTAAAAGGTAAACATTAAGTAAACCAAAAAAACACTTTCATTTTTCATGGATCAACTGGACCAATATTAATTAATCATATATTTTGATACATGATTAATGTTGATACAAGTGATGAAAGTCTGTTTAAAATTAGCTAACCTTAATGAATTTAGCTCTAATGGGATTTCAAGTTGTCAATTCACTAATGAATTAGTGGCTGAAACTAGAGTTTCCCATGTTCTAGCCAAATGTGGAGCCATATTTGTTTTCACCAGAAAGCTTTCACCAGTTTCTCAAAATGATACATGTCCACTCTGAGACTAACCAATGGAGGAGTTTAAGAATATTCAGCTTTGACTTAACAACACCAAAATAATAAAAACGTACTGTGGCACGTGCTTTATCAGTATTTTAGTTATCACAAGATAAAATTCAGCTTTTTAAAACTAGTCTAGTAATGCAAGAGCAGGTGAAGACATTGTGACATTTTGAATATTTGGTGAAGCTGTCCTTGCACCATGTAGTTGGCAGCTTTTCTCCTGATCTTGGCAGTAGCAGTGTGGTAGAGATATAGAGTGATCTCACTCACAGGCTGAGTATGGGCAGGGAGTGAAACACTCTCCAGCCAATGTGCACCAGCGAGTTTGTGGCCAGGTTCCTGGGAGTGATCATACACCACGGGCACGTCCATGAAAAAGCAAGAGACAAGAGAAACACTTATGATATTAAAGCAGCCACACCTTCTGCAACAAAATCCAGGATCTTATTTGTGGCACATTCATTTGTCACTGAGTCCTGTGATGCTGTCGTTAATACTATAAAAGTTCATGGTATGACACCACACATTGTCCAAACTGGACTAAATGCAGAGCTACAGTACAGTTTCGATTCAAGATTCAAGTGTTTCATATCCTTCATTTGGCCTCAGATCCTTCATTTGATTCAGATCCTTCATCTCGGTATATGGCACATTAGTGAATTAGCCACTGTGACAATTAGCTTTTGTGTCCTGCAGCTACAAACCAACTTCAGAATGTGTGACAGACCACCAAGGGGTTATAATGGTTTAAGAAAACCTGCTGCACCAAATCACTTCTATTACTACCTACAGGGGATTCTCTCGTTGTTAGCCTTGTGGTAGCTGCCCGAAAACCTTACAGTGTTACACGAAACTGTTCTGCTTATGACTTTTGAATGCTCAGTCTTCTTTGATTTGTTTCTCATTCTCTGTGTGGTCATCAGTTGGCAAGGGTTTGGCAGATGAAAGCTAAGACTTTAGGTTCTGAGAAGAGGATGAAACTGATGGGGATGGTGGTGGAGGGGTGGTGGGGGAACCACACGCCCTGGACACCGATTCACTGTGGCAGGGCTAATGGGGGCCAGCAGGGTTTCAAATATTTGTTTTCCCACTTCTGAAAAGTTCATGTCAGATGGTTTAGCCATCGGGGCCTATCTATTACAGGCTCAGTTCCTCTTCGTTGCAGTGGTTGGGAACAGCAGCTGCCACCAAATACTGGACGTCAGCAGGAGTACTGAGGTCTTAAGAAGGGAGCTTTAACACTGCAAAAATGTTAAAAAATCAGGTGAATATTGCCATACATTCTCCTTACTATCTCACTCTCTCAGACTCTCAAATCAGGATGCTGCATTTTTGGGTTTGGGTTAGCAAGATACCCCCCCACCATCCCACTGATTTTAGAGACACATCTGCTCCCCCTACACATTGCTTGGTGAAATATTGATTAAGTCATAATGGACCCTTAGTGGAGTGTATTTATTATGCATCAGTTGTCAATACGATGCCAAAGAGAGCGAGTAAAAGGTGACTTCTGGATGTCGTCTCCGGTTTCGTCAGGGGGAGACCAGACCCTGAATCGCTACCCACCCTCACCGCTATCGCCCCGATCAGCGGCATCGAGCATGTCGCATGGGGAAGGGGGCTAGAGACTACAAGATAGGGGTGATACGAGTCAACTACCCGTGGAGGGGTTTCAGCCAACACGAGTCTGCCTTTGTTTACATGTGTGTCAATAACAGCTTGACCCACTCTCCAAAAGGCAAGATGGCTCAAATTTCTAGTTTTCCTTGTATTCTAGTGAATGTTTGAATAGTCTTTGGTGTACTATACAAGATTATCCAAGATAAGATGGATGTATATTTTATATTTATAGCAATGTGGTCTTATGATTGTAAATTTGTGTTAATGGTAATAATCAGGGTTGGAACCTGTAGCTTAAAAAAACCTTTATCTGTATGAAATCCAGCTGAATTCTTTTAATTTTTAGTCCTTATTTAGGTCCTTATTTATACTGGATAGACAATCCACAGATGGTACCAAGTACACAATTTTAATGTTGAGCAAAGTGACATTTAGGTATTATATCTACACTTATTTATAGATTAGCACTTATTGACAGTTGTAAGTAATGGAAACTATAGGTTCTATAAGAAAGGTCTTCCTTTTAGAAAAAAAAAGCACTTACACATATTGAAGCTTATAGTTATGTTGGAAGGCATTATCAGAGATGAACACCAATCCACACTCTGTGACTGTGCTGGAAAGGAAAACACACACACACACATACACACAAAGGAAATCATACATGCTGCGGTGGCCAGTTAACTGATCGTATCTTTAGACAAAGACATACATCAAGAATGATTAGTCGTAATCGCGTAAGTCAGGGAAAATAGACCCGTGACTCAACCAACCAGAAGAAACAATACTTTGAAAGTTGCTCTCTGATGGTTTTCATGCTCAGCATTCTAGATTCTGTCCAGTGATTAACTGTCATTTCTTCCAAACAAGATTATTTGTCTTTAGTACTTCCAACACCACATTCAAAGGCATTTAGACGTATCGCCCAACATCAACAGCAGTGTGTGTTGGGTACACAAACGTTCCCTCACCAAAGGTGCATAAGCCTATAAAAGCGTTTGTGAAAAAGTTTTCAGCTACTCACAGGTTCTTCAGTTCCCTGTAGTTGGCGAGTTCTATGTCTGTGATGTTCTCCAGGCCAGGCTGGTTCTCGATGTAACTGGTTAACCAAAGACAAAGAGCAATTTCCTCAATATTTTTAGCAGCTCAATCAACCATTAAAATGAAGAGTTTAGGATTCAAGGAAGGTGTTGATAAATCAATGAATGAAGCTAATGGCAAAACAGTGAATCACCATCTCCAGTTGCACATCACCATGTATTATGCAGGTAGGTATTACATTTTCTGAGGTCATAATATGATACGTTTCAGTGAATTAAACTGTTTTATGAAAATATTCACTCTTCCAGCTCCTATTAGAAAATTAAATGGGGTTTTTTTTACAGTATATAAATCAGCATGTAATTCATGCATTTTAATGAACACTTCAAAGTGACCTACACATACAGACACAAAAATAATTGTAGTACAAATCATTGGGAAGATCGATTTTTTGTCTTTTGTATAGCGTCTCAGTTAGCAGCTTTGTAACATATTTTCGATTTTGCACCAAAGGGATGGAATTCGTTATTCTATGCTGATTTTTATATATACATTTCAAAATTAATGTGCGTGACAAGAAGACAATCTTGATTCATCTTGATTAATGTGCATCTTGATTTATGCCCTGAAGCCCTAGCAGTTACTTTACCAGAGAGCATTATCACATGATCCCAATTCACGGTTTTGTAAAGCAGGTTCACTGAAATCTCTTCAAAGGAGGACAAGGAGAAGGAGGAGATGTTGTCGACGGCGACGATGATGAACAATGATCATTCAGTTATTCGTATCCTTCAAAAGCGTTTCTCGTCCAATACGCACTATGTGAAAAAGCTCATGGAAGAGAACTTCATTCTTCTAAGCACTTTATTCTTCTAACTGCTGTTTCACGGTAAGGTAGCTCTGCTAAACTGTGCAGTCCAGAGTTCAACTCGATATTTATTTGTGTGTGATTGAGCTATAGGTCTGTAATGTAATTACAAGGGAGGTGGGACGGGGATCTTGAAACGCCCTTGCTTATTTGATTGAGCCAAGTGGGTAATATTTCATCTATTGTTCTCAGCTGAGCATTTGTTGCCAATTCACAGAATTGAATTTATAACGTGATGTATGATGAATTTTTGCTGCTGTTATAGAGGTAATGGGCCTGTGCTTTTTTTCGCCAGTAGAAGCTATATGCCTTTTTTTAGTGTGCTCTATTTTGTCTTACTAATCATTGTTATTTCAAGGGTACAAATGTTCCACATAAATATAACATGCAAGAGAGTCCGGGCTTATTGATTGGAGAGGTTAGAGCAAATACCGCTTCTCTGATAGGAGTTCGCCGAACCCGGTCATGTGTACTGAGAAAATATTGTATGGAGAGCTTTTGGCTGAGGTCTCTCACAGAGATAGAGAATGAATGAGAGGAAGAGAGAGAGACAGAAATAGAGAGAGAGAGAGAGAGAGGGAGAGGGAGAGCACAGAGAGGGAGGATGAGATGGTTTGTCATCTGACTTTTGTACCACATTAGATATTTGAAGTAATGCTGTTGAGACTTAATTGCTCCTGTTCTGAGCGAATGTGGCATATATCAGTACGGGAGGCGCACCCAGTAGATACTTGTAGGAGAAGGGCTTTCGGACCCTGCTCGAAGGGTTTGTTTGTTACGGAAGCTTGAGAGTAGTGGTCACAAAAGTCTCAGGATCCCAGAATGAACAGGAAGACACTGTCAAAGTTGGACAGGAAGTGGCTTTTTAAACTCACATTGTTCAGAAAGTCCAAATAACCCTTGGGTTGTTCTTAGCCAATGACACTGTACTTAGCCAATCAAGTATTTTTCACTTTTTTCAATTTTTTCAAAGTATTTCAATTCCTGTCTCTAAGACCCTGTTTCCAAAGCCTTACACTGTTTAACCTGGATTACCCTTCAGGATTTATTAGGGTGATCTTTGAATATAACTTCTAAGATATTTCACAGATTCAGAATACTAAAGAATACCGTATCCAAGTCAGTAACACAGCATAGACGGTAAAACAACTCCAGGGCTATATGAATGCAGCTTCCATGAGCATTTAGCATTGCTCAATGTTAGCAAACTCAGAGTTAATATCTGGCATGCCTGGTGCACTGGTTCAGTGGTTTCTCACTTCCTCCTTAATTTAAAATAATTACTAGTCCAATCTTCTCAGTGTTTCTTCTCTACCTGACATATTCATTCAATTGGTTAGAATCAGAACTAATCAGAATTAATGATCAGATCATAGTTGCACAAGCAGTTTACTGCAAAGTCTTGTTGAAGTTAATGTGTTCCTTAACTCGCATTGATGATACACACACAGAATATAACCATTCTGCCATATGGCACTATTCTATAAGTCTTTTAGTTGACTACCTTGAAATAAGGTAATGTATTCATTTACTGACTGGATTACAACCTGCAGGATGTTCACTGCATTCGCATGAGCACCATACAAACATTTAAATGCACAGCTGTTGCAATGTATAGATTCCATTTGTGAGAATGTGTCTCTCCCCACTAAATAAACATGCATGCAGGCCAATCACCTGGACCGAACTCTCCCTTATGCTGCATTATTTGCAATTGCTCCATGCAAAATGTTCAAGATGTAAAGGAGATGTTTGCCATCTACCAAGCAACACATAAACATCTGACCCAACTAACCTCAGAAGCTCAGAAGTCACTAAAAAGTCCACAGACTTTTCCCCCCGCCATTCTTCATGCACATAGACCAAGCCAGACTCACATATCCGTGATGTTTTCACTCTCCTGCGGCGCCAGCACCGGGATGCCAGTGATGCCGTCTGTCTCCAGGCACTGTAGCATGGCAAAGAAGCAACGGCAGGTGGCCGGGCAGCCGCTCAGAGCCGGCCCGACCAGGGTGAGCGCCAGGGCCAGGGCCAGGGCAGGGGCCGCTGGCCGTGTGGCACTCCCCGCCATGTCGAGCTCGACCTGGGGTCAGCTCAGTCCAGGAACCTCCTCCAAGCAGCGGTGCTGGTGATCTGGTCGGCAGGAGACGCAGAAGCAGGTTTCGCTCTGGGCCAAGGCTCCGTTGGTTGTGTGCTCTGAGCAGGGGCTGAGATATTGAGCTGCTGGAGCAGTAGTGAGGTAGGGGCCCAGGGGAACAGTGGGTTGCTGCCTCCTCTCCTCTCCTCTCTTGCCCTCTCCTCTCCTCCCTTCACTGCCTCCTATTCAGAGGTGGAGAGAGGGAGGAGCGGGGCAAGGGAATCCATTAGCTAGCGGGGGTGGGTGAGGCAGGGGGTGGGGAGGGAGAGAGGGCGCGGTGGTCATCAGACACCTCCAGGACGTGAACAGAGCGGGCAGATGTGATGTGGGGCCATTGGGGAAGAGAAGGGAAGGGAGAAGAGATCGGCAGCAGGCGAGCTGCAGGCGGATGGGATCGAGAGCAAGGCCACCACCTGCTGGAGTCAACAAACTGAGAGGAAGTGAAGGATAAGAAAAGAGGGACAGAGAGACAGAGGGACAGAGAGAGAGAGAGAGAGAGAGAGAGAGAGAGAGAGAGAGAGAGAGAAACTGAGATAAAAGCAAAGCTCCTGCTTAGATGTAACACTAGAAGCTGCACCTCATGTGCCAAGCCAAGGCTAAAACATGAAGGTATCCCAAAAATAATACACACATCTGACAGTAGGTGAGCACTAATTGTAAAAAAGGCCTTTTAACTTTTTATCAATAAAATCTATGTCAGCTTACTTACAGCATCTATTTCGCATGTAGGTATCAGCTCCATATTTTTATGAAAAGTAACTTCAGGTAGATATGTAGCTTTTTAGTAATAACTGTGTAATAGAAATGATACTACAAATGTTTCTTCCTGACTTGCCCTCAGTAAAAAACAGGGAGTCAGGGATATTCTTTGTTCTCATTAAAAAAAAAAATTCTTCTCTGGAAGTTGAGTGTTGCCAGTGTACATGCTAGGAGATCGTGGAGTCTCGGCCTTCTGTAGAGATAAATACTGAGACCCACCCCCACCCCTCTCAGTGGCTGTACACATGTGAGTAAGGTCATAGTGCCCTCACCATAATTCCTGGCTGGAGCTGAATTCAGGATTTCCTCTCTCCCTCACTCTCTCTGTATCCATTCAAAGCAAGAAAGCTTGGATACCCACCCAGAGAGTCAGAGAGAGAGAGAGAGAGAGAGAGAGAGAGAGAGAGAGAGAGAGAGAGAGAGAGAGAGAGAGAGAGAGAGAGAGAAAGGAAAGAGAAATCCATCTATGGTGGCGTAGTCCAGTGGTCCTAGAATGCCATCTTTGGCGGTTCGATGGACCTCTCCAGCTCCTTAAAAGCAGGAGCCCACGGAGAAGCTTTTAAGCCCATTTCGCAGATTCTGCTGCTTGCTTTATTATGGCTATTGTTGTTTACCTCTGCATCTCCCTAGCACTCGGGCACTTCTGCAGTCCATCGATTCCTATTGGAGTGACCCTGTTTCATTTAGAAAGAGCTTAAACCTGGAGCATGGCAAAGAGTGTCCTTGTTAAAGCTCTCTCATTCACCCTTCAGAATAGCAGCTGTGATATTTCTGACATATACAGACTGGACGTTGTTTGGGTGATGAAGCCTGTTCTCCTTCAGTGTTCTTGTTTTCTTTGATGCAGCAAAGCCTGTGATATTGATCTACTTCAAGATGTGTCACTATCCTGTAATAGATTTGAACGGTAAATGGAAGAACTCTGCAAAACTGCTGCGATATGTGGCGTCTCGTTTCTTCTTGTATCCTTTCACAATGTACATTGCATGCACAGAAATATCAAGTTGGATTATTTTCCACGTAATTGCAAATTCTGTTTTTCACTGTCTGGTTGGGCTGTGGAAGTTTCACAGGAAGTCTTGATAAATGGTTGAACAGGATGTGCCAAACAAGACTGCAAAACCAATTAAAGCACTGGGTAACTTGATTA
The DNA here is from genome assembly GCA_028565775.1 of Sternarchorhynchus goeldii. Classification (NCBI taxonomy): domain Eukaryota; kingdom Metazoa; phylum Chordata; class Actinopteri; order Gymnotiformes; family Apteronotidae; genus Sternarchorhynchus; species Sternarchorhynchus goeldii. Next base: position 12,048,109 of record JAOXYF010000028.1, read on the forward strand.
GGGTCTAACAGAAGAACATTTCCCACACCCACTGCAAGCTACCTCACACTGTTACCCTTAGCTTATTTTATTAGCATAGCTTATTTTATATAGTTTTTTAATGAACACGTGTTCATCACTTGCGAAATACAAATGTAGTAAGAAGGTAACAGTAACAGGGCATTACAGCTGTATTACAACGCTGTAAACGATCACTGTATCTGAAAACCTTGAAGTTCATCGGTCATATCTTCCACATAAACAAATCAGCCTTGAAGCTGAACTGCACAGTTGAAAGAACTAGTGTTTCTTAGTTAGACATCATTTGAAAGACGACCCATATAACTTTTTACCTTTTTTATATGAAGCAATTTTTTGTTTCTGTGGTGCCATTTCACACCATCTCTGTCCAGTCAGTGCTCAGTGACATCAGTGATATGTTTGCACATCCTCAAAAATGCTATACCAGCCTTTAGCTTAAAGAAATAAAATCTGTTACACTTCCACCTTTATTCAGTATCAGAATTGTAAGTCTTAAGCACTGCCATGAGGCACAATATTTCTGACCAGCACTGAGTCATTCGATTCTGTTTCTGTTTGCTGTTGTTCACTGAATAGTGCTATTCTGCCTAATAATACTGAATCTTACGCTGAAGTATAACTTCTAATGGCTGATCTCATGACAAGAACTGGTACAACCCAAGTCACATGAAACAGCTGAAAGGTTGGGGTTAGTAGGGTTAGTGTTTTATATGTTATTAATTATTAGGTTTGGGGTTAACATGGCTAGTGGCAGTCGCATTATATATGGTTATGTTTGGAGTTAATAAGCTTAATGCCAGATATACGAACGGATAAAGTTGGGGTTAGTTGGCTTAGTGTCAGATTCATGTTTGTGTCTTTTTTATGTTACACAATAGTTACACAGTCACACCTCATGACTAGATAATAGACAAATGAATACAGCCATTAGTTTATGAGGATTTAGATGCGCATGTTATGTTGATATGATGTACATAACAAAAGCATACTAGACAGTGACACAAGGGAAATGTAAATAACGTATTTTGTAATAATTAATCTCAGTCAAACTAGTATTTGAAAACTCTAATTATAAAAATGCCCAACTGAGGACACAGTTTGCTTTTATGATAGTCTTCTTCCCTGATCCTGACTGATGGTGAATGAGATGGTTAATCACGTTCCTTCTGTTTCAAGGACTCTCTTTCATTATGAACAATGTGGCTGAGTGTCACACCGCTTTCACCTTCCTCTTTATACAGCAAACGCTTGATCCAGGCTGCATCACATACATCGAGGACAGAGGGTACCAATCCCTTACAGGTCTGTGCACCCTGTACAATCATATTTTTTAATGTTGGCCTACAGACTGTGGAGTCAGATCCCAATGCAACTTTAGTTCTGATACTTAATAGCTGACATCAGATATCTGATATTTTGATCCCCCCCGTGTCAACATATATGACAGAAACGTGTTTAGATCAGCTCATCTCTTGTAGTGCGATCTGCGGGCGCTGTGTACTCACTGACAGTAGAAGGCAACCCGCAGTGGAGGGGCAACGTGTGCCAGACGTTAAAACGATCCAGAACACACTGTCTGTCATATTAATGCCCTGCCCCTGAACACTCCAAGGGCAGAGCGGGCTGAAGTAAAAGCTCTTCTGGATCGAGTACAAGCGAGGGGCTTTTACACCCGCGGCACTTAATGCACAGTACAGGCCGGGCTGGGCCGGCACGACCGAACGACCGAACGCTCTCCGCGTCAGTACCTCACTCACGCGTGAGCCATAAGTGCCGCCGGCAAGAGCGGTCAATACAGTACACCTGAACAAGAGAAACAACGACATATCGACAAGGCATGAGAGAGACATTAGACAGGTTTGGATAATAGAGACAGAAAAAAGCCAAAAGGAGATACAACACTTCAGACTAACACTAAGACTAGCAACTAAACTGGTTTTGCACCTCGGTGCCAAAAAAAACCCCCTCCTCAGACCGATAAACTACGTAAGGAGGGTTTAGAGTGTAGCCTTCTCCATTTCACGAGCTTCAAAGCGAACCCCATCCCTGCCTCATTTTCCTTTCGCATCTCCTCTTCTGTACCCGGAAAAAAGGCTAATCAACACCCAAATAGTAATATTCAGACCAGCTAACAGACAGTGATAGTGAAACTCACTGGGGTAAACCTGATCGATATTCTCATGCTGTTGGGGGTTTCAGTAATGTAACTGAATCCAGGCTCTCTCATTAGAAGCGCTCTCTGGTCGGGCTGGGGATTCGAGCGGCCCGCCTCCATGCAGATGAGCCGAAACCTGAGGAGCTTGTGAGAGGAATAGTTAGAACAAGACTAATGAACAACTGGTCTCTTCTTCTCTCTCTCTATCCATATCTCTCTCTCTCTCTCTCTCTCTCTCTTATGTGCTGTCCCTGCCTCCCTCCCTCTGTTGTTGTTCTCTTGTTTTTATTTACCACTCTTCCTTAACCTACAGTTTCTCCATCTCACCTGTAAACCCTCTCTTTCACTTTCTCCTTTCCATATATCACTTTCTCTATTCCATATCTTTCTTTCTCTATTGCTCTCTCTTCCCGTTCTCTTTCGCTGCTACAGATACAGATCTTATATTCTTTTATGGCAGCTTTTCAGCTAATCTTGTCTGTAATCATAAATAATCAGTAGTCATGAGATGCTTGGTCTTGGTTATCCTGTTGCGCATTCCTTGATTCAAAATCATACACTGTCGTCGAGTCAGTACGTTTGCTCAGAAAAAAAAAAGAATTGTCTAAATGAAATCGAATAGGACCACTACAAGAGAAATAACTGACTCACCCTAATTCTTCAGGCATTGGTTTAATATTGAGAGCTGTGCAATCAAAACAGTATATTTTACACAGAACACTTGACATAATTTTGCATTACAATGTAACTAGACCATTACAGTGTAATATACTGAGTAACTGGCATAGAAAAGAAAGGAAGCAAATGCGAGTGTCTACCTGAAGAGTTTTATCAAACAAACGAAAACACAAAACAGACTTATAAAGTACAAACATAATAACGTGTGGTGAATAAAGCCGAGCACTTGAGGGAGGCGTGGCGAGAAATAATAACAACCAACATGTACAACACAAGACGAAATAAACAAACTTCACGTTCAAAGATAACACTGCATAACAGGCTACTGGCAGGAGGACACTGTTAAAGTTACATGGGGACGCCATTACAGTAACCCCTACTGCAGCTGAGGCAAAGCAAATGGGGGAGGGGCAGCAGGTACTGCTCACCCCCCTCCTCTCAGGGCACAGAATATTGTGACTGAAACCCGGGGTATGGAGGACAACACACCTCCAAAGCCCAGGCACGGGAACATGGAACACTGCAGCCACCTTCTTCTCTAATGGGGTCTTCTTTGGGCGATGGAGACACACAACCTTGACCTGTTACCTTGCCAACATACTGCCAACATAGCAGTCAGGTGTGGATTGGTTGGCACTGGAGCAGAACCAGGGGTCCACTACCACCCCCCCCTCCCCAGGGGTCCACTAGCCCCCCCAAGAAAATTCTAGGGGGGGCCACCCTCTCCAGCAGTGAAGTGGTTCTGGATACCGAGAACTGGTTCCCAGGGGAGGCTACTAAAAGCATTGCCAGTGGCTCTTCTTCCTCAAGCGGTACTCGGAACAGTGTCTACAGGGTCTCGGAAGAGGGTTGGTGCATTGCTTGCAGAAGCTGGAACATTCCACATTATAAATTAGTTCACATAGCTAGATCTACAACTGCCCTCAGGCCACCGATGGCTAGAGAAAACGAACAAAAATGGGCCACATTTATTAGTAATTATTCATTAATAATTCAGAATTAATCAACAATTATTAGTTATTCTGTGTTATTTATAATACTTATTATTATTATTGTTGTTGTTGTTGTTATTGTTGTTGTTGTTGTTATCCGTTAATGTAAGTTGATGCTCGTTTATTTATTTTTAATAGTTGAGGTTCATCGTCTAAATTCATTGATGACATCACGCTCTGGCCGCCTCCCAGCAACGAACAAACACACACGGACTCACACGCTCCTGTCAATCACCACCCTCAACCACTCCCGCACTCCCAATCACCTACTAATTAGACCATTTCGTTCTCCTGTTCCCACTCTCGCCTTCTCCCTATTTAAACCCCACAGGTGCCAGTCTCTAGCACTTCGCTTTGCAACCTGCTACGGATAACTTGACTTAGCTGCTTCCTGAATGACACGTTTAGATTTGTCATTCCTTTTTCTGCCAATCATTGGTATTCTTATTTTGTCTTAATGAAACTTTTTTTCTATGCACTTGCATCTCACTACTGTGTACAAAATGTTGTCACAGATGGTTTTAATCTTTTACATGCATACAAGAGAGAAGCTTTTTTTTAATCATATCTAATTCAACATTCATGTCCATGAAGACTTCTAGTCAAGCAAGATATTTTAAAACTATTTTTTCTAAAAACATTGTACCCCAAAACCAAACCTTTAATGAAATTATAAATTCAGTTTCTGACAGATATAATCTATATCACAGAGACTGCATTTTGAGGATGCCTTTGTGTTTCAACAGACCGTTAAACGAAATATAAAAGCTACTCAAAAACTTACTAATAGGAAGCCTACCTTACTCAGAAACTAACAGTCCTACTACCATACTTTTCGCAAGTTCCAAGTTTCAGCTCCTTGCTCTTAAAAAAAATTAATGTCCAACGTGCTGAATCAGTTGTGCAAAAACTGCAATAGTTAGGAATAAAAGGCCAATCTTTAAAGGAGACCCAAGGCTCTCAGGCATATTGGAGCATTTAAAATATCCAGGGTCAGTTCCTATTCAATGGCACAAAACAGCAGTATATCTGTGATCCTTGAAGACCTTGCCAAGAGCATACAAACTCTACGTACTTGTGTCTTTGTTCATCTATAGTATAAATGATTATGAGTGTGATTGTTTATTTGAAAGCACAAAACTGAAACGAAGAGGTCCAGGTGCAGTAGCCGTGATTACTTCAGCAAATGTAGGATGAAGCATGGGACGTACTAGACATGTTCTTCATACAATGATGACAACCTCCATCCAGACTAACACATGGAATCACTCAAGAGCGCAAGTGGGATAACCTTGGACCCCCGTGTCTTTGAAGTGTAGTTTTTAGCATATCAACCTACTGCAATGCCAAATCTTCGGTGAATCAAATAGCACATTTTCTCACATGGTTAAGCTTCAGCCAGTCCACATACCTTAAGTACTTTTCATAAACCTATAAAGCTAGTGTATCTGTGTGGATATTTTGTGCACTACTGTACTGTGTATTTTACAGTATTTCTACCAGTGACCAGTGCTACTAGGTTTTGTTGTTATTGTTGGTCTCTTTCATGAAGTTTTACGGCATTGTCAGGCAAGGATTGTAGAGGTTTGCAAAAGCCCTTTTCTAAAGTGCATGAATCAGCTGATCTAGTAAAATTAGCTAATCATATGTTTCATATGTATCATATGAATAATATAACTGGAATATAGCCAGTTAACTCTTCCGTACACACACAAACAATGGCATCACTGTGACTCAATCTCAATACAGGTATGAAGGTAACTTTTAATAAGAGCACTTGTGTTTGAAAAGAGCTTTGACAGAAAAAAAATTAATAATATACCAAGCCATTGTGTAACGTAATTGGATATGATTACACATTTTGGCATAGACGGTTTAGCAATCAAGTCTGAGTTTGAACTAAGAAAGCACATTGTAAAGTATTCTTTAAGGATGCATCTACCCTACAGCCCCCCCAAAGGGTGAAGTGTGTGCAGTGGTCATGGGAAGAATATAATGGACTGATCCAGAGTTCCCCTGTGGGCTTTGCAAGGAACAGATCCAGGTCAGCATAATGGTGGGATCGGTCCTTGGGGAAGCTCTATATAAGCCTTGGCCAAGCACTTGTCCATAGGACAGGGGATCATCACCTTCTCAGCTCCCCTCCGAGCTTGACTTTCCTCTCGGGGCACATGCAGTATACACCGCTCGGTATGGACACGTGCTCTCTGCAATGAACTGAGGTCATCATAAGCAGGAGAGCGTCCCCCTGTGTGAGGACGGTGTGAGGAGAATGTGAGATGTTTCATCACAGGAGCAGGGGGAGAAGCATGCTGAGCTAAGCTCGCTGGCAAGAGAGCCAGCGTCGCTCTGGCCAAGCCGATCGCACGACCGGCCCTTGGGGAGAACGCAGCAGATAGGGCCATGGTGCGCAGCACACACTCTCCCTCTGAAAGCACAGTCCCGTGTTTGTGCGCATCATGGATTCAATTTACTGCCTCTCTCTCTTTGAATCTCTCCTTCTCTCTCTCTCTCTCTCTTTCGCTCTTTCTCTCTCTCTCATGTGGGTGTGTGCATGGGTAGTACTGGTACATATGTGTAGAGGGAATCATAAAAACATGCTCATCAATATGCAAAAGAATCATTTGTGTCAATTTGTGGTTTCCATAAAGGGCTGACTGTTCAGTTTTGGACAAGCTTAGAATGTACCATAATGGGGTGTTAGTGCAGAAGCATTACTTTAAACACTCACTCTAATAGTGATTAGGATTTTAACCCTGTTGTGCTTCCTATAATCAGGGTCAGAGATCACATGTACCATCTGAGCCACGTTTATATCATTATCACTGTTCTGAAACACCAAGAATAGTTCCCTGACTGGTCTCCATTCCCTATTCTGAGGAACAGTCTTGTGAATTTAGAACTATGGAGGAGATAAGAAACAAACATGATACATGCTAAGAAGAAATATAATGCTGAATCCATGATGAACACATGTTTTTCTGGTCTCATACAGCTATAGTAATCACATGCATTTTAATAAATATCAGGTCTTAGAAGGATAAAAGCTATAGCTGCAAATTGTTATGTATTTGCCTTAAAAGTGCAAGAAAGTTAAACAGTAATCATACCTAAATGTTCTTGACTTAAATGACACTACCAAATAGTTTCTTGGAAGTGCTCATTATGCCGTTCATTTGAGTAAAATGTTCTGCAGCACCTTGATTCTGAGTTTGCTTTATACAGCGTTCAGATATAAGCACAATGATTGAAAAAGGTCACAGCCTCTCCTCACCATCCTCTGTGTGTTAGTGCAGACAGGGGTTTGTGTAACCCTTTTAAAATGTCTGTCCAAACACAGCGCTGACCCATCTGACCATCTTCACTACTCTGGGTCAGAACCTGTGCTCTACCAGCATCCACAGATCAATAGGGAGCAAGTTCAGCATTGATCATATCAGCAGAGATTTGGTGCTCGGATATACAGCGGGAGTGCAGCGACCAGACGAGTCCAGCGGAGTCCTGTCCACCCCCATGTCAGCATCTCCCACTTCATTTCATATTCCCAACCTCATGAAGTGAGAGAGAGAGAGAGAGAGAGAGAGAGAGAGAGAGAAAAGGCATGAAAGTGAGAAAAAGCCACATCGAAACGAGAGTGAAAGAGAGACTGCGAGAGAAGGCAGACAAATGAGAGATCGAGGCAATTACAGAGAGAGTAAATAAGTGAGACAGTGAGACAAAGAGAGAGAGAGAGAGAGAGAGAGAGAGAGAGAGAGAGAGAGAGAGAGAGAGAGAGAGAGAGAGAGAAGACGAGAGTTAGAGAAAGGAAAGGAAAAGAGACTCAGGGAGGGAGGGAAGGAGACAGAGAAAAAGGGAGGGAGAGATAGAGCAAAACAGAGAAAGAGAGCAAGGTAGTGGGAGAAGGAGAGAGAGTGAGAGAGAGAGAGAAAGGGGGCATGATTTGTGGGGCTCTCCTGTGTGCTAGCATTACCAGAATGAGCCTCCTGGGTGGCATGAAAAGCTGCTTGATTGTATGGAGTGGTAACATGATATTGGAGCTCCTTGCCCTGATAGATTTATTTACATTTCAGTGCCTCAACCTAGTCTGCAAAGAAAAAAAATGTGAGTAGGGCATCCATATTTGTTGACCAAGCTTTGTTACTCTCCTCTGTGTTGCCTGTATAATCAATGCTGACATAATGATAGAAATGATATTCTTATGTTCTGAAGACCAGTATAGAATTCTTATTATTTTCATCATTCAGGAGCTCCAGAAGTCCTGTTGCTGAAAAATGAACCAAAAATGTCAAAAAAGCGCTCCAGTGTGTGATGGTGCATTTATGTCTGAGAATCGTCTCCTGACAATGTAGAAGCTCACAACAATTCCCACGACGTAAGTCCGCGTAAGTGGTTCATGCTTACCTTTCAGAACTTAAAGTGCTCCTAAACTGAATATTATTAGGAGTTTTAGTTCTAAAGATGTTTTAAAATCCATATTAAAAACATTTGGATTTGTGGCTATACTTACTTTAAATAGTTTTTTTGTATTCTATGCTTTTTTGTATTTTGGCATTTTACTTTATTTACGTTGTTTTATAGATTTTTGCAAAGAACTTTGAGAAGTTGTATATTAATTAAGTGTGTTATTATTATTATTATTATTTCAGACAACTAACGATCAAATATTACATCAGATAAGGTTGCTGAATTGCCTTATCATGTCCACTTCGGCATGGAACCTGTGACTTCTGCTGTGGAAAGGCCTGTTTAAAAAACCTTCACTGCATAGATTTACAAGCACAAGCAAATATAACAAGCCACCAGCACAAGTAGTTTACTGGAATATGTGAATCAGGCTATACTGTGCATCAGAAGAACATACGTCATAGCTAATGAGTAAATACAGGGCTTATAGAAACAGGAAACAAACAAGGTACAGCTAATAAAACCAACGTGTATCAGCACTGAGAGAGAGAGAGAGAGAGCAGAGGGTGGGAGAGCAGAGTAGTCGTTCTCATTTAGGGTAGTGGACCTATTTAGCCTGACGACCATTAAATATGAATTAAAAACCACACAGGCCTCTTTGCCTTCGAAATGTCATTACGTATCTCTATGGCAAGTGATTGTTGAATAAGCATTTCCCAGGATCCCCAGGGTGGGGGCTGTAAGAGGGTCGGTTTGGGGGGGTGCCATGGGGCAGCTGCCTGTATTGCTAACAGAAAGGTCTGGAAAATAAGCAAGGATAATAGCCTCTGAAATGGAATTTACATTAAGAGCCCTAACTGAGTGGACCACTTCTGCCTCTGGCCCTCTGTGGTGGTGGTGGTGGTGGTGGGGAGTGTGTGTGTGTGTGCGTGTGTATGTGTGGGTGCGTGCGTGCGTGTGTGTGTGTGAGTTTGGGTAGTGATGTCGAGTGTTTTTTGCCCTACAACTGCCCAGCTGGGGAAATGAAAATTAAATTGAAGCACAGGAGTAGCAGGTAAAGGAGTGCACTACTTACGGTAAACACCATCTCTCTAATGTTTCTGAAGTGTTTACGAAGACATTTTGGTGCACATTTTCCAGATTGCCCTTCTGTTGTGGGATTTGTCCTCAAACGCAACAATAGGTGCTAAAAGGCCTACACTGTGCGAAAGATAAGATGGAACTTTTGGGGTTTTTTCAGCTATTTTTGTTAGTGTCCGTTGGAGCCGGTGGTACTTCTTTAAGACGTCTTCACAGGACGACTTTGGCTGGCACAAAAAATGGGAAAACGTTATTTTAAGATTTTCCAACACACATTGCATGTTAGAACGCTGAACAAAGCCTGAAACTCACAACATTCAACCGTCGAACGCCTAATCTCACTCAGTGCTCATTTGAACGAATAAACCCGTGGTTATTCGCTGGTTCGACTCAAAACTACTGACAAGACTTGTGAAAATATTTAGGCAAATTACTGGTTGTACTTCTAATTTGTTTGTGTTTCACGTTATATATAGTAATGCTTTGATTGCGTTTTAAAACACAAGGATTACTTCTACAAACTCTAAAGCTATTACTTAAAAACATTAAAAGCGACGAGGAATACAACAGATTTTTAAGTTTAAAAAGCTATTTAAAGCGCATTTTAAGAGTGTGTGTGCTGTTTCCTATTGTTATGCGTTTCTAATCGAAAATCGAATGGAAACTAATGTCATGGGGTCCCGGGTTGTTGCACATACCATGTCAGTCTGTCGGTTCGTTATTATTTATGTAATAGCCACAGCAGCTAATTATTCTGACAGCCTGTCATTAGCATATACGAAGCGGTTTCAAGGCACGTAAGGCATGGGTGTTTCTGCTTAGGTCGGTACTTTTTCAAGCGGACACGGAGTTGATGGCAACGCTTACGGACGCGTATTTTAACGATCTCTGAGCATATAGCAGACACCTATGGCATAGGCTACTGTACTCGCATCGGTTTTAATTAAATGATCGCAACAGAAATGTATACAGGGAACAGAAGCAGTGAAAAGTCATTCCCCGAGAATGCATTCAATTAATGTCCTTTTTATCTTGAAAAATATTGTTTCCCGCTGAGCCTGCCACTCGCTCCCTGCGCGACTTGCAAAGTGCACCTGCCTCCTCTTGCAGCACAAAAGAACAATCTTTTACCGCCCTGTCCTCTTGTTCAGCCGCAGGCGCTCCGCTGTTTTCCAGTCCGTTCTCTAATTCACCTCCAATTTGGAGCTGAACCCATCACTCATACGCATAAAAGGCTCACAGTGCCACTCAGGCCTAGCGTACACCTGTATTAGGTGCAATTTAGTGTAATTTACATTTTGCTGCAGGTCCCATTGTCAAGACCTGTCTAAATCCCAGTGGGGTGCGTCAAACTTGCGTTATACCTTTCTTTTTCTTTAACGATTGTTAATAGGCTGACCCCATCTTAATGAAAGAATAGCTTTCTAATTGCCAAACGGCTACCCGAACAAATTAGGTATATTCACCACAGAAGTTAAGTTAAATTACTTTGGTTAAATTAAAACAAGAAAGGAAAGTAAAAAAAAAGAAAGAAAAAAAGGATAAAGAAAGAAAAAATAGAATCGGACAGGAGTGATAGGATTTTGCATATGCTAGGATTAATGTTGCTACCATAAAATGCACATTTTTCTCAGTAAATGGCTTTAGAATGCACAGATTGTATTAACGAACGTTTACTGTTTATAGATGCTCAGGATTAGTAAAAGTAGAAAAGCATTTGAATGGAAGGAAAGCATGAACCTCATTATTGGTGATTTGTGAATTCTCAGTTGATATGTTCATATTTGCTGACTGTCTTCCTGCATTCACCTTGAACCACTACAGGATAGTTACGATAAACCAACCCACGTCCAGTTTGGCGTACAGTTTATTTTGCTTGATACTGCAGCTTCTTTTAACCCACTTAAGGGCCTTCGGTTTCTAAGGAGGCCATTGTATTTCCTGCATTGCCTAGCAACTATCACCAAGGCCAGCACTCTATTGTTGCTGTGGCAAAGCACCTGCATTGCTGCTTCATGTCATTTAACTTCATCCATGGCTTTGCATTAATCTGGCTGACTTGGACAGTAATATACAGGGCTTGTGGCAAAGGCATAGAGCTCATGGAGAGCTTTTCCTCAACAAAAAGAGAGTAAAAGACACATTCATGAGACACCCATGCAGGTTATAAGATAGTAAGGTGTAGATAGTTGGGGTGGAGGAGTTTGTCAGCGGAAAGGATAGAGTGGAGGTGGAGGGTGGGACTCTTACACTGAAAAGGTTTTCAGCGAAAATGTTCTGTGACGTCATTTTTTTTTTTTTTTTTTTTTTTTTACACAATATCCTTGAATAGCACCTGTGTGCAGGGGGTTGTCTGTCTGTCAGCTTTGAGTAAAAACCATAACCTGTGCCTACAAAATAGCCATCAGTATGCTCCACTGGCCTGACAGAGTCTATTTTTTGCCAGTGAGACCACATAAAATCTGTTGCTGTTTTTTTGAAGATTCACTTTGAATGCATGCTTGGCATAGGAGCTGGACCCTTGATCCTCCATTCCTTCCAATCAGAACCTGAAGTCCAACTTGCAGCTTTCTTCCAAAGCACCTCGAGCTTTTTGGTTTTGAAGGTGTTCTCCCCTTTGCTACATTTTCTTTCTTTCTTTTTTACCCGTTCCTATTAACCGTGGGTGTTTGCTTTGTTTTCGGTTTAAAAAAATGAGCCCTTTTCATCCACAAACTGATTCTTTTGAGCGGCAGAATGGCCAGACACGGTGAGTACCACGTTTTGTTCGCTGGTGAGGTTATTGTTATGGTCCTGTTTACAGGGGTAAGATCATTAATGACTAAGAGACATGTTTGCATATACTTTGAACCCCCATACCTGCAACGTGCAACAAGGTAATGCAAAAGCTCAATGTATGTTTAAAACATTTTCTGACAGTCCAACATAAAAAAAAAGCAATACTTCTGTCTGGTTTCCTGTTTGTGTGTTGCATGAACAGACCGCCATCATTACTGTTTATGAAGTAATGGTGTGGAGGTCCTGGGAGTGTAAAACTATCTACCTGTTGTCCATCCACTGCAATGGTAATTAGGCTGGAAGTGATGCAACAGCATCGGTGCCTATCATTAATGGGATCACATCGTACTTCATGAGCTATAATGTACTTATCCTCATCTATTTTCTATTTGTGTTGGTTGTCTTCTTGGAAACCCCAAACTCATACAAAGACCTTCTGGTATTCGGTTTCAGCAACCCCTGAGTCTCAGGACAACATTTCCTGTGTCTAAAAATTTGCCCCTAGGAATTCGCAGCTAAATTTGAAAACTAGTCATTCCTGGATAACTATTAAAAATGGTTATTTCTAGTGAGAGGTTAAGAACAGCTAGTTTGCTGGGTTTATCTGGTCATGGAGAAGGTCAGTGAGTACTGACAGTACTTACCTTGTGTCTGTGCAGCCTTCACGTATGAGATTAGGCAGCTGCTATAATGTAATGAGATAAGGCTTATTTGGAGATAGGATCAAAGTTCATTGACTTATTTAAAGTGAAAGGTAATACTGACAGTAACAAACCACTGAGACTTTCTGATGTCCAAACTAGAAAACAGATCATTATTACATTTAATTGTTGCACTGAACACCTAGCTTACCACTTTGCAAAATTAACTTTGCATGCAAATCTAATTACTAACTACAAGACAGCCTTGTACATGTTTTAGCCATAAGCCTTTGTTAATAACTTAGTGTCACATTAAAAGATTGCTAATGGGATTTCCTATTAAACCTACACTTTTTTTGGTGTCCATTTTAAGGCATGGATGTAATAAGTTGCATGTCAAGTGTTTTGGGATGTTTATTGCTGAGTCCATTGCAGTCTGGAAGACTAGTGATTTTGTTGTTGTTGTTTAAGTAGACAACAAATCACAGTCTGCCATACGGCCCTGGGACAATTGTCTCCATTGGATGTTCTAACATTAATTAAGAAGAGGACATTAACTTTATCGACGCTGCCCCCTATTGACAGGATTAACAACTGTAGAATTTATCAGACGATAACTACGTTTAATTTTAAATTTGCTTTATGACAAATTTTGTTTGCAATCTGAAGGTTAAAAAACGACGCGATAATATGCAAGCGCACTTGGATTTTCATAGCTTTCCTTTTTTTTCATCCTACTTGTCTGTAGCATATATCTGCACGTTTATATTGGTCAGGTGTTTAGTATCTAATTGCAATGCAGTTGTTAATGTAACCTTTTTTTAGAATTCTTTCTGATACATTCCACAGATGAACGTATATTGTTCTAATAGTAAGCAGTGCTGTAACATAGGAGTAAAGGAGACATTTTGTAATCTTTTCACGTCACCGTTTTGTAATCATTGTTCATTCCACTGCGTGCACATTTTCATCAAGTCACATGATGAAAAGGCAAACACTCGTGAATATTGCATGGCGCTGCTCGCCCCTTGCAATCGGAGGCGAGGAAACAGCCCGATGTGATTTCCGCAGCCTTAAGACAAAAAAGAATCGGCCAATCTGTCCAACACCAAACAGACCATCTCGAATCAAGTAATGGTTTTACTTGTCAGTTCTTTACACACGCACGCACACACAGGATCCGTCACACTCTAAATTAAATTAAGAGGCTATCAGTTATAATACATACAAATGAAGTGTTGAACTAGCATTTACAGTGTGCAATGAACTTTTACATTAAAATGTCCTGCAAGATTTAAAATACTGCGGGTTTTAATTGAACATTGGGAACTGAAACTGACATTGTCGTGCGGTTAAATGCATTGACCAGTGGCCTGTCATGTTACCCTACACGCACAACTAGACTCATGTTTGGTTTCACACTCATTTTATTGTCACTTTGTACAAACCTTTTTTGTGTGGAGTTGCTGCCCCTTATATGTCGAAAAGACCATTGTGCCGGTACCGTCACACTAAATCAGCTGTGCAGTTCTTCTGCAGAAGAATACGGCGCTTGAATTGAGGCGGCTCCCCTGTGGACATTACTTCTGCCAAGACTGCGTGGACAAAATCGTAGACGACGGTTTCCGGGATGGACGGTATTGTCCACCAGGTTATCTGGCTGTAGCATGTCAGATGATACGGACAACTATTGGTCCAAAGTGGTTTAATAGCCTAATTATTCAAAATATGGAATCTGCACAGGAGCTATAGATATTCGATATAACACAGGACCATCGTTGCTGATCATTGGTCATTTTTGTCATTTTAATCTTGTTTGCTCCGTTCTCTCATAAATAAGCCTATATTTCCATACAATTGATTTTTACGAAAAATGTTTTAAAAAGTTATGCTATCTTAGCCGATATGCTATGTGTGATGGAAACGTTAGGGCCTATAGTTTTTACAGAGATCGACAAAGAATTTTTGACTTTAACGGTAAATAGTTTGCAGTATAAGCTGAAATGTTACTGATATAAAACATATTGTGTTTGTGCATACATTTTAGTTATATGTGGTAGGATTCTCATCACGTGCCTCTTCCAAAAAGAGAAAAATGTAATCAATTTAAATAAAAAATAAAACACGTATAAATCTGAACAAATATGGCCATGTAAATTTGTATAAAATGGTCTATGGTTCATTGAAAGAAAGGTTTCTTGTACGTCTATGAGAACATCCTTTCTGGGCTAACGTCATGGTAACGGGTGCATAGTTGAAACATAAACAAAAGAAACTTGGTATTAGCTACGTTTCCATTAACGTTTTTCTGACGAAAGTGGCTTAAGTGTCTAGTTGGAAATGGAAACTGTCGGTAAAATTCCTCAAATGTTAACAAAGCCATGGCAAATAAATCATTTGTTGATCTGTGGATCATTTGTTGAGAAAAAAAATACACAGGAAATGTTTTTGTTGGTTTAAAGCACTCATTTCATATAGACTAGGCCTAAATTAACTATCACGTGACATGGTTTCCGTCACATATGCTCTTACAAACAACCAAATAAATAAAAAAAAAATGTAAAATGAAAGTAGACTATAGTTTACCAGTATAAAATTTCGCCACTGTCCGCTGTGGATACTAATAATTGCACATAATTATGCACTGGCGAATATTTAGCAGCTGCCTGAGTCTATGCATCTTGTCTTGTAACACTTATCAGTTGTTATGGGAACCATGAGAAAGCCAAACGTGCACAGTCTGTGACATATGTGAAATCAGAGACGCAAACATGTCAAACCCCCTTTTTATAGGCAAACCAACTTAAGATACAAAAGTTTATTGCGTGGACGTCACCGCCTAACACATTTGATCGCTAAAAGCGAGTTTGATGGAAACAAGCAGCCGAGCAGAAATAATAGCAAATCTATACGCAGGCCGAGCTACCATTTCGATTAACATTCGCTAAATTGTCCAAAATAAATACCATTCAATCTGTTAAACATGCTTAGGTTTATGTATGCTGATCACGTGGACTTCAAACGCAATGCGTAACTAGCTAGGGCCGGGCATACACTGTGCGATTTTAGTACTTTTTAAAGTTTCACTTGGTCGAATGCGATTAAACTTCGCGATCCTGCGAATTATGGCTCCATCGGATGTCGTTTAAGGCACAGGCGTAATTTACACTCGGGACGCTGGGGATAACTCCCCACCACTTTTTGAAAGTGCTCTCAAAACAATTTGAGTAATCATACATTTGTTTTAGTCAGTAAATCTAAACGTATTAAAGTGTAATTACGTTTATTTTATGCCACGGTATCGATGTAGTAAACGCGGCACAACTGACGTTTCTTGAAGTTTTAAAAATAAATCTACATTTAAAACATCGTGCTACAAATAGATCTTGTTCATGTCAGGTCATAAAAATTGTGGTCTCCAAATGAGAACTGGTCTTCCCAACTAAAGGAAATCTGATTTTAGTCTGACCTGTGGTGGGTTAATACAATGAGGGGGCGTGGCCATATGGAAGGCAGTCGCCACCCCTTAAAACGGACTTACCCCGGATGCAACACCTATTCAAATCCTAAAATTTAAATAATATAATTTAATGAGTTAAACACAATGCCTTAATTGTGCATCTTGTTGTCCAGTGTGGTGATGTGTTAGTCCATCATCACACCATTATTTTTCACTCTTAGGTCTGAGGTATGAAATTGCTTTAGTAAAAATAAGCTCTTTTGTTAAACTCCATTAAAGCCTCCTAAATAAATCTGGAATTTCAGCTTCTTTTTCCTTGACCGTTATTTTTATTTGTTGGCTGTTTTGGGGCGTAGCCACTAACAGGACATTTTATAGTTTATTACGTCAATATAACTAAACAAGGTTGGGAGGGTTACTAAAATGCATTCCATGCATCAGATTAATTTCCATTACTTTTGGTTACCTTTTAACCCATTAACTACCAAGGATTGAGAACATATAGTGCCAGCAAGTATGGCCACCAACGAGACGTGGCTGGCCCGTTCTGATATGGCGGCCAAAACTGACGCACAAAATTAAAACCATGATGTAATGGAGAGAACAAAAGACAGAATAGTTACAGTTGTAAAATGTATTTTTTTTTCATTTTATTTTATTGAATTTGAAAAGAAAACTGCTTTGCTTTAATTTAACTGTTGCAAAGTTAACTACTGACTAGAAGTCAGCCACCACTGATGCTTGCTATCTTACTCCACAGATGGTCATAGCGGCAGCTAAAATGGCCGCACTAGACCAAACCAATGTGAATGCTGAGCTTTCAAATGATTTTACAACTACTGTTTGGATGCTCCTGATGGTTTTGATGAACTAGGTGTAAAAGGTTAGTGCTGCAGTCTGCAGGGTGTCAGATTTCCTGAACTGAACATGGACACCTCTGATCAACATCATACCCAGCAACCTTTCCTAATAAGGTAAAGTTGAGTTAAGGTTTGTGTGCATGCTGTGTTTTTTTTGTTGTTGTTTGTTTGTGTGGTTGGTTTTGGTTAACCACAAATGCGCTTAGTCATATTGTATACAAGTATTTCAGTAGGTGGGACCTCTCAAGGGAAACTGATGGATACTAATGAGCTGAGTATCTTCACTGCTACAGTTTGCCTGTGTAGGTGATCTGATGTGTTGGAGTGATCTGATCCATCTGCCAAAGTCCGCACCACCCCCTGCTTTAGATGGATTATGAATAAACACTACTAACTAGGTGTAAGGTTTCATAAAGGATTCCAAAGTAATACAATAAAAAAAACCAGGGATGTGGACTTCTGGTGGCAGGATTACACCAGCCACACGTTGTAGCCTCACATTTTGGGTTCAAGTTCAAAGTTTTATTCGTCACATACATAGTCATACACGGTACAACCTGCAGTGAAATGTATGTGACATCAGGAATAAGCCATATAAATAAATAAAGAGTATAATTCAAGTTTGTGAAGGTACAGAAGCCATGCGCATCTTTTTAAACATTCTGTATGTCATTTGAGTGATTAGTCACCAGTGATCAGTAATGGACTGTGTTCTTTACTGCAGTCCTGGGAATTCTGTAAACTTTCCTTAATCCAGCACATTAAGGGATCAGGTATATTGGAGCAGGAGAGTGGGTTGGTTACCAGCACTGGAGTTGAAATATAAGAAAATCAAATATTTGCTTCATGTTCATTAAAACTGTAATTTAATGTGAGAGAATTATAGAGCCATAAAATGTATGTGCATTTAAAACACGACTATATGTTTGTCAAGTAAATTCAGGTAATTTGGGATCAAGTGTAGTCCTAATCTATCACCTCAAAACTAACCCCGTAAACAAGTTGATTACATGACCAAAATCAAATAATTTTATTGGTGTAATTATGTAGGTGGATAATGAGATGATCTTGCAGGAAACTGATTCTTTTAAGGACACGATAATGACAAATGTGTAACTTTTAGTCATTTTAGTTTTGGATTATCATATAATTTAAAATGGGTTTCACAGTGATAACCAATATATTACCACATTAATAGAGGATGATGTAGAATTTGTTTAAAGCAGCAAAATCAAATACAATTTTCAAGTGTCTAGAATGATAAAGTGGTGCAAATGAATCCAAACTGTCCGCATGAGCTGTACAGCATTGAGAATGATGTTAAAATTAATACCCAGAATTACATTGGGAAGGGGTAATGTCGAGGCAAATATGTGTGACATCCCAGCTTACCCCCAGCTAACCCTGTAAAGTCATGCTTAAAATGAGGTTTTGGGAAAGTTTTCTCATACCACGATTGCTGCGATGGAGGATTAAATTTAGACAATGTGATGTGATATTGGAAAAAAGAAACTTGGCATGGAATTGTCCTCTTTCTGACATGCTGGTGTACTGATCTGGAGTTTACACTTGCCCTTTGTTATTCTTTCCCTAAACTTGGGAAGTGTTTGGTTATTAACTTGTGTCTCTGGAAAAATATGATGAATTGTAAAAATGATCTGCCACTTAGAAATGAACTCATAAATATACACTTTAAACTTTAAATTAAAAAACGTTTTATATACACACACACACACACACACTCTTACTTGATCATCCCTGAGCCTGTTTTTTTTTCCTACAATGTCATAATTATCTTGAAGGCCATCTTCTAAGTTTCCTCACAGGTAATCCATTTCACTGTAGCGATGCTTTTCAACTAATTGAATAGGATTTGTATGGCCTCATGGACAGTGCTGCATCATTATGCCTCCAACGTCTCAGTCTCTCTTAACCCTTTACAACTTCACAACTTTCCTCTCCTTCCAGTATGAGCAGATCTCCTGTTCATTTTTCCTTCTGTACTGCCGTGAGCAAGTTCTGATTTTATCCTCATAGCAGTCTGAGTGAGCGGACATGCTATGCTTCATACCAGGCATGTGGTTCAATCACAAAAAGGAAAAACAGCAGCTTCGGTTATCTGGAGCATAGATCTGTCAGCATATATTCACTTCTCCCTGTTTTCGGAGGAAAAAGTACTTTGTCAGTTTCTGGCCATACTTGTGTACATAGCCATGCCAAATGCCAGGACATGCAAGTAGCTTTGTTTCATAAATTATCAGTCTTATTTTAACATATCATTGCAGTCAAGCAAGCAGCAGGGAGGAAAAACACTTATACATCTGTAAGTGTAACATAAGAGTCCTTTAATATTATCATTTAACTCCCCATCACTGAAGTGTGCAAAAACAAGACTAATGACTAATCTAATGGGGCTGTATGTTCACATTTGTTGTTAGCTATGGCAGAACAACAACAACAACAACAACAATAAGAAGAAGAATAAAAATGAAGAGGACTATTATTTTGGTATGCATTAGATCAGTTTACAAGGTAGCAGGCCAAGAACTGAGGTGGAGTCATCAGCAGTAAGACGCCCAAATTCAAGGATTCCTTCTGAAATATGGAAGTGATTCAGATGTTCCTCTGTTGAGGCTGCCCTGAAAAATGTGGTGCAACGCAATTTGTTTAAATGAGCTCTATTCTCATAAAAAATGTTTCATTAGCAACACAAGTTATCATCAACTCAATATTTGTCTCTCAATATTTGTTCAGAAATCTTGAACTGTAAAAACAATTATAATAAAAAGACAAGCAGTGTTCCACTTTTAACATGCATATAGTCAAAATAATGTTTTATTTATAAAAAAAAAAAAAGTTACTTATTTTAAAAAAAACTTTCCGCCTCTGCCAGCACCAGAGCTAAACTTGGTTGCCCCAGAAACAGATTCAGTTGGGATGATTGGCAGGCCATGGTCAGTCTCATATTGCATAGCCTGGGTGTAGGAGGTGGAGTCAAATGTAGCATTGTAGGTGGAGTTACGGTCAGCACGGAGACAGAGCTGAGGGAAGGAGCTGATCTGCTCAGCGAGTTCAATAGCACTCTGTAAGGCTAGCAAACAAACACAGAGTAAGAAATGCACCTTGTCTTATGAATGAAACACACATATTTCAAAATGTTTTACCTTCACTGGAATTTATACTGTAGTTTACTTATTTAAGTGTAAATTCCTTAAATGGGTCTTTATACTTTTTATAATAATAATAATATATAGTCTTAAATCAGTAGCTATTTAGTATCCAGTATTGGCAGAACTACATAGGTTTAAAGAACAATTCCTGTCAGACTCTCACCACCAGTGCCATGTTAAAGGTTAATCCTATCTCTGTGTACCTTGTCCGGGGGGCACTACCCTGTTTGCCAGTCCAAATGCCAGCGCCTCCTGAGCTCCTACAGGCCTGCCGGTCAGAATGAGGTCCAGGGCTCGAGACAAACCGATCAGCTTGGGCAGCCGCACGGTGCCCCCGTCAATCAGGGGCACGCCTGGCAGAAACAGGGCAGGCATGTCTCACATATGCCGGGCACGCAGGCAGCGATGCCGTAATTCGAGTTATTATGATTTTTGAAGCTTCCCCAACAAACGTTTCAGAATGAATGCAACATGCAATAGCACATAGGTACCTATGCATCTCACTGCACAACCGTTTGGGAGAAAGAAGAGCCAGAATGGCGAGTGGAGCGAGTTTCTTGGGAAGGTACGACTAATGGGGCGGACAGTATGGTGGATGGGGGACAATTCTGAGAAAGAATGCGGCTTGGGGTGGTAATGAGAGAAGAAGGGATTTTTTGTTACGTCTCCAATATCTTGCACGAACCATTTAAACTAGTCAGTGATAGCTTTCCTCAAAACAGAGTTACACTTATTTGCATGATATACAGTTTCTAGCATCACAACAGTTGTGCTGACCTGAAAGAAAGTACCTGAAAAGACTTAAGTGAACATTTTTTTTGGATTATAGCTGTCAATCAGAAAATCACACACCCCATAATCAATCTAGGCCTCAAAAACAGTAGTGAACCCTTTGCACCCACTCAAGCAGAGCTACATCCAGAAAAGGAGGCCATTAAAGGAAAACATTGATTTCTCAAACAAACTTTGATGGACCATGAGTTATTGTCATTAATAAACTGTTGCTGGGTAAACATCCTTTCCTGAATGCTACAGGTGCTTGCAAAATCTTGATGTACTTAGCATCATGAAAACTGAACATCCTTTTACATACTACAGAAGATCAAAGCTGGTTGGATTTACCAAATCTGCGGCAGAAAACTCCCATAACGGCGTTCTCCTCCAGCACCCTGAGATCGGCCAGGAGGGCCAGCTCCAGGCCGCCTGCCACAGCGTAGCCACTCACGGCTGCGATCATTGGCTTGGACAGCCTCATACGAGAGGGACCCTGCGGGCGTATAAGGTGGGTGCGGTCATCAGTCACGCTTTACAAATAGTTCTGCTCGTTTTAAGGCTAAACAACGCACCTCGCAGACGGTTTCAGAGTTAGAATGGAAGGCAGTCTAGACGTTGCCTTGTCTGTAGCAGTAAAGGTGAAAGCTGATTATTAAGACAGCTTGTTGTTAAGACACCTCATGAATCCCCAGATCTCTTTTAAGCAAACTTTACCATCTTGTTGGTATCAGTAGTCACTTTCCATTATATCGTTTGATCTTTCCATCACATGAGTGCCTGGCTAGTACTGAGACAACCACTGTAGCGAGATAAAAGATTTATTCACTAATAAGCAGATCGATAGAAACTTAATGTCTTGTTGCAACAACAGCAAAACATAGATGCACTAACAAGGAGTGAACAGAATGTTCTAATAAATGTACCTTCTAGAATATTCTGATAAACACAACTCCCAGTTCCTGCACTGGCAGATACTGGGTTCACCTAAAACTGGTCCAAGGTTTAACCCCTGCTCTTACCATTGGAGCAGGACCTTGGGTAACGTTGCGTTCCAGTGTGAGAGATGTAGAACCCTGTGAAAGCTCCTTAAGATCGTAGCCAGCACAGAAATTGCCTCCTGAAACAGAACACAAAAAATACACCACATAAAAAATGGCACAAATAAGGACATAAAAGAGCAGAATCTACAATAACACATAGTGGAGAAGAAAAGTATACAAACACAAAAAGTATAACAACAGTAAATAACCAGCACATTTAGAACAAGCAAACTTGTATATTAAATCATGCACAACATAAATGAAATTGTTTATTATTGTTGTTGTTATCAATGCACACTCTTCTTACTTATCAAAACAGCACATGTGCCACTTCTCTCTGGTAGGATGGTTTAATTCTTCGCTCTGATAGCCAGTCTCAGGCATTTCTGACATCATATACACGGACATGAACAGTTATTGATCTTGTCTCAGAGTGCACTAAACTGTCCTTTAACGCTGCGAGAGTGCAGCTTAACGGAAGCTACACGTGTCACAGAGAGAAAGCACGGTTTGACGATTTCTTTGCCAGCATGAATACTGAACTCAGTTATTCACTAGTGAGTTCAATCAGATGTGTTTGAGGAATTTGATTTCCAGTCACAAACTCTGTTTGGTATCTGTTCTAGCATCACAGATGCCTTGTACTGGAAGGGCCATGGTCGTTTCCACCTCCTGAGGAGACTGAGGTCCTCTGGAGACACTGCGGAAGCGTCAGCTATCTTCTATTCAGTGGTGGTGAGGAGGTACAATCTAGGAGAGGGGTTGAGAGATCGAGCTCTGCCTTGGACCATCCTTCTTGAATCCGTCGAGGCGGTGGGAGAGAGTTGGATGATAGCCAAGCTGTTATCCATTCTAAAAAATGCCTCCGATCCACATCACGAGTCTATAGGTGCTTTAAGCAGCTACTTCGGCTCCAGACTTCTACACCCTCTGCTGAATGAGCTGCAGGTCGTTCATTCCATCAGCCATCAGACTATACAGCAACAACTCTAACACAGTTTTGTGAAATTGATAGCTCTTAAAGCCTGTACTAAAGCTCAAACATTTGGGGGGGGGGGGGGTTGGTTTTTTTTTTTACGTTCTTTTTTATTTAATTTTTATCATTCTTATTCTTTTACT
>JAOXYF010000028.1:12086826-12112859 GCA_028565775.1 Sternarchorhynchus goeldii
GTCACCACAGCACCTTCCTCTGATCCACTGATGGGATTGGTGCTTCCACTGTAGTTCAGTACGTAACTGTAATTATCATTGTTCTTCACTTTGTCCCATTGTAACGTTAATGCTGTCTCATTACGATCTGTTACAATGATATTAGCAATGCTAGATGGAGCTGAAAGAAAGAGAAGTGAAAATGCAAAGGGAAGGATTACACAAAAGGTTTACTTGTAAATGCCAATTGTGCCAAATGCCAGCTGTGATGAATATCATGGGGCAGCTAATACAGACTAAGACTGACTTTGGGTGAAACCCAGTGTAATGCTGAACTGCACTGTATAATACATTTTCATGCAGCTATTCATTCCGTAGAAACAGGATATTTTGGTCCTTCATTAATTGCTCACGCAAAATGTTTCTTTCATTAATTAATAAATAAATTCATTCATTCATTCATTCCTTAAATGTAGCAAAATGAGTCTAAAATTCTAAGAATGCTCTTGTTTATTCATTAAAAAATATATAATATTAGCATTCCTAGAAACTGTTGCTTCATTCAGAAACTTAATATCCTAGAAATTAATAACTTGCTATTTATCTAAGTGAACCGATTTATTAAATTTTATAGAGATTTTTGATTACAAATAATTGGTATTTAGTCACACTTACTTGTGAAATTGCTAAAGATGAGTCCAGTGCTTGACATTGTTTCAAATACAGTGTAGAGAATGAAGTTGTATTCGGTCCCAGGAGAAAGAGAGGAGACTTCATATATGATGACCAAATCCTCTTTGGGTATAATGTGGTGGACATTTCCATCGTAGGTTAGGTTGTAACTGTACTTTTTGTCATTGTTTACTTTCTCCCATTGTAATGTTAAGGTAGTCTCATTACGATAAGTTACAGACACATTCTTCACATTGGGTGGACCTTAGAGAGAGAGAGAGAGAGAGAGAGAGTGTGTGTGTAACTTCACTTTTTACACTTTTTATCATAAGTTAATACATAACTCCATGATTTTTTATAGCATTAGTACAGACAAGGAGTCTTGAAAATGAACAGCACTAATTTCAACACGCCTGACTGTGACCTTGGATACTCTTGTGATATGACATATGAATGACAAAATTTAAACCTTAACTCACTTAACCTTAACATTAATTTGCTACACAAAGACCATAAAGACTAAGAACATTCCTTTAAATATACGTTTTTCCAA
This sequence comes from Sternarchorhynchus goeldii, assembly GCA_028565775.1. NCBI lineage: Eukaryota > Metazoa > Chordata > Actinopteri > Gymnotiformes > Apteronotidae > Sternarchorhynchus > Sternarchorhynchus goeldii. Next base: position 12,088,031 of record JAOXYF010000028.1, read on the forward strand.
ATATAACTGGCATATGAAGGCTTTGCGAAGTTTTGGTGAACCTATTTCATTGATACATGTGGTTATATGACAGTGGTTCAGTGATCCAGATAAACTGACGGCTAGATCACCAGAGGATGAGTTTAAATAAAAGGAACAAAAATTAAAAGGAAAAGTTAATTAATTAAAAAGTTAATTAATTCAAAAAAGTTAATTAATTAAAAAGATAAAAAGCTTACGTGATGGAGTTGTGGGTGCTACTGATGCACTGGTTGCAAACGTTACAAGTTCACTTATTAGAGCTGAAGAGGATTGTCCCTGTGAAAATAACCGGATGGGCATTATATAGAATAGAATAGAATAGAATAGAATAGAATAGAATAGAAGTCGCATGTTTAATTCCCACATTAAATCATAATGGAGTAGACCAAACACCAATTTTCATAGTCAATGGTCTACTGACTAAGACACATTTTCGTTTGTTTCTTCTCCAGGACATCCAGCACATTAACTCCTCAATTTATCAGTTAACAGTTATACATATTACATTAGCTCTTCAATTTATCAGTTAACAGTTATGCATATCGCATTAACTCTTCAATTTATCAGTTAACAGTTATACATATCGCATTAACTCTTCAATTTATCACTTAACAGTTTTACATATCGCATTAACTCTTCAATTTATCAGTTAACAGTTTTACATATCGCATTAACTCTTCAATTTATCAGTTAACAGTTATGCATATCGCATTAACTCTTCAATTTATCAGTTAACAGTTATACATATCGCATTAACTCTTCAATTTATCAGTTAACAGTTATACATATCACATTAACTCTTCAATTTATCACTTAACAGTTATACATATCGCATTAACTCTTCAATTTATCAGTTAACAGTTATACATATCGCATTAACTCTTCAATTTATCACTTAACAGTTATGCATATCACATTAACTGCTCTATTGTGATGTGATGGTGCCAAAATGTAACATGCACAGAAATTCCAGGACCAGGGTAAAAATAATAACCCAGAACCCAATAATAAACCTGTTCTGATACTGAGAGAATCAGTAATGTTAATAGATCAAGGACTATCAAAATCATAGCATGTTAGCAAAAGTGAACTCGTTAATGTTCATATTGCAGACTTACCAGAGAAGAAATTAAACAGCCTTTTCAAGCTTTTAATTGTTTTGGTTTTTTCAACAGAAGCATGTTTCATTGTTTTGAAGCTTTTAAATGATTTGACTCTTTAAAGGCTAAATGTATGTAACTCTTTACTTTATATTATATTACAAGTACTTGAGTACATGTATGTGAAATCAGCTCATGACATATCTTACACTCTTTAGACATTTTTATAAGCCAACAAAGCTGAAATAACAAGCCTAAGAGAAAACAGCTCCCAGGTAGCCTGAACTGAAGCGTAGGTTAACATGGTGTTCACTCTGAAACCCTGCTTGGTGCGGTGAGTCCCATCAATTCAGTATTGTTACTACAGAGGTGTGTGAACAAGCTTCATTGACGAGGAGAGGGGGATCTCTGATCCTAAATTGACAGGTAATGAGTCAGACTTGCTCCAGCTTGAGGTCTTAGTAGTCAGCAAATTTTTAGCATGCACCAAAATGCATTTCTATTTAGGTACACAACAAAATTGATTAGCATAATAACTAATACCTAGTCTGCTGTATCCCTAAAAGTACCTAAAAGTAAGTTTCTGTACTCTGGAAATTTATACAGGAAATAAATCCGAATATGTACACTTTATACAGTGTACTTTGGCATAGCTTTCTGTAGTTCAGTTCCAGTTGTGTTTCATGACAATGTGTCATTACAGGACTTTCCTCCAACGTAGACAAATACCCACTGCGTACATGCCTGCCATGATCAACCACAAAGATCAGATAATATGCTGTACACGTTGATAATGTGTTGGCAATCGGTGACTACAGATATTAAACAATGATCAAAATCTACCACTTTTATCACTTTCACTGGACTGTTGATCAACAACCGTCAGGCATGGCCACGATTACTGTGTGTTGATCTGTAACATTACCATTGTTGCCTGTTTTTGTATCCAATACACACTTGTTTGAAGTGCTTGTTGTCTGTTTCATTTGCCTTTAGCAGTAAAATTTTGAAAGGCAAACTAATCCATTTGGCAAAGCATTTAATATTTGATTATTTAAAACATACTCTTTGTTGTGTTCTATTAGAAATGAAGGACCACTGACAATGAACAATGAATTTATGAGAGTGGAAAGAATTACTTGTTCTGTTTATTTCTTTTTACACTCATTTTGCATTTTTTTTTAATTTTAGGTTTAAATGCAGTGGTTAAATACTTAAATGATTTAAATGAAGAAACTATGAGGAAATACTACAGCTAAGAATATTGCAATGGGTTTTCCCTTAACCATAATACATGAATTGTTAGTAGAATATTAGAATAGAAGAATATTTAAGTTGCAAAAATAAACCCCTTCTTGGCTTTAGGGGCCCAATGTTTTTTCCCCTGTTATTTTTTAATATGTGGAACATAATCATCAGATATGTTTAGGGATCTCCCACATGAGGGTTTTACTACATTTGAGATGTGTAGTAAGTCTTGAGATTTTACCTGTTCGGTTTTTGGGGTTTTTTTGTTTTGTTTTATTTGTTCTTAAATTTTTATGTACTTTATCAAAATAATCAAACCAAATATTGTTGCTTCATTTAATTTTGTATTTGCCTCAGTTCCAATGTTTTTATTAACTGAAATACACTCACCTGCCACTTTATTAGGTACACCTGTCCAACTCCTCATTAACGCAAATGTCAAATCAGCCAATCACATGGCAGCAACTCAGTGCATTTAGGCATGTAGACATGGCCAAGATGATCTGCTGCAGTTCAAACCGAGCATCACAAAGGGGAAGAAAGGTGATTTAAGTGACTTTGAACGTGGCATGGTTGTTTGTGCCAGACAGGCTGGTCTGAGTATTTCAGAAACTGCTGGTCTACTGGGATTTTCACGCACAACCATCTCTAGCGTTTACAGAGAAAGGTCCGAAAAAGAGAAAATATCCAGTGAGTGGCAGTTCTGTGGGCGCAAATGCCTTGTTAATGCCAGAGATCAGAGGAGAATGGCCAGACTGGTTCGAGCTGATAGAACGGCAACAGTAACTCAAATAACCAGTCGTTACAACCGAGGCATGCCGAAGAGCATCTCTGAATGCACAACACGTCGAATCTTGAGGCGGATGGGCTACAGCAGCAGAAGACCAACCCGGTACTAGCAAGGTGTACCCAATAAAGTGGCTGGTGAGTGTACGTCTTTCTCTAAATCAGCAAATATTTTACATCTTCTTTACATTCATAAAAATGTATTTTTGCTAAATCTTTAGGCCCACTCCAATGGATACTATACCAAAAAAACAGTAAACATTTTGACTGCTACTGGAAGAAGCCAATGATAGAAAATTTGCATGTTGCTGTAATATTTGTTTGAATTGTAAAAACATTACAAGTTTCATAATTTATTTTTTACCTAAATGTGTTGAGATGTTAGCGAAGATCATGGTTCTCATTCACTGATGTAACAAATACCAGGTTAAATTAGCAAATGTACCAGAATCAAATCTGATCAAATCCAATTAGTTATATTATCACAAACACATGAGTAAAGTGAGTAAAAAGCACAGGTTCTTACCCTTTACATTCTGGCAGCACTGTTAGAATGCATGTAACATTAATACACAATATACATGTTCTAATAAAGGAAATTTACATGTTCTAATTTACATGTTCTATTAAAGGAAAATGTTCAAAGGGTACAGAAATTTGCATATGCATACATGTGTTCACACCATTCATTAACCACAGGTTGAAGGATGGAATGGGAAACGGGAACAAGATTAATTCTCATTACTTTATTGTGGATAATAAAGATTAATTTAATTGTGATCGTGGCTTTATTCTGATCTGAGCTGGCTTTCCCGTTGATGGGAACTATTTAAAAAATCCTCAAACAAGTTGTGGCCTCTTCCCTTTAAATAAAATGCTAAAATTTTAGCATAATTTCATTCCAAAGCTCGACTGATAAGAAGCCTAGCAGGATTTAGTAGGATTGTTCATGCACTTACAAATTGTTAGGGCAGTTAGCTAAAACAATCACTTGATATTCAAAATGCAATATTTAATTAAACATGAACTATGTCAGTGTTCACCCAGTGTCTGTTAATATTTATATAGTGCCATAGTAGGATTCAGAGTTGGCATGTGATTATTTACAACGGACGAGCACAAAGCATTTATGTAATAAAAAAATCCCACAAGTCAAATGCCACAACCGTCAAACTGTCTGATGTGATGTATCTTATATATTCTAGAACTTGCTTATCATTAAAGAAAAGCCTAAAAGTAGAAAATTTTAAACCCACGTTCAGGGTTTTGAGTCAAGACCCGCAATTAAAGGTCATAGTGCAAAATATGGGTCCTGGCTATATATTTTCTATTTAAACTAGTTGGAAACCTGACATGCTCTGTCTTGATCTTTTAGAATTATTGTTTGATTTCCTGACAATTCTGGTCTATTGAACAGTCTGCATTCTGCCAAACCAAGACATGCAATGATTACAGGTGGAAATCAAATTTTCTCACATGCTTTTGTTACAATTTAATCTTTAAATATTTTGATCTATATAATCAGTAAAGCTGGTATTAGTGGAATTTTGAAGTGCAAGGGCTTTATATTAGAGCAGTTTCCTGGCTGATACAATAAGGAAGAAAATGATTAAGTTTAATGATTAACTGCTGCTATGATATCCTGTCACCCTTCGAGAGCAACTTGGAGAATTTGTACCTTCTTATTCCACTTAAAACTATCAAGAAACACAATTCCTCTGTAAATTCAGAACGGATACAGTCTTACGAGCATGTTCTTAGCATGTCCGCTAGACAACAACGCAGACTAATACAGACTAAGATTGACTTACCCACACAAGAGCCATACAGTGACACAGAGGCACCAACAGTGCAAGTTGCCCCATGATCATATAAGCCAAATCTGAAAAAAGAAAGTTTGATGGAGCTCTCTGCTCAAAGCTCTACCATAGTCCCCTGTTTCTTACTGTGCTCTCTCTGTTCCTTCTCTAATAACTGATCACAACCTGTTTTAATAGCACTTCTCTTTAATTCTGCTGCTGGGAATATCCAAGTACTTCAACCTTTGCCTTGCCTCTATTATACTTCCCCTTTATGAAACTCCACCCTTGTATTGTCACGCTGGATTTCCCATGTGTCTTAATGCTCAGAGTCTAGTTTCTGTTTCAAAGGATTTTTAATTGCAGCCTTTATTTTTCTTTCTTTCTTTCACTTTTTCATGTCCTTTTCAGACAAGATTTGTTTAGGTTCTTCCCTCCTGCTGTGGGTAGATTGTGCGCATGCTTTTTTAAAAAAAAGTCTAATCCGGCTAAATTATCTGTTGCTTCTTTCAGTTTTACACACACCCGCTCTGTGTCTCATGCTGCTCCTGCTCATGCTATTCGTCTGCTTTCACATGTATTTACTGTTCGTCTTCGCTCGTTCCCTTGTGTGCGCATTTTATGAGTGGTCTCTCACTTGTTGTGAATAAAAGTTCATTTAACACTTATATTTTATTTAAAATATATGTAAATGTATATTTAAATAAAATGTGAAACTTAAAACTACATGTGAATTGTGATTGTTTTTGCATCAGTTCATGAAAGCTAATAAATTGAAGATTCTACTCATCATATTTCTCATTCTACAGCTAGCATTGGAGCTTTTTCCCAACACAACCGGTGTGTTTGTTAAATTAAACAGCTGGCAAAATGCCTTTGCTTTAGTGGTGTAATAAATGTTTTAGGTAGGTTTAATGGTTACATGGGGCTAGACGTCAAAATGTATCCGTTCGTTATCTTGTTTTTGCATTTGCTGAGTTGTTTTTAAATACTTTCATATTTTCAACTTCTGTTGCTATCTTTGATTACATGATACACCAGTTTTACTTTTTATAACATTTAATTTCAAATATTTATTTGGAAATTTAGTAAAACGCGTACATCCGATGCTTGGGACACCTTCGTGCATATGTTCTTAGACGAGATTCTGTTACAGATGTAATTACAAATTAAAGCCTTATGATCATGTGATTAAAGAAATTATATTTGTAGCTTAGCAACATCAAAAAGGGAACCTATACCAGGTTTTAAGATACAAAGCTGAGGATGATCCATCTTTAACCAGTTGGTTGCCTGCCACCTCTTTTCTTTTGTGCCCACCTTTGTATATTATACTATTAAAAATGTTGTATACTGTTTTAATACCACCTTCTAAATATGGTCTATTGCCAAATAATCAAATACTTAAATAATGGGGAAGAGGACAGCAATAAAAAGTTGTCAAGTTGTCACTGGCAGTGATTTTGATTTGTCAGTGATGTAAGTCAAACGCATGTATCATAACCTGCTCTTTCGGACATCAAATCGCAACCCAGCTGAGGTCAACCCCTGTCGAAATTAAGATCATCCCCTGTATAAAACACCAAATGATGAAACCTGTAACATGGGTATTAAAAATAATAATAAACAAACAAACTTGAGTTTAGCAATTAACTTTTCATGACCAGGAATATTGGGGAAATAGCTTTTTCAAGTTTCTCGTTAAATTACAGCATTACGTTCTACATAAAATTATATTACTTACTGGTTTGCGTGAGTGACTTCAATTTTGACCATTTGATCGCTATGAAATTGACAGCACGACTTTTCATGTGGTGATGCAGTTTTTTCCGGTAGGTGGCAGACGCACACCTTCTGCTCTTCAGCCTATAAACGGAGCCATGAAGAAGACGTTCAGTTAACCAACCATCTGTGCTAGCGGGCAGTTAAAGCGTCAAGCAATACCTTAGGTAAAAAGAGACCAAGTAAGTTGCAACTGACCGTTTCCTAGCCAGCACATGCATACCAAAATATTGTCGTTTTTTGTGTTACGCCCTTGCTATCTAGATAATACCGCCTGTAAGTCAAATAGTCTGGCTGTTTTTCCCATCTGGCTAAATTAAGTACTAAGCTAACTAGCTAGCTGTATAGATAGCTAGATGGTTAACTATCTTAGGCTGTACATCCTAAGTTCCTTGTCTTCAGTTCGTTGGTAAAGGAAAACGTTATCTAAGATTTATAATATTACAGAACAAAGACATCATCTCAGAATAATGTTATGAACCCATGAACACCTTGCCCGGTGGAATTTTAAGTATTCTTAAGTTTTGTGAAAATATTTTTCAAGACTCGCAATTAGACGCAAGCTTCAGCTTGCTACCCAAGCTAGAATTTTTCAGTGTAATTGCAGTGCTTATTGTAACCTCTAGCGAATTTGTTTCGCATTTTTGTCATCATTGTACAAATGGTAAACTATGGCAATATTTCGGTATAATACCGTTGACCTTGAGCCTCGGTTCTTGCCATAACTGGTTATATAATATTTTGCAATAAAACCTCACTTAACCGAAACGCATTGTTGGGCATCACGTCCAAACGTATGCACATCGCAATTTAAACTCGTATTGTGTAGTCGGCGCAACGTATAACATTAGCAAACTATGTGGCCTGTGGTTGTGAAACTCCACATAAATTTCTAAATTTAACAGGTACTAGCGAGACGATGCCGTGCGCGTATTTTTTTTCTTCCATTGCATTTTCCACTTCGTTCGACATTTGTCACCCCAAGTAAAACTGTGCGTGCGTGTGTGTAAATAAATATATTTTATAGTGTACGGCTGCATTTTTTTGACAAAGTAGTGCATCTTTGTCGAAACAAATGCTGCCGTACGCTATCAAAATATTTTCAAATAATGTTCCCAGTACAGAATTATTGTATACCATAGTTTACTCCATGTGCACTGTAAGTATAAGGGGAGCGTGTTTTATACTCCATTTAACTCTGTATTATTGCTGACTTCGTATGCTCAGAGCGCGCAGGCCTGGGTCTGCGCATGCTCAGAAAAGAAGCGCGCTCTATTGGATGGCACAAATCGTCGAAACACGTGACGGCAAGAGGGCCGTCCTAGAAGAGACAAGTTTAATGAATAGCAGATGCAGTTGGTGATGCAGACATAGTTTGTAGTGAATGCAGCAATAAACACCTTGGTACCTGAGAGGAGTTCATGGTTGTTCTCCAGTTAGGTAAGTAGTTGTTAGGGTGGGTGATCTCCACTCGCATTAGTTAGTGGCTTTGGAGTTTCAGTTAAGCTGATATTCTATTGACATTTAGGCTGATGTATAACTTTGTTTTTGTTTGGGGGGGCGGGTGACCATGTGTGGTATTCTTGACACAAACCCATGTGTACTAGCACAAGGATGTGTTTTGGTAGGAATTACAAAGCACTTCTGTAAGTTGCATACGGGAGTCTCCCATATGCTGTAAATGTAAATGGTGCCAATTGCCTTTATTGTTGCATTGTTTTCTTTAGGCAAATCAAGTTTTTGCTATTAACAAATGAGGTTTTTTTTTTTTTTTCCCTCTTTGTAGACATGCAGTCAGTGGTCAAACACAATCTTCACTCTGAGAGTGAAGCAGCCATCAATAAGCTCATCAACCTCAAGCTAACTGCATCCTACACCTACCTCTGTCTGGTATGTTCCAATTGTCCATTCACAAATGGCTCATTATTTGCACCATTATTTATTTAAAGTTTACTGCTTTGTCAACGGCTGCTCTGATTTGCTAAAGAATGAAATGAACAAGCTCATCTTTACTTGTGGGGGGGGAAAAAACTTTCATCTGAAAGTCTCACTCCCACTCTCCCTCTCCATCAGGGCATGTATTTTGACAGGGATGACGTGGCGTTGCCCAACTTCTCTCGTTTTTTTCTGGAGCGGTCAGAAAAGGAGAGGGAGCAAGCGGAGAAGCTGCTGGAGTATCAGAACACGAGGGGTGGAAGAGTCCTTCTCCAGAACATTTCAGTCAGTCTGTTTTTGCTTTGTGTGGGTGCGATAAATGTTCTAGGGGAGGCTGTAACTGCACAATTTTAGATTTTTTTATTTATTTTTTTTTTTTCTGTTGCTCCTGCCAGGTTGTATGCATTTAGCATGGCAAGTATGCATTTTTACATTAGAATATACTAGTACTTAGAACTTGACAAAAATGACAAAATAGCCAGTTTCTCTTGTTTTCGGATAAAAGTGCCAATAATCCAATTGAGAGGTTAATCTGGAATGACTTGTGGTATCTTTGGTGGTTTTTGAAGTCTACAGTGTGATCTGACATGGACTCGGTGCCCCCTCCCCTCCTTTAGTCACCTACTTGAACTGAGCGCTGGGCCCTCTCATTCTGTCAAGTTTCAGGGACAATGTGGTTTGCAAATTTTAAGAAGTCTGTCCATCAGTCTGTCAATTTTTAGTGAAACAAATTTCGTATTAACTACTGTTGATCCTCATCTTGGCATTAACATGGCTGACTGTGGCCGTGTTGGTGTAGTTAAGTCTTAATGATGTGTGCAGTTATGGTTGCGAAAAGTGCTTGTGTGTTCAAACCAAAAACCTTTTGTTTGTTTGCATTTTAAGTAGACCTTGTTATCTGCAAGTTGCGTTGGTTGCCACAGACGGCCCTCTGTGCTGAACTAATATTGGCTAACAAGCTAAAATTAGCGACGTGCCTTCAAGCAGAAACACTTTGCTGTAGGAGTCTTGCAATGATTATTAGAAAAAGGTAGTTTATATGTGAAGTATAGCTTTTTTTTTTTTTTTTTTTTTTTTTTTTTTTTTAAATCAATAAACTTTATTTAAATCTGCCATGAAGAATATTTATTACATTAAAGGGTGGGGGGAAGCATGGAAGAACGTTTTTCTTTGAGGATCCTTTACTTTGTTCAGGGGTTGTTCTGGATATTTGGGACATCACTGAGGTGCTCCAATATGAACAGTTCAATTCAAATTCAGATAGGCACCATAGTATCCAACTACTGGGAATTATTGGTAATATGAGCCCAAGCAGAGTTTGCTCATGCCGTTGCAGGTTCTTGTCTGTTGCCACGTAACTTGAAATATCAAATCAACTGTCCCTTTGATTCTGCTTTCATCCCCTTTAGAAACCGAGCCGTGAGGATTGGAAAGGTGGTCTGGATGCCTTTTCTTTCTCTTTAGAATACCAGAAATCTCTCAACAACTCTCTACTTGATGTTCACCGCACAGCAGGCAAACACACTGACCCCCATGTGAGTGTGTTTGGTTTTTATTTAGTTTTTTGGTACATGCCAAAATATTGTGGATTAAACCAGTGTTTGCAGATACTAAGTATCATAACACTAACCTATGTTGAATCTAAATTTAAAGTTTAAAACGGAGGTTCTGAGTTGTATGCATGTTTTTAAACACTATTTTTCATTCTTGGAGCCATCTGCTATTTTTAAAGTCCACTGAGTGTATTAATTACTTTAATTTTTTTTAATGGTAGCTTGTGGATTTTGAAGACTAATGATGTGACAATTTCCTGTTCTAGCTGTGTGACTTTTTGGAGAGCCACTTCCTGCCAGACAGCCATGAGACCATTAAGAAACTTGGGGACCACATTAGCAGCTTAACACGCGTCAGCTCAAGCGAGCCCCATGGCCTCATGGGAGAATACCTGTTTGACAGACACACACTGTGAACAGGTCCCTGACTTCAGCTTCAGCGGCCATTCTGTTCCCCCAGTTGCTAGGACATCTGCAGGTGTTCCTTAGTAAACAAAACGGCTTTTAAGCTTTCCAGACCTCTCTGATAACATTCAGAAACTCAGGCAGCACATCTATATAGTGCTGAGATTAAGTTATCAAAGGGCAAAAGGCAAAACTGAAGCGGTCAAGTACTTCGATCCACATTCGTAACTTGGGTACGTGTGGGGGATGGAATAAGAATAGCATCTAATCTTTTCTCAGATACCTCAAACTCTTATTGTAATAGTTACAAACAGTGGTGCTCAGTCATTATGACTTCAGATAACAAATCTGGTGTCCGTTAAGTTGTTGTTGTTGTTGTTTTTTGTTGTCTGACTGCCATTTTGTTTCTCAACAACAAAAACTGATGTAGCTTTTTCAGAACGTCATGTGTCTGGCAACCGCTGGCATTGTCTTGACCTGAAGATGTGAATATTTGCATATGATGAAATAAAATATGGCCAAAATTACAGTATTTGGTGTTCAGTTTTATGTGAAACATCCTAAACTTTCTTTGCTGTTCAGTCTGGTGGTTTGACGCATCAAAATAGGTCTGCTTTGTATATGGATATTGTATTCTTTGCTTTTGGGGATGAAATAAAATTGTTAAAGAAATGCATTTGGCAGGATTGTTTTGCTTTAAGTGCTAAAAACACTACTAAACTCCTCGACGGCCAAATTTAAGTCGAGCAAGTTTGCGCGTCAAGTGCTGTTTTATCTTTTCATTGTAACTGAGATCTGTGATCTCTGGTACTAACCTGGTTGATTAAAAATAAACTGGAATCTCCGTAGTCTGTTTCGAGTATCAAGAAAGCAGTAGTGAAATGGTTTCGTTATGGGATACATCTGCATACAAACAAACTCAAGTAAAGCAGTTGTATACATTGTTCTATTAGTTCTATATTGTCTGTCATATGCATGTTCTCTCTCTTTAAAAATAAAGGATACATTTAAAAATATATAAATACCCTCAATCCATGTTTATGTAAACCTTATCAGTTTTGAAGACTGGGATTAAGTCTAAGACTAAAGCTAATTTCAAATGGTGATTCAGCACTTAGTCCTCAAGCAACTCAGTTTAATTATGTAACCATATACTGTGTTAAGTGTGTGTATATATATATATATATATATAACATTATTATAACATGAATAACTAATAATTCCATTCCACAGTATTTCTGTTTGAAGCAGACTAGAGGGTTACCAATAATGAATGTTGCGTGTGGCCATTGGTTGAATTACAAAAATTTTAAGAATATTTTTTCAGGTGGTGGCAATAATTTCCCTGATGAATATTTTTGTGTGTGACCAGTCCTTTGGTGTCTTCTAAAGACACCAATCACATGTTCTTCTTCAGAAATTGTGGGGATAAGAAAGACTTTGTGTGACTACAGCAAATGCTGTACGAGTCATTGTCTCTATTGAAATGTAAGTTTTATTACTGAATAGCCAATTGTGCAGTTGTGATTCTGACATATGGAAAGATGTATAACTAACTCTAAAACATTAGCCTGTAGGAACAGTTTCACTGTCACTCAAACTTTATAGTGGGTAAGAAAAATCGAACAATAAAATACACCTGTACACCTTTTAACTTATGAGTAAAAAAGTATTACTGTATAATCTTTGAATGCTGTGTTGAATCAAAACTTTACAACAGAACAGTTATATACATGCAAGAGTTGAAAGTACAACTAACTGTATCGAGTATTGTTGAAACATTCAAATTCTTAGTCTTAGGACAATATTTTCTTTTTTACAGTTGAAAATATTTTCTTTTTTACAGTTTTGTGAGTTGATCGTCATATTAGGGTAAAACAGCAAACTTTTTAGTACAGTGGCACTTCAAAACCCTTCACAAATTGAATCATCTTGGACTAAAACAAGATGTTTACAGTAGACATACAATGTCATTGTGCTTGTGCAGCAGTAGAACTGACTCAGTAGAACTGACTCAGTCACTGACTCCAGCTGTTGACAGAAGTCAGACCATGACTGTATGAAGAATGAACAACTCCATCATTTGCAGGGATGAGACTCTGTCATTTGCACACAAACACACCAAAGCCTTAAGCCACTGCGGTGAAGTTAAATAGTAATTGCAAAACAGTGTTGGACTGCAAACAAAATGCTTTATCCTAAAGAATTTCTACTTTTGTGTCATTGTTTTAACACTCTTTTTTGAAAACTTACATTTTTGGTGGAATCTAGTACAATATCACCACTCTGTTTTCCTCCATTCATTGACTTAGATGATGTGGTTGTGTTGGGTTTAATGATGAAGAAAAACAACATAGGGGGCCTGCTCTTATCAGTAATCTATTTAAATATAGTCCACTTTCCTCAGTTAGGTCAATTATATGTTTACAGACCTTGAGAGTCCAAATACTACAATTAAACTAGTGCAACCCCTATAATCCCACACAAACATGCATAGTTGACATGAACCTGAAATATGTGTCTTACTGGAAACATCGCATAACCTTTTCTTGAAAAGGGTATCTGGTTGGATTTGGATTAACAAAGAAGAGAGGCAGAATTGATATCGTATATGTCACTGATTAATAAATGTCTGTAAATGTTCTACAAAGTACAGTGAGATTGTCAGAGAGTAGCTCGTCCAGATAGGCAGGCCTTACATCTAAGGCAAAACCAAGGGTCTCCAAGGGCCAGTCGAGAAGCATGCCAGTAAAGACTTGTCAGATCTTTGCCTGGACATACATTTATTTGAAGTCTGCATGTAATACAGTGTAACTTTCAAGTGTTAATGTAAGCCTAAAAACATACAATGTAAAACAATGTAACATTTTCATAAATAACACTTTCTATTTTGTAACAGTGTCAGAGACAGAGATGTTACCAGAGGAATCAACATCAAAATTAGTCATCAAAATCAATCATTTGCATCTCTCCTTTATTTATGTTTATCTGTTTGTCTCTCCTCCTCCTGCTCCTCTTCTTCCTCTGTGTCCTCTGTCACTGTTCTGTTCTTCTCTTGCTTGTACTCCCAGTAGATTCCTGTTAAAGCCTCAGCAGCTTCTAGAGACACTCTCAGCTTCCCCACCACATCCTGATTGTCATCCGTACTGATAACTAAGACGAGAGAGGAAGAGTTCATGATGGTTAACGCTATGTCTTGTTCAAATATAGGCCGACTGGTCGCTTCATTAGGAACACCTGTACACCTGTGAATCGATGTGAATCACATGGCAGCAATAAAAGGCATAAAATCATGCAGACAGCAGGCATGGGATCATGGGATCAACAACATGCCATGTCACAAAACAAAAGTCATTTCAAGCTGATTCCATAGCAATGAGTTTAGTGTCTTTCAGTGACCACCCCAGTCACTTGATGTGAATGAAACAGAATGCTTTCAGGATGTGCTAGAATATTCGAGATTCACCACATGAACATGCATCAGACATATTACATAATGTAATCATTTTAACTTGTTTTGAAATCTCAAATCTAATGCCTTGTGGAATTGATGCCACAAAGAACCAAGGTTATTCTGACTTTAAATGGGTGTTCTACCTACTGCTATGGTGTTTCTAATAAAGTGGCTTATAAGGTAAATGCTTTTTTTAAAAGTCATTGCAAACTTACTGTCAATTTGCCGTTCAATTACATCATTTCCCGTAAGAAGAAGTTCCTGCAAGTCCAGGTAAGCGTAGCCAACATCCTCACATTCATCTTCCTCATTCAGTGGCTCACTGACCACAGTGAACTTTAACCTGAGTGATTTGCAAGAAAGCATAAAACTCTTTCTACTGGTACAATCTGAATGACTTGTACCAAGAACAATCTTTTTTTTTTTTTTCTTTTGTACATCTGACCTCATCACACATAGCAGAACCAGTGCAGAACCAGTCTATGCCTACCTGCCCTGATTGGGGTCGGTCCCTTCCAACATTGTGTAGAGGTAGTGCCTCAGAGGAGTTGCCCCCATAGTGTTCACGTGTATGACTGAAAGACAGGGACAGACAGCAAATGAAATATCAGAAAATACTTATCTCCAAGCTATGGATCTCACTCTCTTTGGTGGAGGCAGAGTTGCTGCTGGGAACCCTTCTGCATCCTCAGCAGATTTCTCAGGGTCAGCTGTGTTTTGCCCCTTAACCTGCACACCTCTCCTGAGTGGGGCAGTGAAGGCTAAACTAGCCTTCACCTGCAGGAGGGTTCTAGTTGTTTCCTTTTTGAAGCCACAGTTATCTTGAGCTGGTCAACATCTACTGCCCCCATGTGGCTTTTTCAGCTGTTTGGATGTCAGTCCTGTTTTCTGAAGAAAGTAAAAGCAATGATGCTGCTCGGAAGTTTCTACAGTGATTAGGACTTCAATAGGCTCATCAATAAGAAGGTTGTGGGTTTGAATCCCAGCTCTGAGTGCTGTGCAATGGTTGAATCTGTGCTCTGACCCCAGCTTACAAAGAACCTGCGGTGTGTGAAGAAAAACATTTTGTTGTACTGTACATGTGGATATGTTTAATATTAACAAATAAAGGTGTTCCATCTACACCCAGCTTTCATCAGAAACATTGCGGCTAATTTTTGTTTGTGTCTCGTAAAGTTGTGCTAATATCAGAATGACCAGATTACTGTCAAATGTACAGGCTTTTTTCCTCTAGACTTATACTGCACACATCAGGCTGACTAACATTTGTGCATTCACAAAAGCAGGTGTCTATAAAGATCCACAGTGGTAATCAAGGGTCCTAGGACGTTGACAGATGGTTCAGATGGGGTTAGAGCAGTGGTGTGCATTTTGTAAACTTTTGAAATAATATCTATAATTCATTTGGTTAGGTTTTATGTTTCTTTCTAGAACATCTTTACCAGTATGGCAGGATGAAGTGGGTGACTCGAATATGTATGACAGTACATCTTTGTGAGTTGTTCCATGCATGTAATCAACGTGACTGACTATCTTCATGTTTCATAATAACAGAAGGGAGCAGTACCCTTCAATGTCTTCCTCCTTACTGAGAACAAAGTAAACTGCAGGAGCCATGTGTCTTGAAGTCACAGTGTTGGGACTTGAACCTTCAATACCAGCTGTCAAGCAGTTCTTACAGGGTTCAGTCATGAATATTATGTTCTAGCAGATGAGTTGTCAGTAGAGAAGTTTGCGGTCTTTCTGTATGGTTTACATTCAAAGTGGCTGTGGCCCAAGTTCTTGTCAGTGTAGAGTCTCACCCATAGGGGCACACATCTCACATCATAGAAATCACAGCTTGATGGTAGTTGTGGACTAGTGGTGATATAAGCACCAAACTGACAGCCTCAGTTATGTCCCTCCAAAGGATAGACTAAACAAATCAACCAGTTGTATAGGTTTTTAGTAAAGTCTATCAAAGAAATGGAGGACAGAAGAAACAATCCAGCAATTCTGTTTGTGACCTATGAAGAGGACAATCAATTAATTCAATGAGTTCACTGTGTCACAGTAATAGCGTAGCTACCTCTAGTAAAGTTATAATGTATTTCCTCCCCCAGGGTTGGTTTCCGTAGAGACATTGGGGTCTCAGTGGTTTCCATGGGAACACCCAAAAGTCGATACTCCACATAGACTTGCTGCACTGATTGATCCAATGCAACACTAGAGGATGGGTCAAACGAAAGCGAAAAAATCTCCACTCTGAGTCTGTCCTCCTGAAAGACACAATAAGAGACAAATTATTAGCCTCACAATGATTGTCACAGAGTTATGCATTAACTTTGGTTAATGAAAAATGTATTTCACATTTTTATCCTGTTAAAACATTTCACTAAAGTAAAAAGTATTTTTGTTATTTTGTTATACATGTGTCTAATAGACTGCAAATTTCAGACTGTGATTCGTAAGAACGTCTGTACAACAAAATGTGCAATTTTGGCATTTTATTATTTTATTATTGGTATTGGTTTTCAAAACAAAAATGTTGAGGAAAACTAAGTAAGTAAGGACCTAACTGAAAATAATAGGTGAAGTTTTCATTTATCAGAAGAACATTTCACGGCATTTAAATTCCTTTCAAAGGCTCATCCGTACCTTGTTGACAGGTTTTGGTGGCTGAGGGAATATAATCATATCACTGCCACTTGAAGCTCCCGATTCCTCAGACTCAGATATATCACTGTCTCTTTCAGCTGTTCAGGTAAAGACCCAAAAATAGGATCATTGCGTTCTTTACCTCACTGTTAAACATTCAACAATTAGTGAATGAATCCATGTACAAAAACAATCTGTTGAACGCCTCTCACTTTTACAATGAAACTTTTCTTTCTCCTCTTCTTCATGTTCCTTTATTTCCTTGGGAAAATTATATGGAAAAATTGATTAACTGATAGGTTGAGGAACCAGCAGGAACTAACTAGGATACGGAGAATCAGAGTCCATTTTTGTAATAGTATTCAGTTCAAACAGTTTTTACTGAGAGCATTACCACCTCGTTCTCTTACTTGTACTCTGTTGCTCCTTTGTTTGCTGCTTTTTGATTCTGGCAATCGAAAACCTGGAACAATGATGATTTGGTGAGCATGGTCAGTCCATGGTTGAATAACCTCATCTAAATGGTTTGGTAACAAGTTGGAAACTGCATCTGTTTAGCCAAACCTTGCTGTGGTGCTCTCAGCTGGGTTGACTTGGTCGTAGAAATCTGAAGTTTTGGTGATTTTTCAGGTCTATGGATTTTGATTGGTGGAGGGGAGAGCTGTGGCTGAAATATGATGACGTTATGCTAACATAATATAAAGTGGATTAATGGATGAATATTAAATATTTGTATGCTACATGATCTTTACCTGGTCTTTGTCATCTTTGTAAGGACTCGACTTCAGCTGAAACCAAAGCAATATGCAGTAAAGACATTCTGAACATTGTTCCATCTATGTTCTATCACAAGGTACAAAAAAGAGGCTTCTTCTTCCATGATGCATGATGACATAAATTATGCCTTCACAAACTGTCCGTGCAGGCCAACCGAGAAACATATAAGCAGATAGACATACAAACATACAAACACACCCTGGGCTTAGCAGTCGGCCTCTGTGACACTTCTGTTTTGTCTGTCATCTTGTTCAGACTCTGTCCATTCCTTTCAGCCTTCACAATTTCTGTTGGACTGGAAGAAATATGGTTGAAGCCAGGTGTCTGGAATGGATACCTCCAGTGGAGATGCACCCTGACCATGCCTCTGGGACCACCTGCAGGGTCCCTTAGGACATAATCACCTGAAAAGATAAAGTTTTAATTAAACTCACTAATTAATGCAAGCATATAGGATATTGGAAAGCTCTATTCGTTAGGAATGTACAATAGGAAGGTGAAATCTATAGCTAATGTATATCACAGGCCTACTTAAAAATATCTACATATATTTCTCCACATATCTTGTCTAATCCCGGTATGTTTTAAAACCATTACAGTTTTTGGTGGTGGAACACCTCCCAGGCCTCATTCTCTCTGTCTATCTTCCTCCCTCATCCACCCCTTCCCTTTACACTTCTTATAGACCATCTTGGTAAACACCTAATTTATCCAACAGCCCACATTGGCCTGTTTGCAAGGCCAATGGCTTATGGCAGCAAATTTAAAATTTGACCTCATTGGTTTCTGACCATTTAACCATGCATTCTGTTCACAGCTACTCTTCTGTCATTGACATGGATAATGGTTTCTGGTCTGTTCGACTAACTCTGGCTTGCATTCACTCTATAGGGAGAATAATATCAGTGGATTAGATTACCACAAGGTGTTCATAACAGCCCAACCATTTATCACCAAGAACTCAGGAAGCCTCTCGGGCTGTGCACATTTTGCATTCTTCTGTGATCATCCAGTACATTGATGGAATACTTTTAAGCAATGAGGACTAGAACACATGAAAAATTTAAATGATCCCAAAGTTGTGATTCAAAAAACACCCATGCACATGATGTCAGACACCTGCAGTATCACAGAGGCGTCTTGACAGCCACAGGAACCCCCGTTAATTTGGTACAGGTTCTTCAAGAAGCACTTAAGCTACACAGTTACTTATCATTTTGAAAATTTTCATTTTGAAAATTGAAACACACACCATTCAAGAGAGGCACATGGCAACAGGCTTGTTGATGCAGTGATAAAAAGGGTAAGTTCAATTCTTCAGGCTATCTGAAGACTGTATCTCTTACTCACTCAGAGTACAGGGACCCTGATATTTGTCTATCCATGAGCTACAGCCCAATTCTCCATGCTTGAAAACTTGGACATGGCTTGATTCTGCTGCAAGGGTTTATCCCAAAAGTGTCTGGACTAAATAGGGAAAGCTGGTAGCACCTGAATTACTACTTCCAAACTTGGCCAGTCAAATTCACTTTATATGTAATATAGCGGTGGGTAAAACGGTTAATACGTTTTCACACCCTTGGAGGACCGCTAAATTTGTGGATCAAAACAGTGACGTCTTGATTAGGGATTCCTGCTGGGAAAATGGTGGCTTCTCTTGAGCCAGGTCAGTGGGTCATGGTGAGGAAACTCGATAAACCGGCTATAGAACTGAGGTGGGATGATCCCTTATGGTGGGAATGGTCTTTTACCCTTATGTGTACAGTGCTCTTTTGTGCCAATTCGGATGCCTAGAAACCTGTGGTACAACAGCATGGCCTGAATGATCATTTAGACTTAACAGCAGATTCACCACGGTGTATTTATTTCCTTCTGGGAGGTAGTGTAAGCACTGACACCAGCCTTGCAAGCACAAACTCTGACAAAGGCAAAAACACTGGTTTTTAATCAATTATTACCTATGGATAGACAAGGATGAACTGTTTGTTCCAAACTTTACATGTCAACAGAATTGATGGCGCTTTAATTCCTTTCTGTTGTGTCTTATAATCACTAGGTATCAGGTTCGTAGTTTATCAAATCAGGTTGCCCAGGTGATTAATGATACGGCGCTTGCTCTGTGCAACATCTTAGCCACTCTGCCATCCCACAAAATTAGAACCATGCAAAAAACGACTGACTTTAGATTATTTACTATCCAAGCAAGATGGTAGCTGTTCACAAATTTCCTTCAACTGCTGCTCTGATGTTGTTGACCCATAAGGACATTATTCAGGATTTGACTTCTCTTGATTATAAGGCTGACTCACTGGCTCAGGCTCCAGAATGATTGAACAGATTTAAGGGATCCTTATGGGCACAATCTTGTCAAATTAGGAGTGTTTATCATCTCTGTTTATTGTCCTCATTATCACTGTATGTCTGCAACTTAAACCAATGATGTGCTGGTTATATTCAAAGCAAAGTCTGAAATTTGTGTTATTTATCCAAGCACGGTATGTTGAAAGAAGGTTTGTCTGTCTAGATTTCTGTCTAGATAGTTTTCCCCGAAGGACAGATTTGACTGGCCAGCACTCCTGCATGGACATGGTGTAGATTGAATAATCTTGCTTTGTGATTTCCATTAGAGAGAATTAAAGAGTGAACTTCATGTGTATTAGTTTTATTTGGTGACTGTTACAGATTTTGGAGGTGGAACACTAGTGACCAGCATTTCCTACATAACGATGTAATCCAATCTTTTCATTAATGAGGTGTTTGATGACTTTCATTAATTAAAGCTATTCATATGTATTTGTTTTGTTTTGTGATTGTTTCTGATTCTGTTTTGCATTATATTTATACTTCTATCATTTTTCCTGAATGTCTCTGTGCCTTTTGTACCATACTAACTGGCTGTGAGGCAAGAATCAAGGTCAGGCAACGATAATGGGCTCATCCACCATTCTTCCTATCTGTCTTCCTCCCTCATCCAAACCCCTCCCTGTCTATCTCTCTCACTCATCTCCTGCTTTTGTCTGCAGCTTCTTGAGTTTGATCACACATCTGTGTTGCTGAATTGTCTGCCTGATTTTAGAATAACAGCCTTCTCTCTGGCAAAGAAAAGAATGATCCAAAGATCTGTGTGCAAATAAACACAGATATGCTGTGGATCAACAAATAAACATGGAGATTCTGAAAATCAACAAAGCCTCCTGAATCATCATTACTAAATTTCTAAAGGTCTAAAAATGCTACATTTTCTTCATTTTCTTTGTAAAATGATTTTGGATCATATATTTTATAGAAATAACACCCGTCCGTTTGCTTGACCACGCTTTAACTCTTCATTGCACAGTAGCATAGCCCTATCAACCCAGCAGTGAGAGAACTGTAACTGGTTTAAAAACATCATCAACACGGATGTTATATGCATTATCATGCTACTATCATGCTACTATCATGCTACTATCATGCTCCACCAACCAAATACTGTCTGGTCATCAGGGTACTTGTGGTCAGAAACTGACGAGAGGGGAGAGAATGGCTGACAACAGTAACGCATAGCCTGCAGTCTATACATGTAGACCCGTAAAACACACCTGGAAGACAGGTGCATCTAATGAAGTGGCCAGTGTGTGTTGGTGCAAGTTAGGAGTTTCTAATAAAGTGTTTTTTGAGTGGTTAGTGCAGCTGAGTTACCAGTAATTGCCTCTTACCTTTGATTGGTCTGCCACCTGCTAGAGCTCGGAGTGGAATTGGTGTCTTGGCCAAATAAGTAGGAGGAGTCTGGCATTCACTGTCATCAAACACATACACCCACAAGCTGCCCACCTTCAGGTATTCCATCACATCTGCTGTAGCTGCTAATGGGTAGATGGTAGAGTCCGCAAACACAGGGTCTGCACAGCATGGTACTGTAGGAGTGGAGTGAGGAGGTAGATCATACAGGCGATAAGTTAAGTAAGTGTCAGGAAGAAGTCCTGGCCAGCGGGTGCTGAGGCCCACACAGCGTTCCATTATCACCACCAGCTCATTTGGTATTCCTCCACCAAAGTCAAATACCTCCTGGGTCTGAAAAAAGCAAGACATGATTGAAATCAATTTGATTTAGTCAGTCAAATTAAAGACAAGTCAAATTAATATATTCAGCATTTAGTATTTACATTAACAAAGTGTGTTTTCCCAAAACTATTGGTTTTCCAAAACAGTCCTTTCCCAAACATGTGTACGCAAACAGCTATGTATATCTTCTAGACACATAGAACAATTGTTACAGTGCTATAAATGAGTCTTTACCTTTGACTGTACATGACTCCAGACCTTTACCTTTGACTGTACATGACTCCAGTCTTTACCTTTATCTGTACATGATTCAAAGACTGGAGTCACCTTTGTCTGTACATGACTCCAGTCTTTACCTTTGTCTGTACATGACTCCAGTCCAGAGTTTTTGGAATGGTCCTTTTTTCCATCATTCTGTCTTTTCCTCCATCCCTTGGTTCCACCTGAGGGTACAGACAGACCCAGAAATCCAGAGCCCCTATTATTTCTCCCTCAGACCCTGTATAGTAAAAAAAAAATTAGAGCAAATCACCTTTGAGTGCAGAGTAATATCATGACTAGTTTCCTAACAGAAAGATCCAGAAAGAGCAACTAGCAGCAGTGCCAGCATGCTCCACAGGGCCCTATTGCATTGATTCTCTTCTACCACTTGTACTCTGCGTGGTTTAGTGTTTTCCCTTGTGTAATGCACATCACTCAATCCATAAGTTAATTACCAAGATCTAAAAATGGTAGAGAAATCATGAACTATACAGAACCAGAGGAAGCACTGCTGTAATGCTTCCCAAAGTTTTGAAAGGAAAGGTCACTCTCACTCCCCTATAGCTTCTCTAACCTGTGATGTTGGCTGTGCCTTTCACACGTTCTCTTCGCCGCTGTAGCGCTCCCATCAGGCAGATCTTTGCTCTGCCCCAGGTTATAAATCGAACCCCTCCTAGCGCCTGATGTAGTTCAGCAAGTACAGAGGTTCCCTGGAGTCCAAGCCTTGTGAGGTCATGGCCAGTGAGGGCATAACAGGACGTGAAGCCATAATTTGGCTGCGTTCCAGAAACCAGTGGTGTTGAATGCACTTCAAAGTCAAGGAGTGCATAGGTGCAAAATGTCACAACCTGGCGGTAATCCCCAGGATCCGTTTGAGCCATGAGCCTCAGTCCAGTGGGAGTGAAGGTGGCTCCTATCAGGTGGATTTCAAGCAGGGACTCTCCCTCCCGCAGCTTGCTGAAGATGTTTTCCTCCTCCATCCCTGTCCATGTGTACTGCTGTGGTATGGACCACTTATAACCTCCAGGCCTGTAGGCAATGTCTTTTAGCTGAGCTGAGATAATAATAAAAAAATATATATACATCACTGCGTAAAACACATGGTTAATATAAATGTCATATTTATTTAGGTTTATCCAATCCTCTATACTCTCAGATAGTCCACAATTATCTAGGTTTATCCAGTATTCAGTACTCTCAAGTAGTACATATTTATCTAGGTTTATCCAATACTCAGTACTATCAGATAGTCTATATTTTTCCTCTATGGCAGCCGTAGGCACAAGTATAGACACAAGGGTCCTTTTTGGTTTAATTCAGGTGTGTTGCGAACTGGGACACAGCAGAAAATCTGGGTTATACAGAGGTCAACAGGGGCTGGATGCAGATACAGTTAGCTTAGCTATTACCTTGCAAGTTGTTGATTTGAAGAGCCCTGCTTTTTAACAGTTTGTCTGTTTTAGCGGCCCACTTTGCGGTATGGTCTCTTTCTCTTTCAGTTCTCTCCATTACTGTTTTCAGCTCAGCCTGGTAAAAAGAACGGTATTCTTCTGTGGTAATATTACCATTGGTGCAGTAGGTAGAAGTGTTTGGTCACTGTGGGGGTTAAGGGGTTACCTGCAGGTCATTGTTGAGACGATGCTGTATTTGCAGCAAGTCTCTGGTTTTCTGCAGCTCAAGTACTGTTTCTGCATGTGTAGCTTGTAGAGCAACCAGCTCGCGATATGAGTCCTCCACTTTCCCATCAGCCCCTAGAAACCACAGCCGCTCACAACTCTCCCGCTGCAGTCTGAAAGCCTGAAAGAAAGAGAGAGGGAGAGAAAGAGAGAGTGGAGGAGAGGGAGAGAGACAGAAAGAGAAAGGGAGGGAGAGAGGGATCAAAACAATTGTATGTAAAATTTTCTGTGCATGCAGTCTTTACTTCTAGCATGTACCTAACCTTAATCTGTATCAGAGTTTCACTGAGGTCTTCTGCACTCAAATCAAATTCCTGCAAGATAAATGGAAAAAGCGAAATTAAAGAAAATGTGAAAATTAGGTCATTTTACAAAAAACACAATTTTAGAATTCTAAATTCTCTCAGTCCAAGAAAATTATTTTACCTTTGTCACTCTGTCCAGTCTCTCTTGCAGAGATGCCACTTCCTGTCTGTGATGTAGCACTTCCTTTTCCAGACAGTTGTGTGTTTCTCTGAGAGCATCGGCCATGGCTACATGAGAAAACAGTTAATAATTAACGGTATTACAGTTTATTCATTATCCTAAACTGTATGCTCACATCTTACCCTTTTCCTGCGCTCTCTCCACCTGAACCTCTTCAGATTCATGCATTAACCTCTCTTTCTCCTGCTCTAACTTCTCCCTCTCTTGCTTCTCCTTCTGTAGCTGCTCCTCAAGCCTTTGTATACCAGCTCTCAGCTTCTCTTCTCTCAGTGACCCATTCATATTCCTGCCATTTTCATGATCTTCCTGAAGGCTCTGGGCATTCAGAGTGCTGTGGTGGAAATCAGTCAAGAGCATTATCTGGTTGTGTTTCTTCTGCTCATTTAAGCTAACAATACAGACAACTACAAGCTGTTAAACGTCACACTACGGCCATAATTTAGTCCATTATGCTGCATTCTACTGGGAAGTAAAGGAAGGGTTTGCATATTCTTGAGTCAAATTGGCTCACTTAGGCTGTCAGAGAACTGAGTAATTGTGCAATGTAACAAACCTCTCCAGAAGAGCATCATAGCTTTTCTTCAGGAGATTTCTCTCCCCTTCAAGATGTGAGACTCTCTCCTGAAACTAAAAAGAGATGCCCATAGATTGTGGCTAAGATATTAATAAGATTAAGATACAAATTTTATTACATTATTTTACTAAAGTTAACAGGAAATGTCTGTTTAGATGATTGAATGCTATATACAAGATACACTATATTGCCAGTTAAGTATTCACTCACCTTTCTTGACTCACATATGAGCTTAAGTGACATCCCATTCCTAATCCATAGAGTTCAATATGACGTTGGTCCACCCTTTGC
>JAOXYF010000028.1:12125974-12146124 GCA_028565775.1 Sternarchorhynchus goeldii
CGGCAGTAGGCGAAGGGGGGGGGGGTGGCTGGGGGTTGCTGATGGTGGTAGGATAACATTCTTCGGGAGGAAATGATTGTGGACAGCTTGTGGAGAAATAGCAGTATATAGTTTTACCTGAGGCGGAATCGAGGTCTCAACAATTAACTTTGGAAAGGTTATACCTAGGATTCCGAAGAGAAAGAATCTATTTCTGGTAAGACCGGGGTTTACTTTGAGTATGTATGAAATGATGTAAGGGAGTTTAACGGGGATTCGCTGTGCAGAGTATTCTAATTGGCATATTATATATGCTGTATGAATTTTCGTGAAATCCTAGATGAAACGCCAAGGGAAAAAACAAATAACCATTTTCATTGAGTAACTGAGAATTCCGGACGTCACAACCTGTTGCTACAGAGTCGTCTTCGAGTGCATTCCGTTACATGATGTTTTTCGGTTTCTCGCAATAGTGAAACTGATTGCTTCATCTCATTCACGATTCTGTACATAAATAACAGTTTGTGCCTGTCAAGCGATATTTAACAGTGAAAAGTTTAAAATGACATTTAAAGTAGTTATGTGAAGATGTGACATACAGTTTTTCCGTTTTGGACCAGACTGCGTTTTGTACGCTGCTGAATCGTCATATGATTATTCTTACTTTGTTTAATACCGCATCGAACCTTGTCAGTTTTATCAGTTTGTCAGTACATATTTTCCATGCGTCACCTAACAGGGCAATTCATAAAAAAAACCAATCAAAGTCTGTTTTTTGTCAGTAATTAATGGAGATCAGATATTCAGTGTGGATGGGCATATGTAATCAGAGCAGAGCTAGTCGGTCTAACCTGGGTACCAAAAGCAGCACGGCCCTAGAATAGATCAAACTCAGTAATGCTGTTTACACTGAAACAGGGCACTGAACAAAGAGACCCAAGTCTGCAGATCAACTAGAGTTTAGCGTTTGAAATTTCAGGCTAATGGTGTGAAGATGACTCCATGAAACAAATAGCCCATTCAATCAACTAAAGATCGAATAGTTCAGCGGCATCTGTAGATAGCTTTGCAAGAGGTTTTCTGCTGCCATGGGACAACAGAATGAGAGTGGGGGTCTTGGGCAAGAAATGGTGTCAGAGAGTGACTCATTTAGTGAAGCTCTGGCCCTGTGGATTTATTTAGATAATCTCATTATGAATTAAAGAGGGAGGAGGAAAATATGGTGGGTTCCCTGATTGGGATGAAAGAGAAAGAGAAATATAAAGGATTAGAGTCAGCCATGTTAGTCATGTCAGACACACATAAGGATGTGCACACATAGCGTATACCCACAGACCATCTTTAAATCACAACCTAAAGACAGGAAGATGTTAATTGATAATGATGTTAACAAAACCAACTGTCTCAAATAACTCATTAGTTCACATGTAAACAGAACTCAAATGTCACCTAAGAGTTATGAAATTTGCTGCAGTTATTTTCTGTTTGTTTACTTGCAATTGTGACGGCATTTCTACAAAATGGCCTTTTTGTGTTCAGTGTAATGTTGCATGTGTACATATGTTTGTCAGTGTTATTATGGCTGCTTACCATCTGTCTGCATTTGTGAATATTCAAAAACATCTGTTTTCCATAGAGAGGCCTATTGAATTGTCGATGTATGATATCATTTTCTGACTCATTCCAATACTGTGTTGTCTGTTGTCGTTCTGATGCTGTGTTTGTGGGTGTTGGTGGGTATTGTCTGTTGTCGTTCTGATGCTGTGTTTGTGGGTGTTGTCTGTTGTCGTTCTGATCCTGTGTTTGTGGGTGTTGGTGGGTGTTGTCTGTTGTCGTTCTGATGCTGTGTTTGTGGGTGTTGGTGGGTGTTGTCTGTTGTCGTTCTGATGCTGTGTTTGTGGGTGTTGGTGGGTGTTGTCTGTTGTCGTTCTGATGCTGTGTTTGTGGGTGTTGGTAGGTGTTGTCTGTTGTCGTTCTGATGCTGTGTTTGTGGGTGTTGGTGGGTGTTGTCTGTTGTCGTTCTGATCCTGTGTTTGTGGGTGTTGTCTTTTGTCATTCTGAAGCTGTGTTTGTGGGAGTTGGTGGGTGTTGTCTGTTGTCGTTCCCATGACGTGTTTCTGGTTGTCATTCACTGTGATTCTAATCCCTTGTGAATGGATAGCACTCCACGTGAGATTTGCCAGCATGGCGGTCCACATTCGAAAGACTGCCGAACCATCTGGGCCAGCCGGGCCAGAGCCAAAGCCGGATCCAGAACTGAAACCCAAACTGCAACCTGATCCCCAGCCTCCTCCTCTGGCCCCTCCCACACACCACAACTATGACAACATGAAGAGCAAATTTATGAATGAACTGGAGCACCTGCCACGTGAGTATCCTGCTAGCCACCCAGGGGGGAGGGAGAGATGTCTGCAAGAGGAGAGATGAAACGAAACATCTTCTTTCCCACTCTGTGCTGCCAAATGCATGTTATTCCAAAGCATGAAGACGTCTGAGCAGGAGCACAGGCAGAACAGATTCATCCATTCAATCCACGTTGAGTGATGTCATTTACATACTGAAGGAAACAACAAGCCTGTAATCAAGGACCGAAATGTTTACATTTATGCCTTATTTGTCCTATACAATGAGCAGATATTTTGAGCTGATTGACATCAGCCAAGGAACCAGTGTTAGTTACAGACAGATAAGCCTTTAACAGCCACAAAGAAGCTTTAATCCTTTAATTGAGATGTTTATCACTATGATAGCATTCCGTGGGTAGCAAAGAGGCATATGTTCTGATACATCTTTAACCCTAGTTGAGTTTAAGTCCAGCATGGAGCTTCTATGTCCAGTATCTCGCTTATGTTGCATTACTTGAAATTTCAATCTCACAGCTGTTGGTCCCACGGTTTACACCTGATGGACTCCTTCACACTGTAGCACATTGGCTGAAGCGCTCTAAGAATTCTCAGCTGAGTGCACTTCAATAAATAGTCAAACTGCTGTTCTACACAATGGCTGCAGGAATGATTTCAGAAGGACACAACAGACTGAGATGCTTGCAGGGCCGGCAGGTTTTTCTCCTGCCACGTGGCGGTGAGTGCGAGTATGTGGATTTTAGTGGGAGTGCTACCCATGTAATGAGTCAGAGGGGATATCCTCACGCTAAGCTTTAAATCCATGTTGGAGCTTACAGTCCACTTTTCTACATCACAGCTAGCAATGCTGTCGCAAAAAAAATATCCCTAGAAAACCTGGAGACACACACACACATATTCGTCTCCAGGGCATGTATTGCTTGTATGTGCAGAGGATGGAAGAAAGAGTAAAGGGAGTTTGTTAATACAAGTGTAATGAATGAGAAAAGATAACATAGTACCAAATCACAATCAATCTCTCTAGGAGATTATTAATTCTAAATCAGTTTTTCCACATGTAGAAGCCTTGGTGAGTTTTCCCAGACCTTTATTAGGCTGTTCTGTCTAGAAGAGTTGAAAATAGTTATGTCCTTGCTGCCTTTCAAGGCTTAGAACTGAAAATTCTCGGGGCTTACAGGACTCTTGGGAACTTCTGCTTCCAGAGTACTGGGCCATAGCATCTGTGCTTTTACAGCTCCTGGAAAATACCAGCAAGAACCAGCCTGCTTTCTCCATGTGTACAAGAAAAGACATTGCACCTGTGGCCCCCGTTTAATCCATCTGCAGAAGGAACACGTTTGAATTATTTACTTGTATTTGAAACAAGCTTTCCTTCTCCAAATGGGAGAGTTGATTGAATTCCTAGTGGATGCTAGTATTTGTGACACTGAGCCTTTGTCAGGAAGAGGCTACCATAAGTCCCCTCTGTGTTAGCAGAGATAAGTTCTAGCACAAATACACAGTCCCTGGCAGTAATGTTTAAACCTTTCTCTCTTTTTTTGCATTTAACAATAGCTGTGTAATTCTATAATGAATATGTTTACCCTCACACACTGCTGTTCTGAGACCACTCTAAACACATGAACGGTAATGCCCCCTCCCCGCCCAGACGCAATCAGAGAAACCTGCCCTGCTGTCATCCTTTACCTGTTACCATGGCGATCGACCTGCTCCTCGTGTCTGTGCAGTTCCCATGTGGGCAGTGGGGGCCATTGTGGTGCTGGTCCTGGCTCTCGTGGTCTGCTTCGCATTCTGCGTCTTCAAGAAGTGCTTTGGCAAAAAGAGGAAGTCCAAGAAATCCAGGGAGCGCAAGGGAGTGGCACGTCGTCGGAAGACCGGAGAGGAGGGGCAGGTGGAGGGAGTGCCCAAGGTAGGAAAGAATTCAAACTTTTACTGAAGTAAAAAATGAGTTGGTGAAGTTTCTTTGAGAACAACAAGTGTTAAGCAAACTGCTGTACAGAGTATGTAAGTATTAACCCCAGTACTGTAAAGAGAGTATGCAACTGGCTTTGCTACTCTAATGTTTATGGATTTAAAAAATGTACTCATATACATAAGGCTGGCAGATAATAGTTTCCTATATAACCTTTTCCTAACTGGTAACTATTAAGACCATAAAGAGTCAGGTGATGAGAATAAGCTGCTCATCCATGCTGTTCCTTCAGTTAAAGGCATAGGTTTACTTGAAACACTGGTTTCCTTTCGTCGTCATTCAGCAGGAAGAAGGTGAGACAAAGGATGGTGAGGAGGAGGAGAAGGAAGAACACGAGCACCTGGGGAGGCTGGAGTTTGCTCTGGACTACAACTTTACTGAAGCTCAGGTACCACCATCACACAATGTCTATGTCCAGCATAACAGGCTTTCATTAAACTACATCTTTATTGAGGACCTGTTTGAGCCTGGCAATTTTTAGTGTAGAGTTGTTTTAATTAATATAAAAGGGAATATAAAATTCAATAAAAAAAACTGTTGTAAAGTTGTAAAAAAAAAGGATTTTGAATTTCTTGTTCTAGCTTATAGTCAGCGTGCTACAGGCTCAAGACCTGGCTGCCATGGACTTGGGAGGTACTTCTGATCCATACGTGAAGGTCTACTTACTTCCAGACAAGAAGAAGAAGTTTGAGACCAAAGTGCAGCGCAAAAACCTCTGCCCTGTGTTCAACGAGACCTTCTTCTTTAAGGTCTCTCTTTCACTGTCCAGGTGTCCCAATTTCAGAATCTCACCGCAGGCAGCTCAAGAGGGGTCTGGTCTTTTCTCAATGAGATGGTTTGAGAGCAATTAGAGCCATGAAATGCACATGTTCCCCAGACTCTGTTAATGTGTTTGTATGAAGGTGCATGCCTGTAGACTGTTAAAATGTTTGTCTCTTGCCTATGTCTTAATTTGATGTTTTTTGAAGCTCCTTGTACCAAATGCAAGCATTCATTACCATACTGTACTATGTGCTTCAAGTTTTTAATTGTGAGTGTTTAGATGTTTGCTTTCCTGCTAATGTCATCTTTTGCTATGTTTGGTTTTTTGAAGATATCTGAATGTGGTCATGAGTCTTGTGTGTGGATCTAGATCAGTGTGGTTGTGAATCTTGCGTGTGGATATAGATCAGTGTGGTTGTGAGTCTTGTGTGTGGACCTAGATCAGTGTGGTTGTGAGTCTTGTGTGTGGCTCTAGATCAGCGTGGTTATGAGTCTTGTGTGTGGATCTAGATCAGTGTCGATCTCAGTAGTTTCACTTTTTTTTGTATGTGTCTCTGTAGCAGCATGTGATGCTGTCCCAGACTCTTGTGTCATGAATAGCATCCAGACCTCCCAGAAGCCCCTGCTTCCCCCACCAGTATTTTTGTCTTTCATTCTGTGATTGACAGCAGGACAGGTATCACTAAATGTATTACATGGTCCTTTGGCTTATGGTCTTGATCATCACATCATCAAACATCTTAAAGATTCATTTTGTGCTTATATGTTGGAAATCTCTCTCTGTCTTTGTCTCTCTGTCTCTCTCTCTACCTCTTTGCCTTTTGTCTCTTAGATCCCCTATGCTGAATTGGGTGGTAAGACCCTGGTTCTTCAAGTCTTTGACTTCGACCGTTTTGGCAAACATGATGTGATTGGCCAGATAAAGATCCCTATGAGTAGTGTAGATCTTGGGCAGCCCCTGCATCAATGGAGGGACCTGGAAAATGCGGAGAAAGAAGAGGTACACTTGCAGTTCTCTGTAGTAATAATGAAACATACTAAAGATATACATAGTTGTACAGAGTGTAAAGGCAGTTCTAAGGGTATATGGATGTTCCTTACATCTGTTTCCAGACTCTTCTCCCTCTTCTCTAATTTATTCTCCTTATTTATTCTAATTTATTCTACAAGTATATCAGTGAGACCTGAAAAATGTCTGCAATGAACTGAGTCAATTTCAGGAGTCTGAATAAATTAAACAGATTTTTCTCCAGTGAAGCATTTTAAAATTGCTATTGAAATGCATCCAGTGTTATCTGAATTAACTCACATATCTAATATTGGATAAGTTGTTTTATTATTTATTGTTATAAAGATTGGTATTGCAGTGTTTGTGCCAAAGCATTTGCTTGAAACACAGAATTACATTGACAATTCTTTTTCTCAAGTTTTTAAAAGATTTAAAAACAGATTGCCTTCTCGTGACTGTGTGTTACTGGGTCAAAGGAATATGATATGGTGCATTTTTTGCAACTAGAACTAGAATGGCAAACTAGAATGGCAAAAAAAAAATCCATCCTTAAATAATGCAGAATACCAAAAACACAGTGTGAACATGTTAAAGCACAACACATACCAAACATCACATTTATAGTGTGATTAACATACCGATTGTAATGTATTAAATTCCAATTTTTTAATCATCACCTTCCAACAGTGTTAAGAAAATTAAACTGCGCAAGACATGCAGAAAAGCAGAAGCTCCAGCAAACCTTTTGCTATGTCCCGTTGCTAAGTAACCAGCAGACTTGCCGTTTACACATAACTAAGAGTGCTGGCATCTTTGTTCTTGACTGCAGAGCCCTTGATCTCATTCAGCAGCTCTGCAGGACTGCAACACACTTTTTAATCAACACACCACAGCTATGAAATTCAAGATGTAGGGTGCAGTTTGATCTTGCGCACTTTCCCTCTAGGCCTTAAACTTAATTCACCAAGATAATATGTTGAAATGTAATTAATTTCAAATACTCTCTCTCTCTCTCTCTCTCTCTCTCAATTTCATTCCCTCCTTTTGCTTCTCAGCAAGAGAAGTTAGGTGATATCTGCATCTCTCTGCGCTATGTGCCCACTGCTGGTAAACTTACGGTCAACATTATGGAAGCCAAAAATCTAAAAAAGATGGATGTGGGTGGTTTATCAGGTAACCTTCCTCAACTCACCTTAAATCCGTTAATCATTGTCTTTTTATATTCTCAAAAAAGCCCTTTTGTCATATCTTATTACTAATACATTGGCAAGCTATAAACTGAAACATGGCCTATGGGTCTTTGGATTTCAGATCCTTTTGTGAAGATTGTGCTGCTGCACAATGGCAAACGCCTAAAGAAGAAGAAAACAACGGTTAAGAAAAATACGCTGAACCCATATTTCAACGAGAGCTTCAGTTTTGAGATCCCATTCGATCAGATCCAGGTAGCATTATTCTGCCACTATCCAATCATTATGTTGCACTCAAACAGATCCACGAGAGAACAATGCTTCTATCTACAAAGGGTCTGGAAGCTCTTAAGTGATACAAGTCAGTCTAACACATTTTAAAATGGCATTTGGACGTGATATCAGCGTGACTAAATCGCAAGCCGTTGCCTTGGTCACCTTAATGTATCCAATGATAAAAGACAGCTCGGTGAACACAAGACTTTATATCACTGTATGTGTAGTAGCACTGTGGTTAGAAGGTCCAGCACTATTTCTTAGCATCACTGATTTCTATCTGAGCTTTTAATTGTAGTTGGAGAACAAGAACAACCAAGGCACTGAATATTGACAGTTACATTTAATGCTTGTTTGACTGAGTGAACTTCTGATAAACATATACCGACTGAAAATTAATTCATTAGAAACTGAGGAACAGGTAATTTTATAACAGTTTTATACACCTGCTAACAATTTTAATTTGTGCCTATTCTCTCCCAATCCAGAAAGTCCAGCTCCTCATCACTGTTTATGACTATGATAAACTGGGGAGTAATGACCCCATTGGCAAGACCTTCATTGGCTATGGAGCAGCTGGTGTTGGCCTTCGTCATTGGTCAGACATGCTGGCCAATCCCAGGCGTCCTGTGGCCCAGTGGCACACCCTCCAGCCTGAGGAGGAAGTGGAAGCTACATTCAAAGCACCCCATCACTAAACAAGCATCACAACCATGACAACCATCAACTGATTACAGTTGTGTCTTGACCCATATCTTGCTTAACAACCATAACATGTAGCCCAGCATGTGGACAGCAGTGACCATTTGTTGACATCCTGAGGTATAAAGCCATGCAACTCAATTAATCTGGCTAATGCCACATTATGAATCTAAATTTTGGTCATCTAATCCCCCCCCCCTTTTTCACCATGTATTTTAGAATTCTTTCAAAAATCCATTGGTATTTCTTCCGCTCTTGAAGTGCTTTGTTTTTTCTGAGTTTTTCTGTTAGGTATTAGTTGTATTGCGTTGTTTTATATGAGGGTAAAGTGTGATTTCAGTTCACTTTGTTATGATGATGTGTTTTGTGAGTTTTTCTGTTAGGTATTGGTTGTATTGTGTTGTTTTATATGAGGGTAAAGTGTGACAGTTCGCTTCGTCATGATGATGCTGTGTGTGCTCCAGGGGCTGACCCAGTGTGATGTTCTCAGTGATGATGTTCTGGCTGACCCAGTGTGATGTTCTCAGTGATTCATTGAAGTTGTAGATGTCTTAAAGATGCAGCTGCTGCACAGTTGGAAAGCTTCTTAGTTTAGTGTTTGTAGAAATGTTTGTTCATAGCCAACCATCTAGATTGTTTTCATCAAAGTGGATGCTATGTGCTGAATTGATGTGTGCTACAACAAAGAATATTTAGAGTGAAGGTGCTAAAAGCTCTATATTAAAAAAATAACTATATTTCATTTAGCGAAAAAATATTTGCTTTATAAAATGTCATAAATTCACAGAACTCTCAGATTTAAGCTCTTCTGTTTGAATTCATTCATTGCTAACTGGAGTGTTAGCATGGTCAACTGTATACAGCAATTTCTCCAACTGCTATTGATCAAAAACTAGAAAATGACGTCTTGTTTTGTCTTTAGCCTTTAGTTTTGAACTTCTGTATATGTGTGTCTGCATGCTGTGTGACAGGTGCAAATAAAGCAATTCAATTCATTTCCCCAGTCTTTTTGCTTTAATCATAAACATTGTCACAAGAATTTACAGAAACCCATGTCTAGACCATTGATGAGTAAAGACCCAGATTGTATAAGGAAGAAAGAATGAGAAGAACCAAGAGTCAAAAGAGGAAACTATTATCTCTGGGCAGCTTCAGATAGTGGAACTGCACGCAGAGAGGTACATAATGCAGAATACAAGCAAATGAAATAGGTGTTAAAAGTCTGGTCAAGGGGGATTAATTATTGATTATTGATTATATTGGTCATAATGATATTTAATATGTTCAGAATGCAGAATCTGTACTTGAGGCTGATTAGACACTATTGGGATTAAGACTTCATGAAGGATATGAGACTGGATTAAAAAGGCCAGGACTCCTGTTTCTAGGATAGTGACAAAGTCATCCAGGCCTCGATCTGACGGCACGAATAGTTAACAGATGCTGTTTTATCTCTTAATCTGCCCTGTGGAGTTCAAATGAAGGCAAAAATGCCCTGTTTACTTCACAAACTGTGCTAATGTTCTTTTCATAGAAAATCGTTTAGTAGCATTAGTTGGCCATGAGCAAGGTACCATTAGCCTTTGAAGCTGCTGTATGAATTCAAATGTTAATGTTCATAGTATACTGTATGTAGTTCACTACTGCTTATTAATTTTCAAAGCAGTTGTTTTAACTGCATGTCATTTACACGATTATTAGATTTATTCTCATTTTCAATAATGTTCATAATCAACAGATCATCAGCAATTTATTTTGAATTAAATATATGTTTTAGTCTATTGTTAGATCACTGTTGAGATCAAAGACCTGACCTGACCTATCTTTCGCACTTACACACGTGAAGGAACCACACACACTACTTACTAGCGCCCCTCTACTACTATTAAGAGAGGCACGTTCCCAAATTATTCTCTTTAAAGTAATGAAACAGCAAAGCAGTAGTGACTGTGTATAAGACTGCTTTTATTAACATATTAGTAGGCAGCGTGACATAACATATGGAATCCATACACATCATTGCACAAGCAAAATATATATAAAAAAAAAAACAATAACAAAAATGTGGAAAGGTAACTGTTAAATTTGGAGTGAAGAATAATTAATTCACTGACTTCTAAGCAATGAAAATACATTTTTAAAAGACTTAGTTTTTCGAGCTAAAGGCAGCATGTGATCTTTGTAAGGCAGTGATTCTGAGACCTGGTCCTGTTGATTCCGTTGCCAGCATCTTCCATGAACTTTAACACGAGGCTTCAGCTCGTGAAGGGTTAAGTAATTACAGAGGCGTCCGGAACACTGACGTATGATCTGCATGAGGTCTCCCGGATCAGGACTGAGCTTCTCTGGTGGCAGGACTACATTGGCAGCGATTCACATTTGATCTGTGTTTCCACTTGGCGCAGAGTAGGCAGGAAGTGGCATATTATCGCTATTATGAAAAACTAATAGCTGCAAACAGTATTCATTGCTACATAATTTTATATACGTAAATGTTTAAGTCGATTTTTTTCATAATATATAATACGTTTTGTGCTCTTAATATCTATATATATAATGGTGTAGACATTACTCTAATACACCGAGAGGAGGTAAACAGGTCCTTTAGATTGTTCCTCAATGTGGTTCTTCAGATTGGATTTACTTGATGCGCCTCTACCAAACTTGACCACTAGAAGGCACTCTAGTCTTATAAAGCGACATAAGCCCTTACTGGTCTGTGCTGCTGTTTTACAGTAATGAAGATTTTCACTAATGAATTTCAGTTGACCTAAATGACTTCTTAAATGCTTAAAATCCTTTTGATTATTCGGATTTATTTTCATCACCAAAGCTCTTAAAATACTGTAAGTTTTAATATTTTATAATAGTCTAAAAAGCACCATGAGAAGGTAGTAAACGAAAGCATTATTAAAGCTGTGTTTTAAAGGGAATGGCCTTGTGCAGGAGAGTCTGTTTCTTGCAGTAGCAGAGAAATGCTAACCAGCTCTAGTAGTTCCTTTCTGAGACTCACATAACGATCTCTATTGCTTTAAAATCACTAATGAAATGTGGTGTATGTGGGTGATGCTTTGCGATACGAAAATAAAGACATTCAACAAAAAAATCAATTTTCAGTGTCACAACAGAAAAGACTAACTAGTAACTAGAAACAGAATGGAAATATTACACATACGCATTGTAAGATTAAAATATATATATATATAATAATTATGAGTCAGAAATGTCATTGTATGTCATTTTTTTTTCATATATTTCTAGATTTCTCTCTTACTGACTAAATGACCTCTAGATGAATATGATGGTAGTATATTAATGAAAAGAAAAAGAACGATGTTCTACTGCCCCAGAGACACCAGTCTGTCTTTAATCTGCTATTGTTCTATAATACCTTAATCTTTCTATCTAAATCGGCTTTACCAATTTACAGTAATGATCCACATTTCTCCTCGACTGGCTGGTTTTTCATTGGTCAGGTCTCCCATTTCTTCGAATAATCATCTTATTTATACATACTCCACTTAGAGTAGGTTAACCTTTAACTTTCAGTGACCGTTACATTATAGAGAATTTATGTCTTCTAATGTTTTTTCACCATAAAACTCGTATATAAACACGTGTTTGCTTGCACACATGCGCGC
Source organism: Sternarchorhynchus goeldii (assembly GCA_028565775.1). Taxonomy (NCBI): domain Eukaryota; kingdom Metazoa; phylum Chordata; class Actinopteri; order Gymnotiformes; family Apteronotidae; genus Sternarchorhynchus; species Sternarchorhynchus goeldii. The sequence continues at coordinate 12,137,869 of JAOXYF010000028.1, forward strand.
ACACACTCACACACATGTACACAAACTCATACATTTCCCCAGGACCTTCCAGCATCTGCACCTGTAGTACAAAATATGCTACAGATTTTTGCACCTTACTCACAACACACATCCATACACACACAAACACACACACCAACGCATAGCATACACTATCTAGTCACTGTCTCTATCCTCATCCTGCTCCACGAGCACCAACTCTGAATCCTCTCCTGTCTCCAGCATCTCTCCCGTCTCTTCCACCTCTCCTTCCTCTCCTCCATCCATCTCCATCTCCTCTTCCTCTCCTCCCTGCATTATTTCGTTGTCTATCTCCTCCGTCTCCCCACCTACTTCCACCATTTCAGTGCCCTGAATCTCCACCTCTCCTTCACGGATCTTCTTCACGTGGAACGTGAATGGCGGCACCTTGTACACGGCCGTTTTGGACCGAGCGTAAATGGTGTGGTCAGGCGTGAAGGACTTCACCACCTTCTTCTGAGAGCTCTTTAGCTTCTCTTTCCGCTCAGGGTTGACGGACATGCGGGTGCTTAGTTTACCCATTTTCTTCTCAATGTTCTGCCTTGTCTTCTCCAGGTTCTCACGTGTCTTCTGCCTGGTCTTCTCCAAATTCTCTTTGGTCTTTTGCTTGGTCTTTTCCAAGTTTTCTTTGGTCTTCATGCGCGTCTTCTCCAGGTTCTCTTTGGTCTTCTGCCGGGTTTTCTCTAGGTTCTCCTTTGTCTTTTGCTTGGTCTTCTCCATCTTCTCCTTGGAGAAGACTGTTTTGATGTTCTGGACGCGTTGCAAGCTGCTGCGTTTGATGCGTTCTGCTCGAGTCTCCTCAATGGTTTCCTCAATCTCAACCGCTTCCTCATCGGAGGACAGGTCCAGATGACCCTTCTCTCCTCCATCCTCTCCTGCTTCATCAGCAGCCTGTTTGAGCTCTAGCTCACTCTCGCCCTCTGTTGACTGGGCTGCTTTCAGGGACTTGGCCACAGAGACTTTGGATGGAAGTTTTACTTCATCCTGCACAGAGACAAAGAGAGATTTATAAATGGAATCTTTAGACTCATTAATGTCTAGTGAACAAACAGAAGACCACACATATATTCTCACATAAGTCTCTCTCTCTCACACACACAGACACACACACAGTTTCTTCCATTATTATCTTTAAAAGCTTTTCCATTGACATATGTATTACTGTAACTAAATTTTGAGATGCTTACATCAACTTTAACTCAGTTAACCAAAAGGGACACTAACTCTTTTGGGTTCTGAAACGTAAATAAGCATTGTAGATTAGTCAAAACCCTAAACCATCGAACAATAAACACACATGCACGCACAGGGGGGTCAGAGGGTCTCTTCATGTATGTCATGCGTTCACACACATAAACACTACTCTGAACTGTTGACTGGATTTATGGACATACTAGACATTCAAAGCTTTTAACACTGAAGCTTTTTGACACTGAAATGTCCCAGAGCAGAGCAAAGTAAAGTCTGAACAATTGTAGGTATGAGTACCTAGTGTGTGTGTGTGTGTGTGTGTCTATGGAGCAGGAAGAGTTCTTTTAACTGCTAGGGTTTCATCATTCTTTATCTCAACTATGCCTTATCTCCTTCCACACTTTCTCTTTTTTCCCATTTTTCCACCATTCCATCACTTCATTTATTTTTCCAGTCATGTAAGGAAAATTAATTATCTTCCTTTGCCAAAATCATGAAGCAAATCCCTCCATGAGTCAGTTCTGCCAAAAACAATACACGTCCTGCTTCTATTTATTCCTCTTAATGGGCCTATTGTTCAAGATCTTTGGCATGCATGTGTACACCACTCTTGTGCACTCACACAAACACAAACACACACACACACAGGTACATGGAAAAGCACATACACACAGTTGCAGATGTATCATGCACCCAGACACACACACACACACTCACAAACATAAGCTCACGCATCCCAGCCTCTGACTGAAGGGCTCATACACCCAGCAGCAGTGGTCCTTCAGATCTAGAACAGCTCATTCCTTCCCTGCCCGTTCTCGCCCCACCTCCGCCCCACCCAGGCTTTCTCCCTTCTCTCGTTCTCCGCATTCCATTCACGGAAGCCCCGGGTTCCTGCACATAGGACAGAGTTCCGGCCTGGTGCTGAAGGAGGCCACTATACCCTGCTGCCCCCACTCCCTCTGATGCAGCAGGAGCGTATGGATACAGTCTTTCGTTACGCCTGCGTTCGAACGGAGGAGGTGAAACAGGATATGTGTGTCTTTGAGGGCGTCACAGGGATGTACTGCATCGCCTTTGTACAGCCGTTCGGCTGGAGGTGGTTTTACGTGAGTGGAAATTCCATGTGCTTCCCTCTCCTCGCCCACAAAAAAGCCTCAAAGCCAGGTCTCCACGTCAGAGATGCTATCATGAGGGCCTGTGAAAGCTTGCATGCACACGGATGGCAGGAGTTGGGGGGGAGGTGGTGTATCTGTAAGAAACAAGACCATTCTGTTTCTGAAGATCTCACCCTTCCACTCAGCACACTTGTTTCTGCATGTTCATCTGTTTTCAAAAATGTATAATTCTACCAAACGAAGTTAAGAATGAAGTTAGAATTTCTACAGCGTCTTTGTCAGACTCAAGGACACTTCACAGCCCACATATGCAAGTTTCACATCAGACATGTTTTCTCTCCCATGAGACAGAGCAAGGTCACATTGAGGAAGAGCAAGATATGAGAGGCAAAGAATGAGAAAATTATTTTAATGCAAAATCTGGGTATGTGGTAAAATGTGCATCTCATGGTTTCTCAGGGTGTAATATTAAAGCCTCAGACTGTAAGACTAATTTGTTATGGGCCTGTTAATTGTCTAGGGAACAGCTTGCCTGTCTTTCTGATGCACTATCTGACGTATATTCTCCCTCCCTCTTCACCACTCTGTCTCTTCCTCTTCCTCTCTGTCTTTTACCTTTGCATCTCACGGACACCTCAGTTCAAATCAGTTCAATTCAAAATGTAATAAGGACACGTCTATAGGCCTTAACATCATGGTAATAATAAACAGGGTGAGATCAGGGGGGACCATAAACAGCATTTCTTACAGAGCATGTAGAATGGAAGGACAGGAACATGGAAAACATGTAACAGGAAGCCAGGCAATCACCTTGCCCAAACTGAAGTTCCGCCCTTCTCATTAAACTCTCATTGTTCTGCTCTTTAGACAGGAAGGGAAACACGCTTGGCCCTGAAAACTCTGTGTTGGGGTGTGTGTTTGTGTCTGGGGGGGGTTCGTTTCTTAAAGAAAGGAAACTCTAACAGTCTTGATTTGGTTCTCCTCAGCCTACAGACTGAAACAAACTCTGACGGTCTTGATTTGGTTCTCCTCAGCCTATAGACTGAACCAGGCTAAACAAACTCAAGTTCTGCATGTGCCTCTCCTTTAAAGGCTACGCCACTGTTCAGTATTCAGTAAACACATAACCTGACAGCAGGAGAGCTTTTTACACTCCAGGTAAAATAACAATGAAAATTCTAGAAAACAAGTCATTTTATAACCTACTACAAAGCCCACGTTATTCTCCCATTTTTGCGTTGCCTTTTTTATGCCAATTTATCCAGTCAGTCGATTGACAGTGAATGTGATGAAGACTTCACAGCTATCGAATGAAGTTCACAGCTATCAAATGTGTAGAATGTGTAGTCAAATGTGGGGGAGTGGTCAAACGTGTGGGAGTGGTCAAATGTGCGGGAGTGGTCAAATGTGTGGGAGTGGTCAAAAGTGTGTGTTGCTCTTAGTTTCGTGATCATAAAAGGAAATAAAAAATGAAAAATGAATTTGATTTTTTTAACTTGGTTGAATATAACACTCCTGTGGCCTTTTTGATGATGGCTTCAAAAGCCGAGTAGAAACTGCAGCGTAAGGACACAGTCCTGGGCCTGCAATCCTAACATCTTCAGGCTAGAGAAGCCAATTGGCACTTCACGCTTACAGTCTTAAAATGCCCTCTTCTTGCCCTGGTTCAATTTATATGCTTATACGCTTACACACACATGCGTGCACACACACACCCACACACCCACCCACACACCAAGTTCCTTGGAGTGTAGCTGTGATATAAACAGAGCAGACAACTTTACTTTTCCATGAGCCATGAGTCTGCACACACACAAAGAGCATGTGAGAGAGAGAGAGACAGAGACAGAGAGAGAGAGAGAGAGACAGAGACAGAGAGAGCGAAAGAGATAGAGAGAGAGTTGACATGATTTGTGACTATATGAGCAGAAAGAATATACGCATACTTCACGCAAGTCTGTAGTGTTTATACAAGTTTATAAACCAATAGTTTGCCAGTAATGTTGTGGGTCCTGTTTGGTTCTGTTACTGCTAGAGAGTGCAAGTACTTTTTTCTCTTGCATGAGTGTGTATATGTGTGTGTGTGTGTGTGTGTGTGTGTGTGTGTGCATGTGATCATGTGCTGACACTCAGCAGAACCATTCTCTCTTTTATCTACCAGTATTAGAGGAAAATCAGCTCCTGAGTGGAATTTAACTACATGACCTTATTTCTCTACTTTAGCCATAGAATGGTGTAGTTCAGCATGTGTACATGTGTGTGTGTTTATGAGTGTGTGTATGTGTGTGTAGACAGTGGAACGTTTCCACTGACTAACAGAGGCCCCTCTCTTTAGCCACATATGAAGAGTTCTTTTACATCTTTATGACTGCAACCAGCCATGCTGCCATGGCAACAGGGGAATCCCTCCCCCTTTCAGCGTGAACTCTGGCCCCGCCTCTGGGCCCCACCCTCAGGATGACCTCAGAGCCAGAGGAGAGGAAACACAGTGAGTGATGGTGGTGGGGTTTCCCAAGTATATAGCAATTTGTATACTATGTGGCAGGGAATCCTTCTCCCTGATTATATAACACAGCTGAGCTGGGAAAAGAAAATATGAGTCAGGCAGGAAATGGAGAGAGAAAGAATGAGAGAAATAAAAAAAGAGAGTATAAAAGAGAGAGAAATAGCATGCATCTGTGCATATTATACAATTCTAAAATGGGTTTGTGAAACTCATATAATCCACGTACAGCAGAATAACTAACCCACATGCAGGTCTACCACCTCCATTTGGTGAATTTCTGTAAATAAGACCAATATTGATTTATCTATTCACTATGATTTTAAATACCTAATCTACTTACTCCATTTTAACCATGGATTAATATGCATTAATTACTTAATATGAATTCATACTTTAGTGTACTGTCATCCCAGTGAAAATGTTCAGAAGGATTTTTTTAGCCTCTAATCCACAGAAAGCAAAATAACAGAAGTCTAAAGAGAGAGTGGTGATACCACCATCCCGTGGTCTTAAACAGAAGAATGAACTCTTTCAAAACAATTATGATTTTCCTCTGGAGGGAGGTGACTATTAGTCATCGTTTATGGAGAGCAGCTGAGTATCCAGAAAGGATTTTGCTCAGTTAAACATAACATGGACAAAAAGTAAATAGGGACTGGGAATAAAGAGCAGAGAACATAACATAAGAGGAGAATGTAATGGAAGGGTAAGATAGAGAAGATGGTAGAGTCTTAAGTTGGGGTGGGGGGGGTCAGAATGGGAGAGATTACTATATAAAGGGATGGTATGCTAGTTCTTCCTGCAGGGAATAGAGTTTGATGAATCAAATGGTTGTTGCTGTGATTCAGAGCCTTCCAGGCTGAGGTGTTCTCACACAACCTCAACGAAACCTCACAACCATGTCACCATCCACAAACACCAGAAACCATAGCAACAGAACAACAGAGTTACCCATAGCAACCATAACTACCCCTAAGGATTTTGTAGAATTTACCCTTAACTGCTACTGAATGAAGTGATTCATCTTTTCCTTTCTGTCCCCAGCATTCCACAGTAAGAAAGTACACATTTACCCTGGGTCTGAAAAACAGCCCTAATTCCGTTTAAACAGAGGAATTTCCAAACGCTACAATGTCAAAAGCTCACATCCGAGAGACACTTACATATCTCGATATGAACTCGCTGTGCCTTCACATTCTCTGACAGCACTGTCCTCTGGTTGTTTAGCTAATCCTACATAACATTGCCATTATCCTGTGTCTTGTGCTCATTATGCTACAAAGGAATTACTCTACCGGAACCCGTAACAGTGCCAACGTTCTGTGGCTTCAACCTGTCCTGCCCCGTGATTTCTAGAGCTCTACCTCCGACCACAGTCACTGTTGCCATGGCAAAGCTGAGTTACTCTTTCCAATAACAATGGGAGAGAGGAGAGGGTTGTGTTTACAGAGAGATTTATGACCGTGTGGAACGCCAACATGCCCTCAGGACACACCCTCTGTGGGACAAGCCTACGCTACTGAACTTCAGTCCAAAACATGAAACCGTTTCATTAAAACTCTTTACACTGGAGTCTTTACAGTCTTTACATTTGCTCACCAGAATAGGCATTTGGCATTGGACCTATTAATGAATGGCATTTTTTGACTTCTAGAAATTCTAGAAATCTGAATTCTAGAGGTATGGATGGAGTCTAAAATGGTTTAGCATCTTAGAACATCATAGGAAGGTACATTTGCTCATGCACTGAGAGAGCATTTCAACTGGTATAAGAGAATCACTCTTTATCTCTGTGAAAGAGCTCACCTTTAGCTTAAGCGTCTACACCCTATTAAAGTTGGCCAAAGCAAACCTGAACATGAAAGGGAAACTGTAAACACTGGAGAGATTTCTTTGATAAATCTTCAAAGACACACATAATGGAACAACTGTGAATAACTGAGTGTAAGAGAGAGAGGGAGAGAGAGAGAGAATGGGTAAATATCTAGCCGGTGAAGTCCAGAGACCCCTGGTTTATCTCCATGTTTCAGTCAGGAGGGAAGATTAACTGCAAAGAACTGGGAGGAATTACATGAACCAAGCTGGAAAAATAACCCCAGCAAGAGCGGCGCCAGGCAGGAATAACGCCGTGGAGGAGAGGAGTGATTCCCCCTCTGCCTTTCCACCGTCAGGCTCGGCTAGTCAGGGATATCCCTGAATCAACCACAGAGCACAACCCACACAGGAAAACAGGACCCTCAACCCTCTTGCCCTAACAATCACACAAGTATGCGATTGCATCTATTTATAGCCGTTACAGGCCCTCTCTCTTGCCCCGCTCGTAAGCGCGAGTACGCACGGGCCGAGCGCTTGGGAGCGCAGATGTCCAGTACTTTGTTTTCCTTCACGTTGCGCACTTCTCACTAATTACAACGTGAGAATAATGTAATGTGAGAATAAGCTTTTTGTCTTTCTCTCTCCCTCTCTCCTGCCAAGAGAGAGAGGACCCTTGCTTCTCGAGTTGGAAGACAAACTGGACTAAATGACGTAGATAAACTGAGGTATTTTTGTAACTTTGCCATATAAGGCTGCTCGGTTTTTAAAAGGACAGATAGAATCCACTCATTATCTTGTACATGCATATCTTCTGCTCCATTTGCCATGCTGTCCAACAGTCGACAGCTTATGCAAGCAACACCGCACAGTTTCTTGGATTTATACAGCCTCGGGGCATTTGAAAACAGAGACCCATGACAAATTTCTCTGTCTGGACCTTAATCCATTTCTCCAGAGCTAGACTGAATAAAATGAATCTCTAAATGAAGCAGAGTCTTACAGTCAACTTGGCCCGACTGGTTTCGATCTACGAAGACGAATCTGAACTGACTGCAGACAGATCTACAACTAGGACCAGACCTAGACTAAAATGATCCAGGAGCAGAGCATCATGGGACGGTACAGATACCAGATTCAGCAGCATGTGTTTTGTGCTCTACTGAGACTGAGCCAGACTGCATTTGGAGGTGAGGAGTAGTCCATAATCACATGGGAACAGAAATAGTCTCTCCTCTATTACTGGAGTAGTATTAGGATTATGTATAAAGGCAGGGAAAGAACACATGGTGGAAATGGATTTGTAGGAATGTATGGGTATACATGAGTGAAAAGAGGAATTAGTGAAATACTGGAGCATAGGATGATGCATAGTAGGAACAGTGTGTGTTACAGCCATTGTGAGAGGAAGTTTAGAGAGAGAGAGAGTGTATGTGAGAGAGAGAGAGAGAGAGAGAGAGAGAGGGAGAAAGTGAGACTAGGGAGAAATTAGCGTGAGGTGGGACTGGAAAACATTTGTAGGAGTGGAATGAAGAACAGAGTGGGAATGGAAGCAAGGGGAGGGGAGTGGAGGAGAGAGAAGAGAGGGAGGGGAATGGAGGAGAGAGG
>JAOXYF010000028.1:12160365-12185203 GCA_028565775.1 Sternarchorhynchus goeldii
ACGTCATTCCCAGAGTAATACCCAGTGTGCTATGTTTTAAAATGATAATCGTGGAGTGACCATGTTTTCTCAGTAAGGTTATTGTCTTTTTAAAATGATCTTGAAATCCATATGTGATTGGATTTGTCATGGAGGATTCTCTGCTGTGACACATGTAGGTTCGAAAAGACAAAACCACAAATGTTGAAAATCAAAATGAACTTTATTGCAATCAAAGTAGGTTGTCTGGAGAGTAAATGTTGACTAACTGATGGTGGTGCATAATTTTAATATGCTGCAGGAGGTGGGGATATCTTGTCTTCTGTTATTGGCTTCCTAATTTTTCTAACTTGTCTTTTCTGATTAATGTGCTCTAATTTTTCGGACTCACTTTTAATTCTTTTTATTTGGCACTAGGTATCTCCCTATCCCTTTGTAGAACTCTAGTGCCTTTGGAGGAACCCAGTAATCTGGTTTCACAGAGGCAGCTAGTCTGCTAGCTAATGTGAAAAGAATGCATCTATGGCAAATCGGACCTGCATAGACTAACCTTATAGAGCTTCCCTCCCTCATCAGCATTGAGACACGTAGCTATTAGTACTAGATTTCACTGGCAGTTTGGGATTGGACGGTTATGAGCTGTATCTATTAGGAAGTATTACTGGCTTCTTCTCTGGCATTGGAATGTGTTTACCTCACCTCTTTCTGATAGCGATGGGTACCATTCAGCTCCAACACACACACACTGCTCAATTCAGCATTCCTTCTCAAGTCACATTTTTTTAAACCTAGAAAATGATTGTATACAGTATAAGTAATTGTCTAAAGTTCCTCAGTATGTTCCTTGGAGATTAACCTCATAGAGGGTTCCACTCCCCCCCCCCGTCAGCATCGAGATACATACCCATTAGTTATAGATGGGAATTTGATATTGGACTGTTATGAGCTAAAGCTATTAGGAAATCTTAGAGGTTTCTTCTTGGTTATTGGTGGCAATAGGTACCACTCGACCCCTACAAACCTACATATTGATTGTATACAATATACGTAATAAAAGTAGAAAATGTGTGTTCTGATTTATTATTCCATAATTGTGTATAGCTCTGGCTTTAGGAAGCCGCAAGAGTTCTTCAGCAGCTGAGTAGGTTTCTCTATTTGGGTGTCCTCAGGTACTTTAAGAAGCCTCTGAACATTTTCCTGGGCTTTATCCCAGAGATTGTGTTCATGAGCAGCCTGTTTGGGTATCTCATCCTGCTGGTCTTCTATAAGTGGACAGCCTATGACGCAGCCACCTCCAAAGACGCCCCCAGCCTCCTCATCGCCTTCATCAACATGTTTCTTTTCAACTACAGCGATCCGACCAACAAACCTTTATACAGCGGCCAAGTAAAAAATCCATTCATATACACACACATTCACACCAACAAAGCACCCCCACCTCCACACACACACACACACACACACACACACAAACAAACACCCCAACACGCCTGTAAATGTCTTGCAACATAACATATGAGAACATGTTTGATTATCTGTAAAGCAGTGGTCACCAACCTCTTTTAAAAGACTGTACTGTGAAATCTGACCAAATGAAAGAATTATCATCTTAAATGTAGACCTAGACTATGTTAAAATAAACTATTAGGCCAATGTCTTCCTTGTAGTTTTTTGTTTTTGTTTTTTTTAAGTCTCTTAATAAGGCAGAGACTCTGAATTTGTTTGTACTTGGGGTGGTTAACACGCACAAAAAGCCTCGGTGTATTTTCTCTCTTTTCTAGTAAGCCGTCCTTAACGACGGTGGAGAAACCTAGTTCTCCCACTTCATGTGAAAAGACATGGAAAAGACAGTCCTTGGTTTCTTTTCCGACCCACAGTGAGCCACAGTTAAAGGGGGAGAAGCGCGCTCTAGTTGTAATAAGCCTATTTAAGTTGCTAGCTAATACGTTCAGCAGGACTCTCCTCAGGTAGCTGTGACCACTACAGCAGTCGTGTTACTCGTACGGGCCGGCGCGATCGACAAGGGAGATTGGCCTGGTTGGTAGCCAACGACCACTGCTCTTAAGGCGTGACTCTGCTGTGATCGTAGTGCTATCTGCACTTTTGTAGCTGATACGAGAAGACACAATGGGTCACTTTTGAGTCTTTAGGCGTTTTACGTAAGGGATATGCATGTCGGGCAGGTGAAATGTAATTGTCATTTAAACCTGTAAACTCACTGTAAGAGCACTGTAACCGTAAACCTACTCTGGCTCCCTGCAGGTGGGCATCCAGTCTCTGTTGGTTGTGATCGCATTGGCCTGTGTGCCCTGCATGCTGGTGGTTAAGACCATGGTGCTCCGTCGCCAGTACCTTTGGAAGAAGCACCTGGTACGTTCACAAACCTCCTTCCCAAACTAACTGTCTTTCTCTCTCACTTTCGCTCATTCCATGTTTGTTTGTTTGTTTTTTTTTCCCCCTGCTTTTTTTTTTTCACCTCCCAATCCTACCCCAGAGGCGGCGCTGGTTCTTTCTTACCAGGCTTTCATATGAAAATTGCAGCATTTCATTTCCCCTGTTGGTTTTGGGGAATCATTTTGATACAGGGAATTGTAATCAAATTCATGAAATAAGTATGTCTTAAGTAAGTATACTTAAGACATACTTAAGTATGAAAAGTAAGTTACTTAAGTATAGTCTTCTGGGTTTGGTTTAGGAGGCCTGATACTGTGCTGTTGTGACCCTGTAAAACTTTGTGTTGGTGCCGTTCTGTCTCCCAAATGCTACTTGCAGTTACGCCACAGGTTCTTGCAGAGTGACTTTTACCGAACTCAGTCACGTCACTTTCGCTGAGGCGTCCAAATATAGCAGAAGAGTGTTCCTGCTTACTCCACACTAACACACTCGACGACTGGGCTGTCAGGAGCTGAACTACCCCGCCCCACCCCACCCCTCACCCCCACTGTTGAGAGTCACGTGACCATACACTATGGCTGCTTTTGGACGCCCCTGCATTATTTTATGCATATTCTATACAATAGGTCAGATAAAAATGTTTCTCAGTAGCACTGGTTTGGCTCTATGGGGCACCTACCAAGCTGTTTAGTTTTCAATTGCACAGTAGTTTTCCCCTTGTCTTGTCCATTCTAGACAAAGCATTGCCATACACCCAATCATTATTGTGTATCTAGGTCAACAGGAGCAGAGTCAGATTAAGCTGATTTACTGAATGAGTGTGTAGCAGTTTAAAAGAAATCTGTCTGAATTCCTTCTTTATTTATAATACAAAGAGGTTTCATTTCCCCAGTAATATGGTATGATGGAACGATATGGGTCATATCTGTGGCAAAGTCTTTAAATGAACTTTCTAATAAATCAGTAAGCAGAAGTTGTGTAATCTTAAATTAGCTGTGCTGAACCAACGTCAGCATCATGTGTCAAAAATGTGCAACTTAAGTGAAAAAATCTCCTGCTTGGTTCACTTTATCCAGTCAGAATCTTTGTAGCTGTTATTCTTTGTTATGAGGTCGTAATTCAGAAAAAATAAGTAAAGCAAGAAATGAACCACACTCCATTAATACTTATCAACTATTAATGTTTATCAAAGCCCAATAATGCCTGCTAGATTCATTAAATAACATTACATGAACCAAGGATTTGGTGGGTGCCCCTGGAAGGCATGCTGTGAACATGCACGCACATCCAATCGCACATCCACTCAACACACCCACCAAGAAGAGCCTGTGGCGTGCTGTGAACCATTCAGACTCTGTTGGGTTTTGTATTTAGTCCCAGATGAGGGAGGAAACCCCTGCTGAGAAACTAGAAACTTTAGAGCAGGCAGGCACCAGCTCACCCACCGGACTCACTCAACAGGGCACGCAGAAGTTCGGGGGTGTCCGGGTTGGGAACGGGCCCACCGAGGATGAAGCTGAAATCATCGAGCATGACCAGCTATCCCAGCATTCCGAGGACGGAGACGAGGTGGGTGGGGCTAGTGGCTGCAGCTGTTACTGAGGAGGACGGAGACATGGTAATGACATATCTGTTGAAGCAGCAGATGTTTTAGAGAAGAAGACTGAGTGGGTGGGGTGGGGGTGGGGTTGGGGTGGTGGGGTTGGAAAGTATTTATTGATGCATTATTTTTTTTAATTTATGGATTATTTTATTCCACACACTTAATGTTTGTTTTTTTATCTCATGTTATCCATATTTATTTGATATAGTTTAGATAGGCCCGGAGAACAGTTTTAATATACATTTCCTGTGTTTTTTCATGCAGACATTTTAGCGTGTCATGCCCTATACAAGTAATCTTTTCATGATCATTAACAAATTAGAGTTTAAAGTCGAGCAGTTCTTCAGTCTCATGTGAGTCCAAGAGTCCCTCTTGTAGAGTTTCAGTGATATCGAAACATATACTAGTTCTCGGGCCACTGTCCATGATCTCTTACCATGAGACCCCATTATTTTACATTAATACTCTTACATAAGTCATTTACATTACTACACTAATAAAACTTTATCATATTTATCATATCAGCTCCATATCAGTTCCTCTCTGGCAGTACGGCTGCATGGAGAACTGCAGAGAGGAGGGATATGGGAGGGGAGGGGAGAGGAGAACATCAGAAGGATTAGTTTTCCACCTCATGGCCATTTGAGAAACATAAACTCTGGGCTTTTTTTTTTTTTTCTTCTCTGGTGGATGCTGGAATCACATCCTGAGTCACCAGCTCCAGGCATTCCAGCCACTGGAGTGTGGAAAATATTTTCACCATCCTGTGCCTCAGCTGTAGCTCTGGTCCTGCTGACAAAAACAGCCTCAAAAGCAGGAAGATGTGAAAGGGAGTAGCGACTTTTGGTGTATTAGCGCATTAGTATATGTGTGAGCTATTTGTTTGCTTGTTGGTTTTGTGTGATGTATGGCTTCCTCTCTTTTAATTTTGCCACAATTATGAGTGATTGTTCCTCATGACAGTTTTATCATTTATCCATGTTCTGCTTTCTAAACCACATGACTAACTCCACTTTCTGTTTCTGTTCAAGCACTCAGACGAAGAACCGGTAAGAAACGTGTGTGTGTGTGTGTGTGCATGTGTGTGTGCGCATCAGGGAGAAACACTGAGGCAGAGAGAGTTCATACGTTTGAATGTATGTATCATTATCTGCAGCCTTCACACACACATTCACATAATCTGCTGTATTTGTACCAGAGGTCAATCTTATTTAAGTTTATCGTACATTTTATTTTTCTTGATTACTAAAAGAACCACAAGTTATCACACAGGCAAAAATTGTGTGCAATTTGTAAATGACAGTAAAACACCGGATTTCTGTGCTCACTACCCTTATGTAATTTAGGTTCGATATTCATAAATAAACTTTAACAAATATGTCCTGCGCTGAAGCAGAATAATTTTTAAGGAAAAAAGCAAAACTCTTAAAACCCATTGTAGAAGGGCTGGTATTGTGTAGTGGTACTGTGAGAGGTTATGTGTAGTGGTACAGTGAGAGGTTATGTGTAGTGGTACTGTGAGAGGTCGTGTTCTCTTCGCATACTTACTAGTTCAGGTTCAGTTTTGGGTCACAGAGTAATTCCACCAGCACACGTGTTATAATTCCCTCAGTGGTCTGTGAACAATGAGGGCATTAGCACCATTTTTCCATGAGGCTGATGGAGTCGTGCAGGCGTCCTGAACAAAGGGAATCAGGCGGGAAGAGGGAAATAGCTGTCTGCTTAGACAAGTGCTAAAAGCCTCATTTAAATAGACAATTAAAGGAAAAGGTGCATATTTTTCTTGCTTGAGATGACCCTTCCCTTCTGAGAAGAAGGTACCCGGATGGGTCATCAGAACTGGAAGGATGAGAGTGTTTGTTTTGTTTGAGAGAGCAGAGCGTGGCTTAGATGAAGGTCTGGGAAAAGGCTTAGCCCATTGGCTACCGCACCATTGTCTTCAGCAGATATGACTCACTGTAGAGAGCTTAACGAGAGGATATCGCATTCAGGGTTCGTAAGATTATTTCTTCATGAAAAGTAGTATTCTGTTCGGTTCTTTTAAAGTTCTTCTGATTTCCGGGAAAGAAGTGAGCATTTGATACTGGAATATGTTGTTAAAAAATTAAATAAAAAATGCTCGCATTATTATTATGTCGATGCTTGGGTACATTTTTGTCAGTGAAGCCTGTACTCATGTTACCCACCCACTTCAGCGTGAATGTCCAGTTAAAGACCTTGTTCAATCTGTTGCCTTTTGTTTGTGCAGTTTTACAGTTTGTGAATAGGACCACAGTTGGCTGCATATGTCAACCCAGTCGTGACAGTTGTGTGTAAAGTGTCAACAATTACGTAGTGCTTTAAAAATTTCTACCAGCACGTCAACCACCATGTTGCCGTCAAGTGAATGTTTCTGTGGAGAATTGTTCCCAACCTGGAAGAATGCAGTCAAGAACCATCCAGTTCTCAGACAGTAGCCATGGTTGAACAGAGTAAAGGAAGGCTGACAAACTGTGTTTGGTAACAGATGGCCTGTGTTCTGTAATACATCAGTAAAGTAAACATATGAGATCTTCAGCTCTGGATCCTTACATCCGGAATACAGTCCTAGTCAGTTTAATAGAATATACAATATTCTCCAGAATTATTGATGCTCCAAGTAATGTTTTGGTGAAGGTGTCATTGTTCATCAAAGCCTGTTCTTTAACTTAATCTAAATCAGAGTAAAAAATATGCTATAAATACAAGTGAACATGATTTTATACAGACACTCTATCTTTCTGTCCGTCTGTCTGCATATGTGTGTGTGTGTGTGTGTGTGTGTGTGTATTAAAGTATATTGTGATTAATTGATTAATTACCCTTCTGTGCCTACAGTTTAACTTTGGAGACGTAGCAGTCCACCAGGCCATCCACACCATAGAATACTGTCTGGGCTGCATCTCCAACACCGCCTCCTACCTGCGTCTCTGGGCCCTTAGTCTGGCCCATGCACGTAATTATTTCCATATGCACAGGCTAGCCCTGCACCAACACCATTTATTTTGGGGCTGGCCCGATACCTGTACTGCTCTTTAGTATCAGCCGATACCATGTTCCACCTCTATACTCACACCTCTTATTATAACGAAACATGTACAAGTAGCTGAGTGTAGAACAAAGGGGCTCCTTAGTGGTGCATCCATCTCGATTTCACCGTTTGTCGGTTCATATCCCTCTACCGCTTGTGGCGTCACCTCATTAATTGCTCGTAATGCCCCCACCATTTTCCAAACATTTTGTCCTCACCACTTGTTGAAAGATTACTACGAAAATATTAGCGTTTACTCTACAAGTGGTCTTTGCTTCCTTTATTAAATAATAATTCAAATCTGCATGTTGTAGTCAGTAAAACAAATTGTGTTTCTAGTAATAGAATCATTCACTTATATTTTGTCACACGATGCTGAAATGATCAACACAGCACAACTGACGTCATTAATCAAAATAAATCTAAAACTGTTGAACAGATACATTTCTATATGTTTAAATCGTAATGATGCTTCGTGTAAATGCAGCCGTAAAACTTTACGTGATCCTCTTCTTTTCAGTCCCAGTGCTGATTTCTTTACAGCGCTTGATTCCCTAAAAGGATCGTGAATTTGAGGGGCAGCTGAAGGGCTGTTATCCTTGTTCCCAGCACTTTACATAGCACAGACACACCCATGCTTGTGAGGTGTGCTAACCTTGTACCACAGTGTCAGTAAAGGGAGGAGCCTAATGTTGTACCACAGTGTCAGTAGAGGGAGGAGCTTCTGCAGAATCAAGGACTGAAGTGCGAGATTAGCCAAGCACTCATACTATTGCTACAACTATAACACACGTACACACTACACTATAGATACAATCAACTCACAAAAGCATTATAACACATGTACACACTATGCTATGAACGCTTGCAAAAGCAAGTGTATATAATTACAAACTTTAAAACATAAAAATTGAATAGAAAATTAGTTTTACATACCACGCAAGCTCTCTCACTCTCTCTGTCTGTCTGTCTGTGTCTCTCTCTCTCTCTCTCACACAGAGCTGTCGGAGGTGTTGTGGGGGATGGTGATGCACTTGGGTCTGGCTTCGCGGAGTAGTGGAGGCTTCTTCAGTCTGTCCATCATTTTCCCCATGTTCGCCACGCTAACAGTCTGCATTCTCCTCATAATGGAGGGACTGTCTGCGTTTCTGCATGCTCTACGATTGCATTGGTAAGTCACAAAAACACATACACACACCTCTACACTCCAGAACTGTAAAATATAAGTTATGTTTTGTCCCTAGCGGTGTGAACATGCAACGGCTGGCAAACTGAGCAAAAGTCTGATGGTCCGGTCCACATTCTAAATTAGGGTTGATGTTGACTTGCTGCACAGTATCTTTGGCCTCAAATTTAAGTGAGAGTTGAGCATCACAAGCTTGAGTTAAATTTGTGAGGATCTCATTCCCAACGTTTATTGACAGGTGCCTGCTTAGATCTTAGTGTCTTTTAGTGTCTTTTTATGGGCTTTTCCATTACACTGGAAACCATGTACCAGAAACAAGAACGTTCCAGAAATATAAATATTCCCTTATAATATTAGGTAATAGGTTTCCAGTAAAGCGTGGCTTTAGTTCTCCTGCTTGAGGCAGAAGGCAGTGACAACATATTCCGCAACCCCCATCACAGGTCATGAATTAACAACTAAAAAGACGCCTGTGAAAAGGTACGCACCATCACGGTTTCACAGGAGAAAAGCAGGCTGGCCTGGAGAAGGGCGAATGGTGAAACTCGCACGGCCGCGTGAAAGGGGAGGGTGCAGAGCACTGGGCCATTAACATCATTCCACCAAGACTGGAAAGATGGAGTAAACCTTCTCTCCCCCTCCACTCCCCTCGACAATTCAGGCTTCGCATCGGATTGGCTGCGGCATTGAGTCGAAGCGCCAGTCTTTAGGTGATCTGTAGGTGCTCTTCCCCCACCCTTCAGAGAGCTTCTAAACAATACATGCAGCTGTATTGGTGTGCGTGAGGAGCAAGTGTTTGATTACATCTACTTGTAAAAGCCAAAGAAAAGGCCCTTGAGTTTCATTCCTAAATAAGCAAAGTGCTCCACCTGGAGACTCATCCTACACTAAGACCATGCACTGCTCTGCACAGATCATATTTTATGTTTTTAAAAATGTTTTTTGAGCCCAAACTACACAGGAAGTGAGGCAGGTTTTTCATTTAGCGCAAATTGCTTTTCAGGACAAACTTGAAAGTTCTAGGAGATGGGAGCTTGTTGATTTTTGTATACCAAAGAGGCTTTTGTCTTCTTTCTGTCGTTCAGGGTGGAGTTCCAGAACAAGTTCTACACAGGCCAGGGCTTCAAGTTCGTGCCCTTCTCCTTCGAAAGCCTCCTGGAAGGTCGCTTCGACGAGTAAAAACAACCCACCCTTCCCCATCCTTCTCCTAGTGGACAAGATTTCTCAGCTCCCAAGATTTCCCACTCCTCCTCTCTGCATGGAGATCATCCATACCCTCTATTCCAGTGTTGGTAGAGCTGCTCTTGTGAAGTGTCTGTAAGCTGTAATCTTTGACCTCGCAAATGCCCATCAGGAAGCCATTTTGTTTGGTGTTTTTCCCCAAATGCTGTTTTTCTTCTACGTCTGAACAGATGGCTGTATGCATATATATATTTTTAAATGTACTGTTCTATACCCATTGCCATTATAATGGTACTAATGTAAAAATATTTCTTCATACCTTTTTATGCCTAAAGAAAGTGAATGAACTTACTATTAGCCCAAGATATAAACACCTTTCTGTTAATATATGACAACTATGCCAAGGTAACAGTTGATGAATAACACAAAGAGAAACTGCCACCAAAGTAGGCAAATATGATAAACATGAATGAAATATATGTTGGTAATATATTGAAAATGACTACATTTGAGGGTAAGGAGGCCAAAGAGTTCATAAAAATCGATGTCTCATAATTTCCTAACATTTAGTGCTGTTGTTTTCCTTCTTTAGACATAAGGAAACTTCACTGATCAAAGCAGTTCCAGAAAAGCTTAGAAAATCCCCATACTGCTGTGGAAAGGCCCTCAGAACGTTGTTAAGGGTCCTCTATGATCACAGTGCTCGTTGACGCTGGAGTCAAACTTCGAAGGGAGGAAGCAGAAACAGATGTTTCCTTCGGAAACACTGTAAGCTGACCATTCTGTGCTTTCTCTTATTCTGAGCTTGGCTTTTGGAGAAGAAAGTACAGCCTGTGTTTAACTTGATACTTATCTGACAAGAGCAGGAACAGCAGCAGCACTCCTCATGCTGCTAGATAATCAGCCATATTCCAACGTTCTCATGGCAACTGTTATAAATGTAATCTCTAAATTTTTGGACCGACACCTGGAGGAAGATCCCGTAATACCAGTGTTGTAGTGTTGGGGTGTGTGTGTGTGTCTTCATTTGTGCTCTATTCAGCAGTTCCACATATCTGTACAAAGTCACTGATGCTGTGTGGTTTGTGACTGTAGTTGCAGAAATTCTGTGCAATATCATTGTACTTTAGTGAAGACCGTGGTTCAAATGACCTAATAATAGATGTGCTCTATATTATTGATTAAAATGGTAAAGTGTATGTTGAAATGATGGGTATATGCATGTACCATAAAAGGACAAATCAAAACAAAGTGGTTTGTTGGTGTTTGTAAGAAGATGAATCAGATTACCAGAAATGCACTATTAAAGAAAAACCACTAGGAGACCTCCATTAAACTGTCTGTCATTTTAATCAGGCTGAAATTTTCACACAAATTAACTACCTGATTTGTGTGAACAGATCTCCATCTCTTGCACTACTATGGGGAATTCCTCTGAAGAGCAGGACACACCATACAGACAAGCAATGTTCCATTTCCTCTATGTTTGCACCCAACTTCCTGTTCAAACGGCGAGGAGGACAGAGGAGCACAACTCATATGCCTTACTTTTCCCTTCGTCCATGTGAAACACTTTGGGAGTGACGTAAAGAAAATTTTGCCTGTGTTCTGGCAGGCTGGAACATATCTACCAGCACAGATGACCAAATGGCTATATGGATGTTATTGTTTCTACACTAGAGATCAAAATTAGAGAACAGCATACAGTTTCCTAAATGTCATGGTCATTGTATAGTCCAGAGTGAAATAGCAGTATTTTAAGCTTGTACCTCTTTAACATGGTATTTTAAACTTTCATAAATTGTATATATTCTTAAGCACAGCATAAAAAAGTTAAATATCATTGAAAAAGAACACTGATCAAAATTAGAGAACACTTTCAGATACCTGCTTTAAGGGACTCTCAAGTTACTGATGTTAATCTGGTACCTGGTGTTAATTTCCTTAATTATCTGACAAACTCTATTTAACTGGCAGCTTAACTTTACAGGTTTCACCGACTTTGCAAAAATGGTGAGCCGTTCCAAAGTGACTGAAACCCTCCGGCAGCAGGTTGTCCAGATGAAGGCCAAAGGGGTGACCCATTGGGTAAAACGGGTAAAGCAGTTTCTTGAAACTGAAAACGTTGAAACAATGAAATGGCCAGGCCAGAGTCCTGATCTAAACCCAATAGACAACCTCTGGAAAATCCTTGGTGATACAGTTATGGGCAAGAAACAGTCACAGAACTGTGTAAGAGACTGGAAGAAGAGCAGTGTGAGAGCGGTGAGTGATGTCCTGTGGCCGCACATGTGCTGAAGGCATTCAAAGCAAAGGCCTGTACACTTCCTACCGATTACTGACTGTTGTAACCTTCAGAAAATGTAGTTGTAATCGTTGTGGTACAGTCATTGCTGTTCTCTAATTATGTTCATAGCGTTTTTTGCTAAATAAAGGTTTCATGTTAATATACTTTTGTTATTTTGTAAAACACTGTTCTAGTGGCATGGTGTACCCCTTATAAAAAATCCTTCAAATGTTGATCAGTGTAGATTACATTATTTCAGAAAAAACAAGTGTTCATACATTGCTCTCTAATTTTGATCTCCAGTGTATACATATTTCTATACACAAATCTGTTCATAGGAAACACTATTCTTTAAAAGTACACACGCACACATACTCTTCAGAACATGATACCTAAAGGGAGGGAGTCACACAGTAAACATTCAGATTCCTGTGCGGGTCAGTACTCGTCTCCACATCTTTTGAAACTGCATTCATTCTGAACTAAATCCCCCTTAGTTCAGGAGCAGGGACCAGTATCACCAAATTGCTTGTAGATTTTACTTCACTCCCTCACCATTTAGAGGAACATATTTGTTTTAAATGCTTAAATGATTTATTACTGAGCTTTGACATTTCACTACCTGTTACCCCAGCATAAGGTAATGCTTCTATGAAGAAATTCTGAGGACACAGTAATACACTCATTTTTCACTAAGTATACATCAATAGTGTATTTATATTATATACATTATATACAGATATAGACATAGCAAGAGCAAATAGAAACTTGAAAATACAGCGGTAATCTGGTGATGTAAAAATGATTTAATCTTTTGTGTTTATCCCAGACATACTCTCTCTCTATCCCTCTCTCTGCACTCTGCACTAACAGAGTAAGGTGAGATGCCGAGCTTGGGAAATTTAGTGCATCTTAATTATATTTAACAATAGCAACAAGCAACGTAGAGAAGGGCGACATATGTCGACAAAGGCCAACAAACACGAAGTGCTTATATACGCTCGCGCTAGACAAGCCGTGGGCGAAATAGATAACAAAAACAAGATGAACATCTAGACCCCACATCTGTGCCACACACACAGACACACACACACCCATCTAACACACACGGCACGTGAACCTGCACGCACAGACGTGCCCACACAGAGATGGAGCAGGCAAGGTGGCCAATGCTGGCAGCTGGGGAGCATCTAAAAATATAACAAGCCTGTACCAGCCACTACTGATGGAATATCGAGAGAATGCTGAAATAATAATAATAATAATAATAATAATAATAATAATAATAATAATAATAATAATAATGCTGATAGAGCAAATCATCAAAGGAAAGATTTGCCTGAACACATTATAAAACTTTACTTTGAAACATTTATTAAACATGTATTGAACATCCAGAAACCATGGCAATATGCATGCTTTTACAGTTTTATTTTTACACAATTCAGACATCCAAGGAGCTCTCCATTATTTCCTGACAAACTCATGTACAAAATTTGCTCTATCAGCAGCACAGCACCACCTCCTGAGCAAAAGGCAGTACTACAGGTCAGACTGCTACAGTGGCCTGTGAGCTGCAATGTACCTGGGGGCCACCTGAACTGCTGATGTTCCTGGTTCTCTGCACCTGGGACAAATCACGCCCAACTCAGCAACTGGTGAACAAACAGGCGGGCTACTTAAATAGCTGGAACCTGGGAATGATTGAGAACCCGTGCTCCACTGCAGTCTACGTTTACAACTTCTAAGCAAATGGTAGAGATGCTTTCATATTTAGATGGTACAAAAGATTTAGACAAAGAATAAAGTTTTTTATTGTAATATCAAAGTTAAAAGGGGACTCTAAAAATAAATACAAATGGCAATATTATTCAGCTGGCCTGCATACTGTAGAGCAAGCTTCCTAAGCTATGTAAGTGTGATTGTGAGCATATGGGTGTGTTGAGGAGCTTATCTGATATACGAGTGAATAATTGATACATTGTGTGGGGGAATGTTTGTAAATGGCAGTGTTTGTGTGGGCAATGTTTCAGAGTGGGAATGCTTGTGTGGGGAAAGTTTGTGAGTGGGAATGTTTGTGAGCGGGAATGTTTGTGTGTTGTTGCTCAAGTCAGTTGAGCAGCTCCATCAGCGCTCCTACTGAGTGCATCCTGTAGAACACAGTGAGGGGCTGGCTGAGGTTCACCAGCACAAACCACACCGAGAACCCAAAGAACTGTTTCCCCATGCTGTTCTTGAGCTCAGGGTGGGTGCCGAACGCTGATGTCACCCACAGCTGCTCCGCAAGAAACACACACACTCAGCAAATCGCGCTCAGACTATTGATGCAGCACAATCACAGTCACAGTCAATCACAGTCAAACTAAGTGGTCTCCGAAGTCTGCTCCTGGAGATCTATGGATCTGAACGGTGTAGGACAGGTTCTAGCTTGATAGGGGTCCCATTTGCCAAACATTTAAGCTCGTTAAGATCGTCTTAAATAAGAAAGCTAGTGTACAGTGTCGTATTCGCTCATGATAATTTAGCGATGATCATGTTATGATGTTTTTGGGAAACCCAACCCAGCTCAAGTGTGATGGAGCAAAACTCAGCAAGATCTTGGAGCAGAGTTGAAGACCAAAACGATTTAAAGAAGCATCATGATTTTCAGACCCCTCTCCCACTCACCGTGATGTTAGACATAATGAGAAAAGCGTAGATCTCCTTAATCACTCTTCTTTTCAAGGGATCAGTATTATTCCCTTCTTTGCCTGTAGGGGTCACTGATGAGTCATTTTTGTCCTCATGTTTCTTATGTTCCTTTGCTGCATCCACTTCCTTCTTGGCCTTTTTGACAGAAGGTGGGCATTGTTACCTTACTGTCAGCCTAAACCACAGTGCACAACAACTGTATGAATACAATTCAATACAGCCTTTAATACGGCAAAACTGACCTTTGAGAAGAAAGACCTTTCCTGCTGGTCTTCTTTTGCCTTTAGGCTGGAGTGTGTATGCAGATATATGTCTGAACGCATGTGGGTCTTAACGTGGGAGTGTGTGTGGAGATGCATTGCTTTGATGATGAAAATGTTTTGCAGCACCAGCTCCACCAGGCTGAGCAGTGAGTATGACAAGTCCAGGCTTCCCACAATTCCACGGGGCCCCAATGCCAGTGCGGACACTACTGTGAGGTAGGAGAGCGCCAGCTGGCCCATGGCCGTGCCCAGCAGCAAAGTCACATCCAGGCTCTGAGTGGGGTTTTTGCCCCCTCCCTGCTCTTCCAACCCCGATGCCGGCCTCTGCTTCTGCACCGTCTGCCCCCCACTCCAGTTGTCCCCACCCTGGCATCCACCCCGCTCCCGCCCATTCTGCCTTTGCACAAGCATGCCAGTCAGCGAGCATAGGGCCATGATGGGGAGCAGGCCCAGGTGGAAGCAATAGAACAGCAGCAGAGCTGTGAGCCGCTTGGCCCTCTGGTCTATCCACAGCTGGTAGAGCACGACCACAGCCGACCCACTCAGCAGCACCATCAGACCCAGCAGTGAGCCTTGCGGAACCCCCCTGCACCATGCCGAATGCAGTTTGGCCTTCTGAACATGCTCAGCATGGACACCATTCACATGACGCCCCACGTTCTTCCACATGACGTAGAGCATGCAGGCAGCCAATAAACTGAACTCCATGTTAAAGGGGTACAGCATCTCATAGCCCTTCTGACAGACCATGCACAAATCATTGCACTGGCAACCCAGGCCAGTCCACCTACCTAAAAACAAACATGAGCATTATAATACAGCACCTGCTTTGGGTCCTGATGTTCCTGCATGCCTATTCTTATAGAAAGCACCACAGCTTGGTTCAGTTTTAATTACATATGGTTTTACAAGAATCACATTCAAAGCAGAAGTCATTTTACTGCAATGTGGAACTTATTATTACCAACAAATGGAAACCCATATATGGGATCACTGCAACAGCAACTGTCACCATTAGCTACGAGACCAAAAGCAACCCCAGTTCCATTTATGCCTGCCCAACCTGCCCAACCTGGTGGCTGCAGGGATTGAGAGCTGTTGGTGCTGCCTTCCTCCTGCCACTCCAACTCTTTCTCCATGTGGACGGAATCTTCCGTTACCGCACAGAACCACAGCAGTCCATCTGTGCACAGAGTCACCATCAACCCACACCTAACCAGGCAAACACAAACACATACACATGCATAATAAATTGTGCACATGTGCAAACATGTACACACGCACATTCTCAGAAATGAAACTATTAATTTTAACAATAGAAAGTGTGAAGAAAACGAGACAGGTACCTGGTAAGAAACTTGTGTTTGTGAATGCAGTCTTTGGAATGAGCCCATAGCAGGTAGGTCTGGAAAGCGACAGAGGATACACATTAATGTCACACATGTTCACCTAAAGATGCCATAGATACTACAGCCTACTTCCCATGAGCGCAGGAAGTGGGTACCGATTCACGCTAAGAGATCAGACTGAAACTGAGAGATTAGAGATAAGCTCTAGTGTGAGGTTATAAGAGGTTAGATCTTGCCTTAAGATTTTGTTCTGATTTGGGTTTGGGTTTTTTTGCACTGTTAGGTTAGTTTAAATAGGTTATGGTTAGGTTATGACTGTAGTTAGACTGCATTACCTGCAGGATAAGGAATGCAGCCTGCATGAAGGGTGAGACGACTTTAACAAGTGGTTGGCACTCTCTCAGCAGCACGTAGTAGCCAATCCAAAACACACACAGCAAAAGACTGAATGTGGCTAATAAAATCAGCACCGCTGGGAGAGGGACACAACACACACAGAGGTAGTAGAACACAATGTTACCTACATTCACCATTGGAACACTGGTGTAAGAATGGAGAAAATAGCCAAAACTGAATGACTGTTTCAAAGTCTTTTAAAGTTATCAGTAAAGAGACAGTAAAAAACTTTTCTAGAAACACTGCTGCTTACCCATGATAGTAGTTCTTCCTGCATGATGGTCAGTGTGGGGAGGGGGGCCGGGCTGTTTACGAGCCCACAGAAGATACCAGAGCATCCACATCATGCTGAGGCCCATGAGAACCATCACAAACACCTCGGACTCCTGCTGTTGGAGCCCCGCAGGGTTGAACACGTTGCCGATTACCAAGGCAGCGCCAAGCAGCACCACATTCAGCCCCAAGAGCCCAGAGAGGAGTCTGTAGCCAATCGGAACCCACTGCAGTGCATGACCTACTTCCTCTTCACTGCACACTGGCTCCTCCACCTCCACAGATTTACATGGCTTCTCCATCTCCACAGACTCTAGTGGTTCCATTACCTTCACCACCTCCACAGATTTACATGGCTTCTCCATCTCCGCAGACTCTAGTGGTTCCATTACCTTCACCACCTCCACAGATGCACATGGCTTCTCCACCTCCACCACCTCCAGAGACGTATGTGTCTCCACTAGTCCATCACATCCTACCCGCATTCTTCCTTCAACCAGCTTCAACATGAAACCAAAGATGCAACACACCGCCTTGATATTATTCACAGCCACCCCAGATAACGACTGTTCCTGTGTCTCCGTTTCTCTAGGACTTAAATGCTCCTACTGCAAAGGGGAAATGGGTGTGCTCAATTTACAGCACATTCAAGGTTGCATCAAGATATTGTTGTCATATACATCCTTTTAATAAATAAGTATCTAAGGAACAAAGTTCAGAGAGCTTATTAAGTTATAAAGGGGGTTGAGTCAGTAAAATCACAGATTATGAGTGTGGGATTTTATTTGTTTTGGAGTCATACTCTTACTCATACGCTTGCATGGCTCTTCTCCATTGTTGCGAAAGTAGATTCACGTGTGACGAAAAATCATAGGGATACGTTGGTGCATCTTCAGAATTCGCTTAAAAGAAGGACATATTTCTCAGCCGCGTGACATATTTCTCAGCCGCGTGTCAAGTACCCTCCGCGGTTTCAAACGGGACAGTCCTTTTGTAATGGCCAATAAATAAAACGTTTGAAGGTGACTACCCTATGGACACACCCAAAGGATCAGTCTTACTTTTGTGCTCAATAAAGCCTATAACAATTTGTTTTTAAAAAATGCTTTGATTGGCTCGATATTTGTTATTAGTATCGGTTATTGAGACATCGCCAGTATTTACACTCATGCCCGAGATGCCTTACCTACATACTTCACCAACACACTGTTTAAGTTCCCTGCTCGTGAGTGATCTGCCTCTCCTGCAGTTATATGAGTCATATATAATGTTTATCTAGGGTCTTTAATAACTTCTGTTTGTTGCATTATGTAATAGGCAATAAATTGGTTACTTGTGTTTCATGTTTATTTCCCTTTTTGTCTGATCTTTGCTTTGAGTCATTCAAACTCTTAATGTCCACTTGTACATATGTAGAATTATAATGGGAAACCTGAATTTACTGTAACCACTAGTTTAGAAAACTGCTTTCTGAACTGTCAGTACAACAATGTTTAGGAGGTCGTTTTTTGGGATGTGGTCATTGCAAAAGTACAATGAGTGTAGAGTTATAGATATAGTATATGTATAGTTTACTGGAGATTTAAAACATCATGATACAGATTGCAGAAAATATTGTTAAGTATTTTTGCTGTTATTTTAAAAGAATTCTTGAATCATGTATTTCTTAGGACATTTTTGAACACATAAAGAAGAAGAAAAAAATTCACATTAAAATCAAACAAATCTGTCTTAAATTCCACAGTCATTCTCACACTTGGGTGGCTTGTCTGACTGATCTTGCTGCTCTCTTTGCTGGACCTGAACTGTTGGAAGATGAATGTAATTAGCTGTCAAATGAAGTTAAACATAATGGTTTTGATCATTTAACAAAAGAAACCATATCTATCTCTTCACATGTTTACGCTATGCTCAACATACTTACTATAAAATTATTATTCCTGTCAATTTGCATGCCAAGCAGAGAGTGGTTACTTATTAATATAACTTAATAATATTATGTATTACAGTTGATAATCTGCCATGATATTAAATTGTTTGTGAAGGTAAAGGTTATTGCTCTGCTCACAGACCCAGGACTTTATCTTCAGCAGTAACTTACAGGTGTCCATTGTTTCAGGTTCATAATGCACTAAAGAATACATGACATTGTCTGCAAGCAAAGAGAAAAGGCAGATTAACAGTGCTGTGAAAAAAAACATGTTGCAAAAAAAATACATTTAGTACATAGCACAGAGTCATGTTTAGCAACTCTGGTTTGGTGAACACAACTCTTTCTTTGGCGTTACTAGTGTGGTGGAGAAATGTTTTCATAGGTTTGCCACAGAGGGCAAAGTCATGCAAAGGCCCTCACCGTTTTCTATGAGTTCTTCATATGCTGTATACTGATCCTCAAGTTCAACTGTGAGGAAAGAGTTGCCTTATGATTAGTCTTACTTGTTAATACAGTATCCATCGCTTTTGATTGGTCCACACATTTACATTTTCACATTTACATTTAAGGCATTTAGCAGACACTCTTATCCAGATCGACTTTAGGTTAGGGTTAGGGTTAGGGCTTCATTGTTGACTCACAGAATGCATCCTAGCCAGTAAGTAGGATAGAGTTCAACAGACATTTGAACTAGAACACTGGTAAAATACAAGACACTGGTCCTAGTACAAGTTCTATTACACAATGATAAATACAGTAACAAAGAATAACAAATAAGTTCTCAAAATTGAGTTACTCAGCACTGGTGAAAAAATAAAAGTGCAACATCAATGGTCATTGAGATACTTTACAAACAGATCAGCCTTTAGTCTGTGTTTGAAGATTGCAAGGGATTCTGCTGTCCAGTCAGTGGAAGTTCATTTCACAATCGTGGAGCAGGACAGAGAATAGCCTTGAAGCTTGTCTACCATTCTACTTGTAACATGGTGTTTCAAGCCAAGCTGTATTTGATGTTCGAAGTACTCGAGGTATGGATCGGGCTTTGACCATTCTCATCACGTAGAAGGAAGCTGGTCCATTTTTGGCTTTGTAACCAAGCATCAGGGTTTCACACATATGACTGCTACCTCGTTCATTATTGGTCAGTTTCTGACCACAGGGCCACCTTATGTTACCTCAGTGACATTCTTAGCATGTCGCCTTGGTAGCAGCTAGCTTGATGCTGTCCAGCTGGTCAAAGCATGTTGGGTCCAGCAGTGTTGCTAATCTGCTTCCTCAGCATAGTCAACCAGCTGCAGTCCTGTGATCACTAACTAAACACTGATAAAGGGATAGAGGATGGCTGCTAAAAATATGCTAACAGATGAGCTATAGACACTAATTATACAGCCAGAGGTGTCTCTACTGAAGTAGCTGATGACAGTTTAGCTTATGTTCCTATTTGGCAATGATTCTACGACTTCAGATGGTAGGATAGTAGTGAATACCCTTGGATAGTAAGCTACTACTAATCAGACAATACATCAGTTTTGTTCATAGCCATAGTAAAAAAATGCATACTTGTGTATACTTGAACCTACTTCTGTGCACAGCTTTCCTCTTCTGTTTTCTTAAACGAAATCCCACTGCTACAAGTAGGGGCAGAACGATGAACACAGACATTATTGAGATAGTCACAATCACGGTTAGATTGGAACTGATGTCCATGGTGTCCTCACTGCTGCTCTCTGGTGGTTTTGACGGATAGTGCAATGTCTCCAGATTGCTTGTAACTAGAAGCATGAAAAACATACTTAATTTTTTTGCTGTGCAACAACTATTCATTTGCTTCACTTTTTCAGGGTGCACTGATTTAATAATGAAAAGAAACCTCTCTAGGATACAAGAAAGAAACTGACTAAAGGCAAGATTCCAAAAGACTCAAAAAGAGCCTGAAAAGAGGAATCAATTTTCCTTTAGTGAACTGCTTAGTCAGGGAATAAGAATTAGAAATAACACACAAGTGCAGAAGTCTTCTGGAAATAAAGTGAAATATTAATGAAAATAAAAAAATACAAACTGTATGAATGTGTAAAATGACTTTTATCTAATTAAATGATTATCAAAACACGATCTTCCCCAAGAAGGGAAACATAGCAGCAAAAACAAACTTTATCTTTACTAAACACTGAAATACTTTCAAAATGCAGAAAAGATCTAATTTTGTGGTGCTTAAAAAATAATCCAGTTAAGTAGTTATACTCATACCAACTCTCAGAATAAGCTCACACTTTACAAGAAGCGCATCACACATCTTTTTTTTTCTTATGAGAAACCAAAAACCACTGACACTGCAGGCTTTAGCACTTCAGGCCAAAGCAAGTTTCTGATCTAATATTTAACTGCATAACTGTGCTTAATTATAGTTGGTGCTGCATGTTTAAAACTACTGTGCATGTTTTAATTCCTCAGACATTCCCACAGTAGCAATGGCAAATCAAAGGTAAGCTAAACGTTGGATGTCGCATTAGGAATAACACAAAAGTGCAGAAGTCTTCTGGAAATAAAGTGAAATATTAATGAAAATAATAAAATACTAAATGTATGAATATGTGTAAAATAACTTCATTAAATGATTATCAAAACACCCCAAGAAGGAAAAATCAAACATAGTGGCAAAAATAAACCTTACCGTTACTGAACACTGAAATACTTTCTGCTTCACTTGCAAAATGTGTTCCTGCCAGAGCAGAAAAGGTCAAATATTTCTGTGCTTAAAAAAGAATCCAATGAAATAGTATACTCATAATAACAACTCTCACACTTTAAGCTCACACTTTACAAGAAGTGTATCACACATCTTTTTTTTCTTATGACAAACCAAAAACTACTAAAATTGCAAGCTCTGCTGAACAAGATGGGTGATCTTTAAAGCCAACTGTGTGGTTTTTTCAGCTAAACAAGGCAACGCTTTTTAAGCTCTTAACTTTCTGAGACACAAACCTGTGACAGTGAGTTTAAACTTAGAACACGAGGTGGTATTCACTGCGCACCAAAACCACTGAGCATCTGTGAAGTCCACAGAGCTGATAGCAAGGGATCCGTTCTCCAGTATTCTCAGCCTCTCGCAAAGGGGGCTCAAGGTTGAGCTGGAGGTGCAGACAGAGGGGCAGCGGCTTGTAGGAAAGGTCTGTTCTCCTTCAATGGTTCTCCAGATGACCTGTTTGGCTCCAGGGTGTAATGTCAGTGCAGGGCATGAAATTGTAACTGACGAGTTCACCATTGCCCTGAAGGGGTCGGAGTACTTACACTCTGAGAAGAGGAGAGAGAAAATATAGACAGCAGGTTTGGCTACATTTCTGTTGCAAATGAAAAGTGCTCAAGAGCCATCGAAAAACCAGAGAAAAATGCTTCCTTTGAAAAAAGGACTTTAACTAAAATTTGCATGCATTTTAAGAGTAAAATGATCACAGACAATTTATTGAGATCCAAGGATCTGAACCCATTAACTAATATTTTTCAGATTTCTTGTAGCAGTCAGCTAACTTCAGACATAGTTTAATTCTTTAATAATTATAGAACTGAACTATCACATTGCAGCTACCGAACAATACATACTGTACATTGTACATATGCATAAGGAGTTAAAATTAGGCATTCAACCCCAAGAATACTACAGCACAAGGTGATGGTAGCATCATAGTCAGCATCTGTTCTTCTGCCAGTGGAATTGGAACACAAAATGGATGGAAGAGGACTACCTCAGAATTATTTAACATAACCTCAAATCTTCAGCTAGAACACAACTGAATGTATTCTATAGGACAAAGACCCCAAACACATCAAAACTGGATGTGGAATGGATTAGTCCAACATTAAGCTCAGACATGCTGTCTCAGGTGCCAAGAACATAATATGGACACATTGGGGTGGTTGAATTGTGGACATGTGGGAGATGATCATGACTAAGCTAACTGCTGTCAGCCACTACTGTAAGCTCCCCCAAAATGGCAAGCTACTGCTCATCATATCTGCTAGCAGATATGAATGCAGCAGTAAGCACAATGTCAGTAACCACTATAACTGAAAACCGACAAACTGATAAATGCTGCTGGAATAGTCATAGTTGGGATAATGGACGAGAAGCAGAAACAGCAGTGGTGATAGATGTGATAGTCCCAAGTGAGAGAAGCACCCAAAGGAAGCAATTTGAGAAGATGGGAAAATACCAGGTACTGAAAGGAGGAACAGAGTTAATGTGGAAGGTTAACCTCAAGATTGTACCAGTGGTGAAACTTGGGGAGGTAATTTGTAATCTCAAGAAGTGGCTCCAACTGAGGCATGGGCAGGGGTGAATATATGACCACCCACTGGGAGGCTGAAACCGTTATTTTATATATACACAATGTTTGTGTGTGTGTGTGTGTGTCGCTCGTGAGCGAGATTTTGAATAACAGTAACATTGAGGAACGAAAACCTGTTCTGTGGATGTACCTTACCTTTGGTCATAACCTGAAATGGCTTCTCATCTGAAGGAACCAAGAGAGAGGACAGCACATAAGACTTTACTTTGTTGGAGTGAAAGAAGTCCTTTAAATTAATTTCAAAAAGCATTGTGTTTTTTGTGGTCATGCTTAAAAACAAACCTGCAACAATGATCTTCACTTCAGCACAGTACTGCATGGCTTCCACTTTACACCGATACCAAGAAGCATCTGTGGCCTGCACAGGCCTGATGATAAGTGACTCTCTCCCTGTTACAGGGTCCTGCACTGTTTTCATTCTCTCACACCGAGGTCTTGGGTTTGACCTATTGCTGTCTGTTAACACGCATGAAGAGTTACAGCGCTGTATAGAAAGCGAATCGTCTCCTTGAACAACCTCCCAGGCGACCTGGGTTGGCATGGATACGGGGCATGTGAGTGTAGCTACTGAATTCAGCACCGCTTCAACTTTTTCCAAAATTTCACACTCTGAGTACCGGGGAGAGGAAACAGAAGCAGGGCAAAGGCATTTAGGTGAGGACACAACCCTGAAACGTGCCAACAATCAACATTCACAAAGAAAGTGCATGCAGAACCTTTTTTTCTTTTTTTTTAAAACAAGAACAATAATATGAATCCATGAATAGTAAGAAAAGGTAAAATGACAAGTTATTACCACATCGGTCTCATGTCATTACTTTGGTGGAGATGTGATACAAGCTATACAACTTGACCAATAGACCTTCTCACCTCTAATCTTCAGAAACAGTCTTGAGACTTTAAGGCAGTCCTGGTTTCGGCGTACCTCACATTTATACCAACCACTATCTGACAAACTCCCTTTGTTCAATACAAACGTTGCTCTGCCTGAGTTCCACTGAAGGGACCATCTTTGCTCCTTTGTTGTGAGATCATTGGTGGAATAGAGCAGCTTTTCTTTTTCTTTGCCCTCTGGGAGTTTAACAAGAGTAAAAATAATCAGGGCTGGATCATGGTCCGTAGAGGGGCAGGGTAGCGACACACTTTGTCCTTTGTCTCCATATATCTCAACAGAGGCCTCCTCACATAGCTCAGCTGACAGGATATGAGAAGGAGAAGTTAAAAGGATGGAAACCTTCGAAACCATTTGTGCTCAGGTAATCTTCTTTATTGATGATAAGCAAGTTTTTCTTTACTCTTAGACTTGTGTAGTACAATTAATGAGTGCACTATTGCTCAATTATGTAGTAGAAACCTGTACTGCTTTTAGCTTTATTAATATATTCTATACTACTCTAAAGAGCAGACAGTTCTATCATTCTAACCACATTATCCCAATACACTATCAACCATAGTATCACTGTAATTTGTTACTGACTGGTAATCCTTAATTAATATTATCTATTCATTGTGTTAAGACAAGAAAGATAATACACCAGGGACTTAATCAGATAAATATTACATTAATGAAGAATAACACAAAACCTATGCAATAATAATAATTTTTTAAAAATGTAAGTTTTAATTTAAAAGTTACATTAATATAAGAGGAGAGTACTCTGAACAGATAAGAAATTGCATTTCGAAGTGTTTCCAAGCTAATATACACTGGAGATCAAAATTAGAGAACACCACACAATTTCCCAAATGTCAAGGTTATTGTGTAGTCCTATGTGAAATTATCCTAACAGGAGTGAAATAGCAGTATTTTAAGCATATTTCAAAATTTTTATATATTCTAAAGCACAGCATAAAAAACTTAAATGATATAATTGAAAAAGAACACTGATCAAATTTAGAGAACACTTTCA
>JAOXYF010000028.1:12185303-12208053 GCA_028565775.1 Sternarchorhynchus goeldii
GCTTCTTCAGTGTGTACAGGATGTGCACAGACACTCTCTTCCTCTGCTTCTGTAAGCAGTACACACACACACACACACACACACACACACAGTCAAGAACTAGATTTAGATACTTCCACTGTGTTACCGACTTGTATGCACCTACATGGTTTTAATTGTTTGCCGTCCTCTAGTGGAAGATCTGGAGCGTAACAACGGGACATTGCAAAGACCCCACATGTCCAGGACTCTGTGGCGAATTCTGTACAAGCCCTAAAAACATCTTCCGCCACATGAATAAACCAAACAAGCATGTTTTATTGTAGTCTCTCTTTTTAGCTAGAAAAAAAATTGATTTGCTTTACTACTATGATAAGAGAGGATTAATCTGGTTTTCACCAAATAGCAGATACAAACTATAAAAGTATATAATAACAAATATAAATACCATTACCATAAATACTGGTATGGTAAACGTTTACAAATCTGGCTGAAGCATAAACGGGGTGGTGTGTTTGCTAGGCCTGCTTGCTCCATACAGCTACAGCTTTGTGAGAAATGAGAAATTTAGAAAATTGAGCAGCCCAGCTAGTAGCATACAATATCTAGACTGAACAGTCCCTCCAAAGTGGACGTTGGGCCTCAGGTAGGTGGGAGCATCGGTGCGTCCCCTGTGCCCAGGAGTCTAAAGGCCCATGATCAAGTGTCACGTAAATGTGAAGTTTGTGGAGAGGTTTATATTTTTCAGCAATTCTCTGGTAACTTCTCTCATTGTGCATCAAAGGTCACATTTTGAGATATTGTGCTACAGTATTTTTATCATCCCTGAATACAATAGAGAATATATGAACTAAAAAGAAAGATTAAGAAAAATGCTAATTTTTTTTGTTTTTTAATTGAATATTTTATATATGAAATATATGAAAGTTTACAATGCACAGAATAAACAATGATGTTCAACATTGATATTAAAAATTTTTTTTTTTTTAAATCACAGAAGTCTACCCCCCCCCCCATTGTGACTTTCACAAAGGTTTTACACATGTCCAATTTAAATGGGTTAAACAGTCTGGATAAACTGCTAGGCCTCAGCATAAAAAATTAAAAATTTTTTTAAAAAAAATGTCGAGTGCATCTTTTATTACTTTCACATTAAGCCAACATATTGTGATTCTACTTCAATTTTCTCTTGTGACAATTTATACCAATTAATTAAGATATGTTTTAAATTAAACACAAGGATATAGTTAACAGTAGTAACAAGAGCTAGAAGAGATCTAGGTCATTTGCTTCAGCATTACATCAATTGCATGTTCAAAATTGACTGACATTTTGTTTCAAATCCAGCAGATATTAAATGAGAGTATAACCAACACAAGAATAATCTACGGCACAGGCCAAGCACAAATAAAATATGAAAGTGGGCATACCTCTTTAAAAACTCTACCAAGAAAATGTAAATATAATTTATGACTACAATCGAAACCAGCAAAGAGAAAATGCAAAAATACTGTGGATAAAGTCAAGGACATTAGGCACCCCAGAACACGTTGGAACGACTGTATTACAATCCTGTTAAATAGTCTGACAATTGGTTAATTGTATCTTCCAAGAAAAAAAAAAAAAAAACAACAACTCATGAACCCTGGGGTCAGTGATGGATATTCAGAAACAACTGTCATTATATATTTAAAAAAAAAATACAATGCTGCACCTCAGTGGAGAAAAAAGAAAGTGGTCAATAGTGATATCAAAACAAGCATAGTGGTTATTTTAAACTATTTTGTGTAGAAAGAAACTGAAGTGTAAGAACAAAGCCATATATTGGTTTTGAAGGAATAGGTATTTTCAACATGGCTAGCTGTCTTCTGCACTTAGCTATGGTTAGCTTGAGCTACTGAATTGTATTTACAACTTGGATATGGACATGAACGTTCATTTCCAGCAACTAAATCAGCATTTTACAGTTTCAAGCAACATAAATGTGTTTTCCTAAATGAAGAAACCGTATTCAAAACTGAGAGCCATGAATAAGAATCTGGATGCAAATTTCAGATGTAAACAAATAAGTGGTTCATTTCGTTGAACCACTGAAACTGGACAGAGGAATGACAGTGATCTGCTCCAGTGTGAAGACCTTTCCAGTGATTCATCATAAATAAGTAAAACAAGAAAACTGTGCTAGATAACCAACTATTATTGTGCTTTTGTATATTCTCCATTTTCTATCTAGATCATTCTACCTTTGATTGAAACAATTTCAACATCTCTTTGCCAGGCTTACACACACTGAGGTATTGTGTGGGGGGGGTCAGTGAGAGAAGATGGGTTTGGATTACTCGGTCCATAACTGACAAAAACACAAAATACAAAAAATTACCACAGTACACAGTATTATTTTGGTCCCTCAGTAACTGCCACTCATGTTCAAAATGAAAATCAGGGCAGTGTGTATTTGGTAACAATATAAAGCACTTGAGCACAACTGTGTGCAAAGGATTCTTGAGTCCTGATGGAGCTGCTCTCCACATTATTTTTTTTCCATCTTTCATAACTGAACCACAAAAAATATATACGGCCAAAAGGTATGAGAGAATCAGGGCCACTGGTGTTGAACTGGTGAACTGGTGTTGAACTGGTTAGATGGCTGTTTCCAAATACGCTTGGCCACAATGGATTTCAAACACGTGTGATTCAGTTCCATGGCAGCACATGTTTCAGGATATAGAATCGCAGTGTTCCTACAATATTTTATAATATACTGATTATATTTCCTGACATTTTCTCCAATTAGTCACTGTCATTTATCTATGGCTCTAAAGACCTGCACAGATTGTCCATTCTATGATTGAAACTACAAATGATTTGGAAATATTTGGCCCCCACATGGGCATAATAAGTTACCTGGCATGATGGGAAGAGAATAGCACATGCTCGGTTCTAACAAGCATCTGAAGCAAACACTATACACCATTTCTGGTTCCAGTACATATACTGAGGGTACGTGAGACGAGGAGGCATCACGGCATAATTTGGCACTTACGCTTTGGACTTGGCGTTCCTATTGTTTAGCTTGTCTGCCGTTTGTCAGGATTAGACAGTACTGCAAGGGTCTGTCTTTGAAATCTGATGTGATGTTTTAAATGAAGAGTGGTTCAATTTAAAGCAATCTGGATTAATATTGGACTCGAGGTCATCCCAGCCAGAGGACACACAGGACAGGTGTCCTCGTCATCCCAGTGACGCAAAGGTTCACGCATTGGAGTTGGAGCCGTCCTTGTGCTCTCCAGCTGCGTTCGCAGGCCTGGGGGGGGAGCTTAGGGCGGGGCTCTGGAAAGGAGCATGTCCGACTGGCAGCTGCACATCTTCCAGGGAATCATTATTGGGCTTCATCCTTTAAAGGCAACACAAAGACGGTCAGTGAGACGCAAACTAGGACCCGACTGCTGAAAAATCTGGGGAGTGGAGCTCACCTGCCCTCGGTGGCTTTGCGTAGGCTCTCCGTCTTGCTGCTCACTCTGCTGGAGCTGCCGGTCTTGTTTCGCCTGTCCGCTTGCAGCCTCGAGCCCCTCTCCCTGCTGCTTCGGCTGGACGCCCTGGCCGAGCCGCCCTGCTCCGTCTGGTCCCGCGCAGACACCTCTGACGAGCCACGTGGCTCCGGGCCGTGGCCGGGCGCGTGGTGATTGCCTGTGGCGATGGCGGCGGAGGAGGAGGAGCCACCGTCGCCGTGGCTGGGGGTGGCGGCTGAGGGAGCGCCGGTGTTGGTGCCCATGGACTTGGAGATGACCTTGAGCTTGTGCGAGCTGGGCTTGTAGTGCTTCTTCTTGTGGTGCACACGGCTGTTGTGCTTCAGGAAGAACTCGCAGGACTCCTGCAGGACACGGCGACTCTCGCTGATGGGGCTGAGAGAGACGGAGATAAATAGCAAGCATTTTAATCTTACAATTGTAGTGCTTTGGTGCTTTTCAATGGACTTGAACCATTAGGTGGAATGTAACTGATGTCAAAAAATTAACGCCATTCATAACAAATGCATGTTCTGTTTATTTCGCTTCATTTTAGATTTAAGGACAATACTGTCTAATTGAATTACATCAAATTCAACAGCACACAGGCAACAAGCAGTTGTGCAGAGCACCAGGAAGCGCAAGCCCACCAACAGCAGCGTGGAATGGACGTTCAGTTGGGGGAGTCACTTCTGTCTATGGCCAGAGGAGCAGATAAATGAGAAGGCAGATCCCTCCAGTAACTGGGGGACCAATGCCTGACTGGGAATCAGGTTAAAGTTTAAAAGTTGTAATAAGTTACCAAGGAGTCGGTAGGGCATGAAACAGCTCTTGAACACAGAGAAGCGATTAGGGAGAGCTCTAAAATGCTTAGTCCAGCATATTTCAAATCAAGTCAGATTTATTTATTTAGCGCTTTTTACAACAGTCATTGTCTCAAACTCCTCCATGCTACCTTACAATCAGATGACACCGAATTATACAAACCAGTCTGTTTAATACATAGGACACTGATCACCAAAACTTTAAAAAGACTGGGTTAATATTCAGAGGGCAGCACTCGGGACATTAAAGTTTGCACAGGCCAGATTGTAGTCCTTTGTAGAACTCTACGCTCTCTGCTGCTTTGCTCCAATCACCTCGAAGCACGTCACCTTCGTTCTCTGAAGCAGCGGCCTGCAGATCGGCGGCCGTGATCGTTTGCCCTACTAGCCGCCGGGACAGATCCTGTAAGCGGGCGGAGGGCTTACTCTTTCTTGCGTGTCCTGTTGAAGAAGTAGGCCCACTCGGAGCACGTCTTCCTGCTGCTGACCCAGAAAACGGCCGAGATGCCCACCACCAGAGTCATCAGGTACTTAATCAGGAACAGGGACAGGTCTGGCTTAGCGGCCTCCGTCTTCTGAAAACACCACCACGAGAACAACCATCAGGTTTACCCCTTTTCTCCACCCTAAGAAATCACTGAAATGGTTTGTAAAATGCAGCGAGACACAATAACCGATGCATATTTTAAACATCAAGTTTGGTGTGGTCACAGCTGTGCTGAGACATTAATACGTCTAAAACTAGTGGGGGGGGGGGGTCAAACAACAAAAACCATACATACGTTCTAGCTGGTCAAATTGGCTCGCATCAGTTTACTTGCATCTACACCTAATTCAGTTCATTCGCGTGTTTACACTGACTGTCTCCTTTATTTCAAATGAGCATTGTGATGTAGCCCCAAACAGTGTCCGCTTCTTCACTGATGTACATGAGTGCCTTATTTATTTATGACAAATATGGATCTAGTTTTTCATTTTTCACTTCAAGGTGTTCATGATGCATTTCACTACGGCGTGTTGGTGTTCCCCTAGTAACCCCTACGATGTTCTGACTCTTCCCACCAATAGGAAACGCGGCAGCACCTCGGCCCCGACGTTCCCCGAGAATCTGCGTCCGTCTCCCGGGTCAACGGGATAGGCGGAGGGCGGCCCTTACCCTGTGGGAGCAGGGGATGCTGTACTCCTGACAGCGCTCGTTGATCCAGGTGTTCTCCCAGACACTCCGCTGGGCCTGCTCGTACAGGTAGCAGGCCAGCAAGGCAAGCAAGGGCAGCAGGTAGAGGCCGCTGAACACGCCGATGCGGATCATGAACTTCTTCAGCTTCTCCTGGTTGCGCTCGTCGTGCTGGATCACCTGCCGCACGTGGTTGAGCGAGACGATGCCGGCCAGGAGGAGCGAGAGGCCTGCCAGCACTCCCAGGGCCTGCGGGGCCACAACGAACCAGCGCAGGGCCACCAGGTCGTACAGACCCACGAAGCACACGCCGCTGATGCCGTCGCCCTCCACCTTGTTGAGGGCCAGAAGCACGACGGTCAGGGCCCCCGGGAGGCCCCAGGCTGCGGCATGGAACCACACGGCCTTCTTCTCGATGGCCTCACAGCTCCACTTGGGCCCGGCAGCCAGGAACCAGGTGATGGTGAGGATGACCCACCACACCATGCCCGCGGTGGAGAAAAAGTAGAGCATCATGAAGAGCAGCGTGCAGATTTTGTTCTGGCTGCCCTGGACCACGGTCGCCACGGCGGCAGGAAGGGCGGGCTTGTTGCACGCCGCCTCGTTCCCCAGCAGGAAGCCCACGAAATAGATGAGGGACACGACAGAGTAGCAGATGGCGTAGAAGATGATGGGCCGCTCCGGGTAGCGGAAGCGCTCTACGTCAATGAGGAAGGTGAGGAAGGTGAAGAGCGTGGCGCAAAGGCAGGCGGCGGATGAGATGCCGATGAAGGTCTTGGCGAACTCAATTTCGTGCGGTTTGAAGTACATGTTGTCACACGGGGGCGCACAGTCTTGGGCACCCAGGAAGGAGGAGCCCTGGCCAGGGCGGGTCTTCAGCTGCAGGGGGCACCAGAAGCCCAGATCTCTACTGGCTGCTGGAGAAACTTTAGGTGTGGTTATGTCCTTTATAGATGGGCTGGGAGATCCGTCAGCAGAGTCACAGGGCTCCAATCTATTATAATACAAAAAATTTAACTGGATAAAAAAAATAAGCTGGATTTTCATGACCAAAAAGAAAAACTGGACAAATAAATTTTTGGAACTAACAAAATCAAATTTCTGAAATTTCAACACTCTATATTTAAATCAACACTCTCTGCATTTAAATCCAATCTGAAAAAACATCTTTTTTCCCCCTCACCTACAATATCTCTTACACGCAATACCTTCTCTTCTACCAGAACTTTTTCAACTCTTGCTAGTATTAATGTTTGTAAATGTTGTATATTCCTTGTGTGATTGTTTTCTGTGTATTGACCATTGCATCTTTTGTGTAATGTTTGTTAACGCTCTGTATTTTCTGTTTATTTTTATTTCTGTGTATTGATAAGCGTCTTTGGGTTTTTGAACCCAAGCGCTATAGAAAATAATGTATTATTGTTATTATTATTATTCTTAGATATACTTGACTAATATCCTTCTTTAACAAGAACTCATGACCTGTTGCTATTACATGCTAACAGGCCGACTGCACATACTTAGTTATGCTTAGGTGGCCTTACGTGACCCCTGGACAATGCACAGAGTGGATGTCGAGAATGCTGGGCTACAGGCAGAGGCTGATCAGGGAGATCAGGCTGATCACCTGTCGCACTGGAGCTCCGGCGGCCAGCTGATGTCGAAGGTGCGCATGTCGTTGTCGCAGTCGGCGAGGACGCGCTCGCACTGCCCCCTGCAGGGCTGGAGCACGCGCGTCTGCTCGGTGCATGGTGGGACGAAAGCCTGGCACAGGAACAGGTGCGCATCCGGAGAGCAGCGCAGGCTGGCCAGCGGCATGAATTGCTGCAGAAACAGAGACGACGCGCTGTAGCACTGGCGCAACGAGAGAAAGCCAAGACAAGAGCCTCCGGCATCAGGGTCCGCAGCTTTAAAAGCAAGAAACACTAAAAAAATAAATAAACCCCCCCCAAATTCACCACGTTACCTCAACCGCCCCTTAAAATGAGAGAGAATAAGCATGTTGCCTCCTGTGAAAAGCAGAGCTACAGGCTGGACCTGCAGTGGGTCATGATATTGCTTGGTTTCTTGGGAGCAGTTGTTCAGAATTCTAGACTCGTTAAATCAAACTGTAGGTCAAAAAAATCACAGATTTGACTATCAACCTACGAAACACAACACACTAATAAATAATGCAAGTAATTGTAATAACTAGTAATAGTCCAGGGAAGAGCAGAAAATGATTTTGCATCCATTCACATTTGTTTACCTTAACTAAGTGCCTAAAAACAAATATCTCTGACAAATTTATACAGGATTTTAAAATCGTTATGCCTGAAGCCGTCAAATGACATGTAAAATAACCTCAGTAGGTTTGTTGAATAAACTATATTCCAAGCTAGGCTTATGTCTTCCTGGTGATTTCACTTTAGAAAGGACAGTTGAGGTAACTTGGTCATTAGCACGAATGCAAAAATACTGTATATACGCTGTTGGGTGTTTAGCAGGAGGCCTTGCTCCTGTGTATCTGCAACACAAACGTTTATAAGTGTCAGAATAAACTGTTTTGTCCAAATGCACATGACGTCCCAAGTATCCCAGTTATCCTACGACATTGACTGAACTGATTTTGAAGCAGTGAAGTGGGTATGGCAGATGTTGGTAGGTGTGAGTGAGCTAGACTGGAGCTTCAATGCATGTCATTGTTATCAGTTAAAGTGCAGGCACTTCAGACAAATGGGTACACTGAGAGAAACACACCCTGGTCAGGAAAGGGGTGGAGTGGACTTCCTGCCCTTTAATCGCGCTTTTACAAGAAAGTGTGATG
Source organism: Sternarchorhynchus goeldii (assembly GCA_028565775.1). NCBI lineage: Eukaryota > Metazoa > Chordata > Actinopteri > Gymnotiformes > Apteronotidae > Sternarchorhynchus > Sternarchorhynchus goeldii. The sequence goes on from JAOXYF010000028.1 coordinate 12,193,593, forward strand.
TAAGTCAAGGATGCTGCTCCTTTCTCAGTCATTGTAATTTAGGTACTCTGCTCAAAACCCCTCATCTCAGCTGGTTCTCATACCCACACAAAGCAAGCAAATAATCAGAAAAAGATTCAAACGTTCTATAACAAAATATTTTCCAGAAACATAAACGCAATGTACTTTGTCTGCTTTTTTTTTTTTTTATGCGACCGACCCACACACACAGCTGGTCTGCATGTTTTTCTCTCCCTTTTTCCTTCCTTCCTCTACTGTGGTGACTTTTTAAATCAAAGACCTGAACAATAAAGTGATGCACGCTGTTCCCTAGCAACCAGAGCTGCTTCAGCTCTCATTATTTGATAAAGTAACAAAAGGAGTCAGCTGATCTCTCTGCATTCCCTGCCTACAAAGCCTGTGTGAAACTCAATCTGTCGTCTATGACAAGAGAGTTGCTCTGCCGGGCAGAAACACTACACCTCCCTACAGTGGAGTCCACAGAGACTACACGTAATTGCATAGTTTATCTGAAGTTTCAGTGAATTCTCCAAGTATGCAGTGCAAGTTCACAACATAATCCACTCACACACCGCTATGCAAACAGATAGACTTTCAGATTAGATACAATTATATAACTGGGCCCAAGTAATTCCAGTAAAACAAGATGTATTTGGATTTTTAAATTTTTTTTTTTTTTTTTAAGTTGACATGTTGAAGTGAAGGCGTCAGAAACCCTGACCAGCTCAGTGACCAGCTTCAGTCTCACCTTTTTCCATCATTAAAACCTCAATCAGAGCAGGTTAAACCACACATACCTGCATCTTTCTGGCTGCGATGTCCTGGTCATAGTGTTCAAGCATGTTGGGAAAGAAGGTCATGTTGTAGGGCATGCTGTGGCACCACTGAACTCGCACTGGCTCACAGGTGAAAAGGCTGTGAGCCAAGCACAAGTTCGCCAGCCCCATAAACACTGCCAGGCTCAGCCAGACTTGGTTTAACATGGTGCCTAGCTATTCCGCTGAAGTCTGTTAACAGGAACGCGTCAGACAGGAGTTTGGTGTTCGGATAATATGCCAGGTCCTATTCCTCCGAACTCCGCGATGTCAGTGGTCAGGATCATGTCCCTGGAGGAAACAAGCCACAAGATTTAGGCATCACACTTCTGACTGTTCCAACCGGTCACCCTAACACAGCGTAGTCTGAAACAGGGACCGAAACCGTCATACAAATTTAACTTACTTTTTTATGTATGTATGTATGTCGTGAGTATAATATCTGTGCGCCAACAATAAAAACAGAGCTCGGCTTCAAGTGTTAGAAATGTCTATCCTTTGTGTGGCCAAATGGGATAACGCAGACGTTACAGATTACTTGTTTGGGAAGTTTTTTGTCTCTTTGAAAACTTTCACTGAGTGGAAGTTGATCGTTAATTTCCGCAATGAAACTGTTCTACGTAAAGTTAAAAAGGAATCCATAATAAAGGCCTATAACCCCCCGCGGGTGTTTAACACAATTTATCATGTAACCCAGCAAAAGACTTGCTGACACACGCATGCTGTTGCGAACAGTGGAATGTCGGGGAATTTTATTTCAATTCATGCCCTGAAGTTGACTTTGTGAACGCCAGGCACAGTATATAACTTTTAAGACGAGTTAGACACGACAAAATAAGGGAGACAACATTAACTTAGGTCTAGTTTAGTCGATTTCCAGTGCATAGTGGTTGGGAGTCTTTCACATGTAGGTTTGTCACGTTTGACTCCAGCTAGCGAAAAAGGGTTTGTCTCGCACGGTAACTTAAAGTTTTAAATAAATATTAGCTTATTTCTGGGGGGGGGGATAAGCATATTTCTGGCCTAAAGTCTTCATAAAGTATCCGTAGTGAAACTAGTTATCAGGTCACTGTCGCGAGAAACGTCTTACTTACCTACACCGCTTGCAAAATAGATATCCTTAAGTTAAGGTGTGGATATTCCGTCGTAATCCATTCATTTATTTTGTTTCATTCTGCATTTTACTTATCATAGTTGAGTAACTTCCACTGTTCCGTGCATTCTTTACTTTAAAAACAAGTCCTTCATATATCCGTAGCTCCGCCAGGGCCTTGCCAAAAGTCGGTTCGTTCGAGTCTATAGAGTTACGGGCTTCCTGAGGAAAATTCAGGGGTGCGTTCGACTAACGTAAACTTTGTTCAGATGTTATGATCTACATGCTATGCGCTGTACGGATATCTAGATAGTAATGATTCGAAGATCAGTGAGGCTACGCAGATTTACGCAAACTCCACAGGACTTCAAATGGAACATGCGCAGAAAGTGCACACTAACAAAGCGAACGTCAGGTAACGATCAGCCAACATAGTAGCTGTATTATGCTTATCGAAACATTACAAAGTTGTTTCAGATTTTGTCAGCACTGTGATAATATGTAGCCTTGTTAAGTAAAAAATATATGTTCTAAAACGAGAGAAAAAAACAGCAACAGAAAAAAACTGCGTCAGGAATTTCTAACAGAAGAATGGATGTTTTTAAAAATGACCCCTAGAGGGGAGTAAGATACAGCCGTATGTTGGGATAATGAAATTAGGAATAAGTAATGGCTCTTCGTATGAGTTATACTATGATAGCCTTGCACATAGTTTTTTTGTTGTTGTTGTTGTTGTTGTTTTTGGACAACGGTAATGTGCAATCTGGATATCTCAACTGGTAGGTTACAAAAAGTTGTATCGAACTGCTGCCATTGAAATTTTTGGAAAAGGCTAGTGTATGTAGTCTAAGGGAATGTTACATTTGTTTATAGCAAATGGGGCAGTTTACAATGTCTTTTTATTATGACAATATTTGCAACCACTTGCAAACAAACATTTTCATTTGGATACAAAACTAAATAATGTACATTATCTGGATGCTCCTTGTCCAGAGTAACTTATGTAATTGACTTGTAGTTTGTATCAAAAACATATCACGTTGTTAGCATAATTAGGTTAGTGTCAAGAATAATATCTAAGATATTAAAATATAAGAAGGTAAGTGAAAGGGCAATGATTGGAGTTCTCCAGGTAAGGATAAAACTGAAAGAAGATTTAAGATTTTATTTACTGTTGTATATCATGCTGGTGTCTGAAGATCATCTGATGTATTTATACCACTCTGTTTTTTTTGTTTGTTTGGGGGTTTTTTTGCACGGCAGTTTTTAAATGCTCAGTGAAGTCGTGAGTTATCATTTTTCGTTTGAAGAAAGCCAGTGTTGTCAACTACAGATAGCCAGGGGAAGTTCTTTCTACCACCTGGGCACCAGGACAGAGAAGAGTCTTGATTCAAATACAAATATCATATGCTCGCACTTTAATTTTTGTATTTAGTTTACACTTTAAATATGGTAGTATTTTCTCGGATAAAAATAACATTTGTAGAGACTGAAGCGTCACTCTCGAATCAGGGCGTTACATAATGATGTGTACACCGCTGATCCTAGTGGAAATCCCTGGGTGGTCACGTGGGACGTATGTCACACTGTATTGCCCACTGCTATTCGGAGGACTTTTCCTTGCGCATGTAAACCCTGAAGGGATATTATTTTATGCGCAGGTAGTTTTCGTTCGTTTTGTAAAGGTGAACAGACTGAAAGATGATTTTCCCGTGGGAACGACTCTACTCGACTCGTTGTTGTTTCTGCTGTCATGTCCGAACCGGGACCATCATACTCGGAATCTGGTACATGGTAAGAGTTCTGCTTATATGTAACCAGATGGTCACCGTTTTTTTCAAGTCTGTACCAGGTGTGATGCGTTTTGGGGTTGCAATAACAAAGTACACTATTAATGTAAAATACCATTAAACAGTTTATGAACCGAGATGTTTTAAAATCGTGATTATGTATTTCAGGACAAAAAAGTGTCGGAATTCCTAAGTCATCGAATGAACGCTGTGATGTCTTTTCAGATCTATACAGAATGCAAGAACAACCGACTACATTGAAAGACGATATTGCTTATTTATTTTATGTCCTTTGTAGACAATGGAATCACGACCTGTGCTTGGTTTCGCGTTATATTTCACAGTTGTATTAATATTAATGTAAGACATTTCATGTTTGAGCATGTTTTTTTAAAAAGAGTTAATACCTGCTACACCAATACAGGTCCGTCCGTAAGCGCCCCATTTTATTTTATGTATTTGCTGTTGTTTAGTTACAAGAGGCTAACAGCAGCGAGAAAATAACACTACTCCTTTCATCCATTATTCACTGGCTTCCCTCAGTCTGTTTGCATCATTCTGTGTAACATGATCGGCTGATTATGTCAAGTATTTTCCATTCCATATATTTACATTCACTGTAACTCCTAGAAGAACAGAATTTTACTTCATAGAGTATCTTTAATGAGTTCTAATGTCACAATAGTGTGAATTAGAAGTTATTTAAAGAGCAGCTGATCATGTTTGTCGTTTTAACATCATGAATTAATTCCCATAGCCTGCAACTGTGGCATAAAATATATCTTAAAAGATTTACACAGACAAAGATTGCCTTAGATGTTTTGCTGCTATTCATTACTGTATTGTCTGTTATATTACTAATGTATAATGTGTAAATAGTATATAGTAGAGACAAACGTCTGTAGTTTCAGCTAGTCCAGACATGAGTATAACCCTCCTCTGCTTGAGTCTCACAAACGGAACATCATTCACTGTTGCAAATAGATAGACTTTACTGAACTATTGTTATTGTGGTGCCTGATGGTGGGCCCCCCTTGTTGAGTCTTGGCTCCTCTCAAGTTTTCTTCCTCTTGCTCTCAGGGAGCTTTTCCTTACCACTGTCACCCTTGTCTTGCTCACTGGGGGCTTGGACTCAGACATCTGTTAAGCTTCTTTGTGACAACGGTTGTTGTAAAAAGTCCTATATAAATAAATTTAGACTTAACTTGACATCTAGATAATATCTCTATGGAGCAAAATGAAGAGACTTGAGTGGTTGAACAATGGAAAAGATAATACATTCCACCTTGCCACATCTCCAAATTCATTATGCTGGAGAAGTTAAGTTATTTTTAAAACATACTTCCGGTCCTCAATTTTCAATGCTCATTTTGCTGTGGAAATATAGTAGTCCCTAAAGTATAGATAGTTGTATTAGCCTGGAGATACAGGCTAGAACTACTGCTTAGAGCACTTGCATGTCCAGACTGTCTCTCCTGAAGCTGTCAAGATTATCCTCCTCTTTTTACAGGATATTTCTATTAGTGTCACTCTGCTCCAAGGGGATAAGGTGTGTGTGTGGGTGTGTATCTGTAGATGAATCATGGCACAGGAAAGTCTCAAGGCTGGGAATGGTGTGTGGGCATTAGTTAGAACAGCTAGCTCATAGCTTGTTGATAGATTCCATCAGATTTTTGTCAGGTAGAGTGTTGAGTGTAGATAAATGCACCTTAGCACCCCATAACGAAGCTGATGTGCTCCTTCTGCTGGGGTAACTCGGTGCTTTTCTTTTCACTGCAGACAGCAATGTCAGCAGGAACGTTAGCGTAAATATAGATTATCCAAAAAAATGCTTTTGTCTGTATGATAGTGCTGATGTAATATCCTGTTGTTTGTGTGTGTAGCTCATCAATTCTGTGGTCCTCCTCATCCTCCTCACTGCACTGAGCGACCCAGACCAGTATCACCTGACCAGTGCTGAGCTGGCCAATGACCTTGATGTCTTGGACGATGCCAGTAAGACCACATCATCCAAGAATAACAGATGCTTTCAAAACCATTTTATAGAACTTTTGTCAACAAATGTAAACAATACTTTTTTTTTTTTTAATGAAAGCAACTCTCTACAGCAGATGATGCCCGTCTACAATACCTGCCACACCAGATGACTAATTGTAAATGCAATTAGCAGTCATGAAAAAAAAACACTGATGCCAGTGAACTTGAAAGTGGTTATCCTCAGTGGACAGTGTGTTTGAAATGGGAGGTGTGTTCCAGTAAATGCTGGTGTCACTGTGTTGTCATACTGGGACAAGAAGCAGAAGTTACATGAATCTGATTGTGTACACAGGTATTCACGAACCTTAAAATGAATTAGATCACTGTTGGTTCTGTTGATGAAACTAGACCCCAGTAAAATACTGCGACAGAAAATTCATAGAATTATATATACAACAGTCATACTGGCTCAGACGCCACCCAGGTCAACAAGGTCCATGTCAAATGATGGGGGGGCCAGGGCAATCTGATAATGGATCAAATAAGAGACTCATGGACTAGAGCGGAGAATAAAGGAGTGTCGGATTGCAACTACATAAGCAACCCCAATGTGAGAGGGTATATGCAGAGGATGTGGGAACTATGGGTGCGTTAATGCTCAACATCTAGACTAAACACCGAAACAACTAGTGGTTCAGTGTTCCGTCTGCAAGTGGCAGCTTGGAAGAAGGGGGCACCACACAACACCGATGCCCGGTAGTTACCGAACATAAGAGCAGACCACAGCAACCTCTCTGAATAGGATCCAGTAACCACCACTCTTAGATGTCCAAGAAAAGCTTGTATGTCAAGTATGAAGACCTGGACAGCCCCAGGCCATGACACAGTCTACAGCTACTGGCTGAAGAACTGCACTCCATGAACGCCTGACAGCACAAATGAACCAGCTGGTGCTGGACAGAACCCATCCTGATCCTGAAGGACCCCCAGAAATGGGCAATTCCATCCAACTACTGCCTAATAACCTGCCTGTGCACTACATGGACACTCCAGTCAGGCATCATTGATGCCAAGATGAGTACACATGGCTCAATGCGCATATGGGGCCCAGAAGGCCATTGACGAGAACATTAGAGAAGCCAAGCACCAGCAACTGGTGGATAAAACAGTCACTCAAGACTGTACAATCAGAACGACCAACCTCTGCACCGCCTGGATTTACTACCAGAAAGCTTATGATTCAATACCCCACACTTGGATCCTAGAATGCTTGAAACTATATAACATCAACATGACTGGAGTTCTCAACAGGTGTTTTCTCAGCTCCAGTTGTTTTAGAGTTGCATCATTACCAGGCCACAGTGCAAGCTCATAAGCATTAGATGGTGCTGTTTCAGCTTTAAAAAAAAGCATTGGGGTTCAAGAACATCAGTATGTTCAACAGCCTCAGTCTACACACATCAAGGATAGCAGCAGCATTTTACTACAGAGATGAAAAAACAACATTTGTAATGCACTATGAATGGGTACCACAAAATGGGTTTGTTTCTAAAAAGCTAATTCTATCTTTAAAGTAAAAGCTAGTTCTGCCTTTAATGGAAAAAAGCCAATTCTAGCTTAAAATGCTCCTTTTAAACACAAATGCTGAAGGTATTTTTTCTTTCTTTTTCTAGATATGTGCATTGCTTCAGCAATCTCTTTAATCATGATAGTGATATGTGGCATGGCCACCTATGGAGCTTATAAGGTGAGATTCACCATCATTTTTCACAGGGAAATATAATGTAAAAAATAGCAACATTGGAGGCACACCAGTGTGCCTAGTAATCATCTTCATGACACTTCTCCCTCTTCAGCTCCGCGCTGGTTGGATCATTCCATTCTTTTCCTACCAAGTCTTTGACTTTGCCCTGAATGCAATGGTGGTGGTGAGCATCGTGGTATATCCCAACACCGTCCAAGACTACCTGCAACAGCTGGTGAGGAGGGGAGGGGAGGGGAGAGAGATGTATATGTAGACGTAGCAATCAAAAAACAAAATATATAAAGATGTTATGGACTGAGGTCCTTCGTATGCTATGCAAGAAAAGGTGCTTCTGAATTTCAGGAGAAGGGGAACCAGTTTATGCAAAAAAAAAAAAAAAAGATGTTTTATATCATGATATTCGTTCCATAAGGTCTTAAAGTTCTGAGAGTATAAATCAGTCCGTTTTCTTTGAGTTTCTTCATTTCATTCCTGCCATAGCATCAACTGGCAATGCAACAGACACCTTGTTAATGCAATGTCCATTAGCATTAAAAAGCCTTGCCACTGACAAATGACAAGTTCTAAATTCTGATGGTCCAAAGGTGTTCAACAAAATGATTATCATGCCTTTTCTTGGTTTCTCCAATGTAAAGCTGATTACATCTCTTGCAATTAAGGTGGACATTCCAGGTTCAGAAAGTAAATGTACTCACCAGGATTTTGCTCAGGCATCCTAGATTACGTTGATTCCAAGAACTAATTTTACCTGCAGTCTTGCGCTAATGAGAAAATCCAGGAAGCTTGAGCAAAATCCTGGCAAGGACTTTTACTTTCTGAACCTGGAATGCCCACCTCTGCAAGGTAATACAGCAGACTTCCACAGTCATGCCTAAGGATTTGGACAATGCAAGTTCACATTCATTTATATGTATCCATTTCCACATCAGGAAGTAAATCTTATATCACAGCGTAATACTGTTTGTGTATAAATTGCATTTTTGTTTAACACTGTTTGGATAAGTAAGTTGATGAGCCCCCATCTGTCACAGCCTGGAAACCTTCCATACAGAGAAGAGGTCATGTCCATGAGCAATGAATGTATGGTCCTCTTCGTCCTCCTCTTCATCATCTGTATCTTAGCTTTCAAGGTAACCAGTGCAAATACTAGCTATTAACTGTCTAGACCTAGTTTTTCATAACAGGTGTAGTTTAAAGACCTTTGGACGTTTGCGTCTATAGTCAGTGTGTCACGGGAGAGCCCCGGAGAGCTGTAAAAAGCTGACAGGACTCACGTGCGTTTAAGTAGAAACCCGTTTATTTTCGGTTTCGTTTCAAAACGAACAACACGCATCACCGTTGCGATAATACGTTGATACCTCACATCGACAATGAGCGTGTGACTCATACAGGCTTTTATACGCTCACCCTGACAAGCCACAGGTGAAACGTATAACAACCACAACAAGAAAAATCACACACAACACCCAGACGTACATACGCGCTTCACTAGATTGACAAGACAACCGAACACGCCCCCACACAGACACGAGACAGGGGAGGCGGCCTGGGCGGCCACCGTGACACAGTGGTTATGTCCCCCTCAGCATCTCTTATGATAAGGTTTTTTTGTCATTGGTACCGTAGGGGAGTACCGTAGGGGTAGACTGTCAATATTTTAGGCTTAAAAAACAAAACAGAAAAGAAGAAAAACTAAGAATAAAGCTCTGAAGAATTTTGTAGATATTTAAAAAACTATTAAACCTCAGCGATCACCCCCAATTACTCATATGGCCTTTTGCTTGTATTTTATTATCATTTACCATAAGTGAGTGGGAACAAAATCCATCATTGAAAACTATGATGGTGCTTTTCTTTCTTGCTCAGTTCTAATGGTGCTGCATTGTGTGTCCAGGCATATCTCGTGCTGTGTGTGTGGAGCTGCTACAGGTACGTGAGAAGCAGAAGGATTGCGGAGGTCCTCGTGTTTGTCACCAACACCAACGACACCACAGTGAGTGTGCCGTCTTCACTCGTCTATGTTCTAGTTTACATCTCATTCAGAAAGGTTTATGGCAGTTTACTTTTTTAATAATGTTTCTACCCCAATATATGGATTTTTCCCCCTGTGCTTTTCCAGCTACTATGATAATAAATCGCGTGAATATGTGAATAAAAATGTATGTGGTTTTATGTGAATCAGCTCAAAGCCCTTTCACCACTAGTGCCCTCTCCACCCACTGCACTACATATCTCCATTATTCTATTACTCTTCACTCTTCCTTTGCCTCCATCACACCCCACCCGCTGACCCCTTTTTACCCCACTTTGATCTATGCCAAGTTGTGTGGGATTTACAGAGTCAGTCTCCTCTCCAAAGATTATACTGTTATAATCACTCCCCGTTTTGCTGGAATGGAGGTTCCCATCTTCCAGTCCGTTTTTCCTCTAGGCAGATATGGTAAAGCAATCTCTGAAGCAAAATGTTAAGCCTAATAGTGTGTAATATCAGTGAAAACAAAGCTCACTCAGCATGTTCTCCTCCCACGAGGAAGGAATTAGACCAGAGCCAGAGTTCTGAAGATCTTTTATTACCTAGCTCTTCATAATAGGTTCAATATCTGTTTGAGGGCATTTAAATAACGGCTTTTCCCTACTTATTAAGGAACACTGCAGTACTGTCTGTAGTAGATGAACCATATTCCTGTGTAAACAATTAATAAGAAAACAAAGGATCTAAAATAGCAGAGGAGAGGTAGAAGAAGAAATGAGTGGAGTGGAAAAAAGCAATGATATTTGTATAAAAACTATGAAAAAATACTAGTTGTAATAGATGTAGGTCTCAAATAAAATGAAAACTGCAACTACTGAATGAAAATAAACCAGTCTTGGTAAGTTAACAATCACATACATTAACTAAAAGTTCAATCAAAGTAAAACAGGGCAAGAGAGGAGATCTCTCTGTGTTCCAGGTGTGGATGCACTCACATCTGGTCCACTGTACCAGCGAACTCTTTAAACGGGAGGAAGGAAGTAGGGAGGGGGCTGAGGCTATGGATCGGTCCTGCTAAAGCCATCAGCACCCACCGTTTCCAGGAGAGCAGGCTGGCCCTGTCACTTCCTGTCCTGTGGCTTCCATCAGGCCTTCTCCCTCTGGGCTCTCGCTCATGTTTGCTGGAGGCGGTGGTGTTGTGTGAAATGAAATACTGCAGTAATATGCCTCTGTTATGGACATCACCCACGCCAGACTCTCCTGTGGAGCAAAAAACAGCACCGGTGCTTTCCTTCAGCATCTGACGTCACTGTTGAGAGAGTTACACAGAGAGAGTTACACGCAGCCAGGACGCGATACTTTTGGAGCCAATTATCCCACCCTGGATCTGGAGAAATGTAGAGCTTGTGAAGCGCTGAGTGGTGCTTTATGCACGATGCCGTGTGATTTAGTGAAAATTTTAAAAGACTCAGATCACGTTTAGGATGGGTTTCAGCTGATCGTTCACACAATATCTGATCTTAGAGCACAGACACATGCGGATGCACCTATACTGCAACTCACAGGATTTTCACAGCCTCTCATCAGTGAGTGTGGAGTGGAATCCTGTTCTGAGCTGATACTGTGTTTGAGTTGGAAACTTAACAGAGCCTGTAACTAGACACCATTGCTAACCACTTCATGCAAGCCATTTTACCTCCACTACATATTGCTGATGATCCTGAGAAAAGAGTTGTATGGAAAGGTACTAGTCTCATATAAATGTACACACTGTACACACTGCCTGGAGACAGACACTTCATAGCAGTCACATTCACACCACACACCCACATTTCGCTTTACTTTGTTACTTTGTTGGAAATGCTCATTGCAACATGTCTCTGTAGTCAGTGAGTTTCATTTCCCATTACATTATTATGTATTATACTGATGTAGAATTTGCTTGTTTTATAGTTAAGTTAAACAGATTTATATACATTTTATATACATTATGCACGTTCTGTTCGCAGGTCCTGTTGCCCCCATATGATGACGCTATTGCAGTGCCTGTCAAAGAAGCTCCGCCTCCATTCATGCTGTCTTGAGTTAACTGACAGTGATCTGTTATATAAAAAAAAAAAAAACTGGAACTGATGCTGTGGCTTCATCTACCCCCTCTTGCCTTTATCTAAAGAGTTCTGATTCTCTTTAGTAAGATCTTGAAAGTACACTTCACTCTTTCACTTAATCTGATTGAGGAGAGAACATGGTAAATATAATAGGCTTTTTTCCCTCAGAGTATTATTTTATCTCAATGTGCATGTACATGGTTTTATTTGCTGTAAGCAGAAATCAGACTGGGAAAGTTATACTTTGGAGACTATAGCAGGGCAATTTATTAACAGAAAAACAAACTGAGAAGAAGCAAAAAACAGAAACCACCCAAGACTAGGGGGAAAGCTAACAGGCAACTAGTACTAATGGTAACTAAAATCATAAAACCAAGCCTATGCTAATGCTAAATCCACAAGAAATAACAATACAACTTGCTAATGCTAATAACAAAAGGAAGTTCAGGGCGAGGCAAGGCGAGTCAAGGCACCCAGACAAGCACGGGGTAGGTCCAAGACTTAGAGCCTTAAAGAGTAGGCTTTTATAGCAGCTCTGTAAAGACCAAGGGAACAAGCTCTAGACACTGAGAAGTTGAGAAGTAGGCGTGTTCTGCAGCTATTTACTCCCTTATTAATAACATTCACCTCAGTGACACATGAGGTAATATAATGACAAAACACAGATAGGTTATTGAACTATAAACACAAGACTAAATGGCTTTGTGTTTGTGTCGTTGAAGTGCATAGATGTGTTGACACAGCCCTCAACCCACTGTATTGTTCTGTTAGATACCAGTGGAACTGCACGTGTTCATTAACATTTTACTTAATTGTGTGGAGGCTGTTTAATTTAATTCCTATGGATTTCTCATTTCTCATTGCACCTACGAAACGATATCTGTTTAGTGCTGAGTAACTGTAAACCAAATTTGTAGTGAACCGATTTAAGAATTAAAATATTATGTGTGTACATTTAAGTGTGTGTCTAAATCTGTTAAATAAAATCGACCCCGCTCATCTTCTTGCTAAAACGTAATACCTTGTTAGCCCTTGCTTAAAGAACCAATACGTAATATTGACATCGAGCGTTTCAAGTGGCTCTACAGTCCAAATGCAAAATATTGGAGTTGGCCCAGACTCGGAGCTCACGCGGGTTGCCATGTTGAGACAACTCAACTCAGAGCATAGACAGATGATCCAGAGTCGCTGAGAGAACAGAATTGACGTTTCTCTCTCAACTGGCCTGACGCGTAGAGCTCAAGAAAGTACAACATTAAACTTTGATAATGGCAAACTACGACGAATCATTAATTGTACGGTCATATGCAATATGTTTGTAATGATTTTACTATTAGCAAATTATAAACCATCTCATGTGGATTTTTATAACTTGTCAATGCTCGTTAGATTAATGATTTTATAAAGTAGCCAAAGCTAAGCGTGTTAACAATGTAAACAAAAGCCCACTACTCCTAAATCACACACTGGAGTTGTAGTTTGTATTTTTACAAGCCTATAACGCTCGTACTGCTCAATTTAACAGATAACGTATCAGTCATATCTGTTTCGAAGTAGATGCTAGGTAACCTTAGCTGAAAAAAGGCTTATGCCTACCTGTTCACGAGAAAAGGACACAACACGGCATTCGTCTACTGGGATCTAAACCGTCTCCATTTTTCAAAAGCATCGCCTGTATTTACTCGTACTTTACTACGCCCCTTATTACGGAGATTTTTTTTAGCTCAGATGGCATCTAACATGAACTCTGATGATCCAGCTCATTTTTGTACTTACAGTGCTGCAGATTGCTAGCCAATTTGTTGCTTATCTGGCAACCCGAGGTCTTGAAATGAGCAGTGGACGGAATCACGGCCAAAACAGACTTTTCCTAGAATGGAAATGGAAAAGAACATACTGGATGTAGCACTGTTGTCGGAGAGCTTTGTATTTCATCGTAGCATGTTTTGTTCATCTCTGATGGCATACTGTCATTTTACGATTTAGTACAGTAAATCTATTACAGATTATTCCTATAAATTAATTTTGATACAGGTACTGGTGGGAGTTTATTATTTTTAAATTAATCTCATAAGAGATTTTTATAATTGGTCAAAAGTAGATTACTCTTTTTTGCGTTGTTGATTACATTAACATGTAATAACGTACACTGACGTTCAGTAGCGTGCTATTCTATCTAATGAAATGAATACTTTTCAAGTTATTTCAGTGAATGTAACACTTAAACACTAAATTGCCCCTAACGAACCTGAGACGCAAAAGTGAATGAGGCGGGGGTAGACGAGAAACGAGCTGTGCAGAACATCTGAATGCGCGTGTCAAATCGTGTGAAGTCCTGAGCGGATCAATCTTACAGCTCAGCACTCTCGAAAATACGTGGATTACCTTTAATTCCAGGTAAATTACATTTTTATTTAGATCATACCGATCAGGCCGATTATTTGATGCGATGCATGCGAACACCTGTTGTTCCACGTGTTTACGAAATTCTCTGAATTTCCCTGGGGGGATCCATCAGGAAAATGCATTAATTTCTGCACAGAATCTTCGTAAACGCACTACTCAGTAATAACTAATAACCGTTACCGCACTATTCACTATATACTCTGCGTAGTGTTTACATTGTCAGATTAGGGTAAAACAAGCAACATGGAATGATTGTACCTATAAGGTTTACCTACTGAAATAAAGCTTTTAACTGCTAAATGTCCTGCAAAGGTTGTAAAGTAACTTAAAACAACGAGCTTGCAAAAGTTCACATTTCACAGCTATTAATTTACCTTTAGCAAGTTCAAGAAGTTAATGAATGGCCTTCTCATTATATGTCCTACGTAATTTTTTATTACATCAGACAATATTCATGGTGAGGCCTGCTGGAACACGACTCCACTTCCTGGTTTATTTCCTGCTGGAACACGACTCCACTTCCTGGTTTATTTCC
>JAOXYF010000028.1:12212400-12237163 GCA_028565775.1 Sternarchorhynchus goeldii
CTACTGAGCACCATCATGCTGTAATGTTCTTTTGTTACAAAAGGCTTTTGGTCTGTATATCAGCTACGTTGGCAGAACCTACGATCAGTCAGTGGTAATGTTGCAAGAAGGGGTTTATCCTGCCTTAGCCCCTACTGTTTTATATAAAGTCCTTTGTATTTTCTTATGTGTTTTATCACATGTATATGCGTTAGTCCTGACTCTATACGTGAGACCCAGCAAACAGCCATGAACCACCCACCTTCTGTTGGGTCTGTCCTTTTATAAATGCCTCCGCATTCTACAGAAATGGACTACTGCGCTGTGGGAGACCACGGCTGCGAACACAAGTGTGTGAACACCGAAGACTCGTTCACGTGTCTCTGTAGAAAAGGCTTCACCCTAAGGCCAGACGGCAGGACATGCCAGAGTGAGTCCGAGTGACCCAGTGCCCGAGCAGATATTTCTAAGAGAATTAAAAGCACTTAACGCTTCCCTTCCACTGAAATTTTTCTCATTTTGCAGTTTAGCCTTCTCACAGTCTACATGCTCTCACTCATGCTGTGATTGAATGAACAGTAGACAATACATGCAGAGAGTGTATTTGCTATGAATAATGAGCGATAATTCCTTTGTGTGCAGGAGAAGACCATTGTGGAAAGAGAGACCACGGCTGTGAACACGAGTGTGTGAACACTGAAGACTCGTTTGAGTGTCGCTGTAGAAGAGGCTTCACCTTGAGACCAGATGGCAAAACATGCCAAAGTAAGTCATGCAGAATCACCTCAGTCATTCATGATGCTCATTCATAAAACGTCTTTCTTGAAGTAATGGGTGATTAACTTTGTGTAATGTCTGATTTTCACAAAGAAAAAATATCTACAAAGGTTTTTAGCACTTAAGCCCTTGTCTGTTTCACTGGACTTCACTGGATATGATTAACCACCGGAGGCATTAAACCACAGGAGTCTAATGTTACTACATTAGACTCTTCATCCATTACACTTGTACTCTACTTTGCCTCAGTTGTCAGTTGCTTAAGATTAATTTGCCAAATGAATAATTGTAGGCATACTGTAAAAGGTTTAATAACATAAGACCTCCTTCTAATATTCCTTGATCTTCTTGATCTGTATTTTATCAAGTTGATTTAGACATACAGAAGAATTCCAGTGTACTGGTCCCACTTCAGTCTGTACTGCACTGCACTTGTACAAGTGGCGATAAATCTCATAATATGATATGTTTGGGGTAATAATTAAAAGTACTTCATTTTCATCAGTGTCGTTCTTGGTATAAATGGCAGATTTTGTATAAATAATTTCACCATTTTCTGTATAAAAGCCACTGTTAAGTATATAGAAAACATTTTGAGCATCTTTGGAACAAAATGACATTGTATGTAAATAAAGTGTACACAACAGTTGTAAATAAAGTTGCCTGGTGTTCAGTATGTTAAATTGCTGTGAACTAGCAAGGAAGTATGTTCTTTTTAGAAAACTAGGTGTCTCGAAACTTTAGACTGACAGAATATATTTTCTGAGAAGATTGGGAAAGGGGTAATGTCTCTGTGTGCAGGAGTAGACCCGTGTGCACAGGGAGCCCATGGTTGTGAACACGAGTGTGTGAACACCGAAGACTCATTTGTGTGTCGCTGTAGAAGAGGCTTCACTTTGAGACCAGATGGCAAAACATGCCAAAGTAAGTCAAACAGAATCACCACAGACACAAAATCGCTCCAAACGAGCCTGTTTACGTTTGGGACCTCATTGAGTGTTTCTAGTAGAGCAGCATTTGGTAGTAAATTACAGCCAGAACTGAAGAAAGTAGCAGCCTGTTAAGTTCTAGAGATATAAAGTGTATCTCTCCCATCTACTGAGCACCATCATGCTGTAATGTTCTTTTGTTACAAAAGGCTTTTGGTCTGTATATCAGCTACGTTGGCAGAATCAGGTATAAATTCCAGCCCTGTTTATACATATTACCCAATTACAGACGTGAAGGTCTGTGGTGCATCGGTTTTCATTTCTAGTTTGTGTCATGAGATTTTTGCTGTCTGTTTAACTCTCTGCAGGCGAATACACACAGGCTATGTGACTGATAGCAAGCATGTTTCACTTTTTTCCATGGAAAAAAAAAAAATTTAAAAGTTGTAACATTATCCAGATCCTCACAAGCTGTATTATATAACGTGCGTTTGTTTTTAACAGACGCCATCTTGTTATCTGCTTCTGTCGGTCCCCCACTGCCCTGCGATCTCTTGACGTAGTTTGTACCAGAGCTGATGAGAGATAAATTGCATTCCTTTTATTGATCAGTTTGTTCAGTCAGTGTTTCTGTGGGTTAGTTAATTACTCCACAGGCATTCTGTTCCTGTTGTCTCTGTGCTTATAACACTGTAGTGTGGATATTTCCCTAGTGTGTGTGTGTGTGTGTGTGTGTATGTATGAATGTTAAACTTTCAGGTATGGATATGTGCCAGACTGTGGATCATGGCTGTGATCATCAGTGTATCAGTGAGCCTGACTCATATGTTTGCGTGTGTTTCCATGGCTACACTCTGGCAGAGGATGGCAAGACCTGCACAAGTATAATGCACTGGCTACAAGTTCTCACATTTTGCACTGTTCACACAGGCATATATTGTCCATCGGTCTCTATGAAGCTTTAATTAAGTGCTTGTGTCTCATGGGTGCACTGAATTAAGAGGGTGCTACAATTCCAAGTTAACGCAATTATTTTAATGAATTAACCTAATACTTTCAATACTCATTTACATTTTCAAAAAACGTTGGTACCAGTGCTTACCATATGGAAAGCCTGTAAAGACTAGTGCTTGTCAATAAATAAGTTCTCCATGAACTGTTTACTTCCTTCAAGTATTTTGTTAAGTACTTTACAATCGAATATAGTTAATTGTAGTAGAGAGTACAGAAAGAACATGGGATTTTGAAATCGTTTGATTTTTATCTGTTAAGCATGAAATTTAAACATGAATTTATCCTGAATTCACCCAACCCTTTGTTTCATTTCCTCCTGTTCTTCCACAGAGCCTGAATGCGTAGGCGGGACTATGGATCTGATGTTTGTGATTGATGGCTCTAAAAGCGTAGGCGTGGATAACTTTGAGCTGGTGAAGCAGTTCGTGATTGGCCTGGTAGGAGCGTTGCCGAGGGGCACGCGGGTTGGGCTCCTGCAGTTCTCTTCCACCGTGCAGACCGAGTTCACCTTGGGTCAGCACAGCACCGTACGGGAGGTGCAGAGGGCCGTAGCTGCCGTCCGCTACATGGGGCGGGGCTCCAGGACTGGCTCCGCCCTGCGGCACCTGGTCCAGCACAGCTTCCACCAGAGCCGGCCGGGGGTCTCCCGCACTGCGGTGCTGCTCATAGATGGACGCTCGCAGGATGATGTGTCCAGATGGGCTGCCATGGCCAAATCAGCTGGTACTTCTTCTTACATTCATTCATATTAGCTTTCTGTTGTACTCAGTATTTGGGTGTGTGACCTACTGCATACATTTTAAAAAATGACTAGATTTACCACCAAAACTGACTTTCTGGATGCAGTGTAATTTACTGCAGCCTGTATGATACCACATGAGCATGAACCTAATGTAGTTCTCCAGTGTAGACTTGTATGTGAATATTCCTAAACCTGCGAATCTCATATCCAAAGAGTGGTCTGTATAGCACTTTATACAGTCCAATTTATTGCACAAGCTTTCACTTACAGCCACTCTGCCTGACTCTAGGTATACGTATCTATGCTGTGGGTGTGGGGAAGGCACTGGAAGAGGAGCTCCGGATAATGGCTTCACAACCGGAGGAACAGTATGTGTACTATGCCCAGGACTTCCGCCACGTGGAGCAGATTGCTGAGAAACTGAAGGCCCAGTTCGAGTCATGTGAAGGTACCGCAGTAGCATGTACTGCTCTACATCTGGACTCCAGAAATCATCTAGAAAGTGTCTACTCACCTGCTCTGAGCAGGGTAGAGCTCAGGTGTGAAGCTGTCAGCTGGTTCCCTGCACACCTAACAACTGAATTTATATCTACTGAGATGAATCAGCTGTGATAAATCCAGAGATTGGACTCTGTAGTGCTGTGGCCTTCCAGGAACGGAGTTGGCTGCATCTGATCCACTGCATCTCCAGAGACATGATGGTGATATCCATGTCCTCCCCAATGTCTCTGAGCAGAATTAATTCACCAATGAAACGTTAGGCATTGTATTAGTCAGCAGAAATAAATAAAACAGGGATGAAGCACAAATACCATAATCACTGTTCAAATGGACTGTCTTGGTATATGAAATGCAGTCTTAACCAAACTTGAAATGATTTTGACTTGATGGGTGTTGTGACACAAATGGCAACATTATAAGGGACAGAGAGTATCACTTTACATCCTCCATAAAGAAAGTTTGCTCTTTACGCTCTGTGTTAATGTTCTTCCATTTCTCTTCTAGTACAATCATCTGAGGACCAGTGTAGCTGCGAGAGGTTGAAATCATTCCAGCGTCAAGCATCTGAAGCTCTGAAGAAAATCACACAAAAACATATCCTCAATTCTACAGTGCACTCTATAAGTATTTGGACATTAGGGCAAATTATATTTTCTTGGCTATGCACCTGCACAGTCAATTTTAAATGAAATGGTGTTTAATGTTAAGGTGCAGACTGTTGGCTATAATTCCGAGGAATGTACATCCATTGTGCATCGGTATTCCAGGCCTTTCTACATAGTGGCACCTGAGTGGGCCAAAAGTAATTGGACAGAAGGCTATTTTGGTTTGGTTGATGCACAGGTAATAAATGGGTTGCCCTCATTTTGTGATGTTATCTGACATTAAGACAAAAAATGAGGTCATTCTGAGACATAGGCAAAAATATTAAAACCACAGTTGACTATTTTAAATATTTATTTGATAAAAGAACATTACAGATTAGCAATTCAGTGAAGAATTGACAGTAAGGGATGACTAACAATGGCTTCAATGATGTAGTCTTTTTGACAGTTTCAAAAGACTACATAGGTGCGTTGAAGCATAGGTGCATCAGAGAAGAACACCAACATAGCCTTAGATGGTTCGCAAGAGGCAAACCGTTCTCAGGTTCGGAAAAACCAGCATACTGTTAACTAAAAAAGGCCTCAAAGGCCTGACAAAGTCTTAAGAGCAGATCAGATTGATATCACCTGTTGTGGAGAAAAGTGAGGAGAGAAAATTTGTCATTTCATATTACGCAACTCATTTGTGAAATATGGAAGCTCAGCCCAGCCGTTAGCAGTAGAACTAGCTTGCTTTCCTTACACACAGAATGGAGGGTTTTCATGGTCAATCACGTGCTTCAAACCTCCATGTGAAGGTAGCCTGTCTGAAATAGCTGCTCACTCTTAATTGGTTCATTCAGTACCAGTATCAAATTTAAAGTTGACAGACTTCAACCTAATGCTCATTGTTCTAATGCAGTGGGTTTGGGTGTAAAAAGTCAAACCCACAAAAACAGTGCCTGTCTATGGGATATAAGCTTAGTCTAAATTGAAATGGTGAATCACTATTGGAAATACTTTTCCAGTCGAGAGTTCATCTTAGTCTGGAAAGCTGGCCCTTAATTTGATGAGAAAAAAATCACTGTGAAAAGATCTGCATCATGTATCCAGACATTAGGCATGTTGGATGCAAGTGCTGTAAGATGTGCATCATCACAGTACTTTGCCCAGAGTTACAAATATTTATGACTTTTCTTCAGTCTCTCTAGCCCTTTTTGAATCAATTCAGTATTTAGCATTGGTTCCGACAGATTTTATGCATCAAAACATGTGCTGCATCGTCAACCCAGTCCTCAGGGTCCACCAGACTTTGGCCACCATGTTTTTGGAACCTGCAGAGCAAAAACATGGAACTATCTGGCTGAGGACTGGGTCCAGAACCTCTGATGTGTATTGTCAATTTGTCCAGACATATTTAATCAGGCAAAAACAAACGCCACAGTGCTGCATCCCTGAACTATGTGCTCCTGCTATAATCTACGTCAAAGAATGTCCTTTTCCTGTTCTCTTGTTGAATATGGTTTCCTTAATCAGAGAACACTAGAAGCTGTGGCAAAGAGGATCGAAGTGCTTGAAAACCAAAGACGCAAGTGAAACTCAAGAGCTTTTCCTTTTTTGCCTGGACACAAGATGGTGTGCTATATTCCATCCAACAAAGAGTACCGCATTAAGCCAAGGATTGAACAAGTATTGACAATATGAATATCTGGATCCTTTAATACCTCAGTGCTTTTAATAATTTTGTTAATAAAAGACATCCTGTATTTAAGATTCACATACAGCAAAGAGAAAAGGCTTTTGATGTGGTGATGGATGTCCTACATGGACACATCAAAATAATGTAATATCCACTTTTGAGAATAGTCATGTCTGAAATTACAATAAATGGAAGCCCCGAATATCAGTATACATCAAGAGAAAGTTGTACATTTTTAGGGCAACCAGCAACACCTGATTTAATATACAAAAGGTTAATGTCTGGGGTTGAAAAATCCACACCACTATAATATTCACTAATCACAAGCCATATATGCTTTGATACATTACATTGCAGAAAACATGTAGACATTAAAGCAAATTCTCTGCCTTAAAATGTACTACAGCTACTCCGAGTTTGTGGGTGCCCCCACTTCCAAAGAAACCAATTGCGGGCGGCAGCTGAGGGAGTCACGCGTCTCGATTCAGCAAGTATCCGACTGCACATGTTCGGACGACACGGACACACTCCAGCCTCTATAGTCACCTGTGGAGAGGAAAGGTTAAACATTCAGGCTTCCTGTGATGACAAAATCGCATAGCTAGAGATGCAGTTCAGCAAGCAGAGCACTAGTAGAGTGAGCGCTATACGCTCAGGGCTAAAGTAGCGCAGACTCCCAATTCCGACAGCCCCCTAAAGTTGCTGCCGGCCGAACCTGCATGTTAATGTAACCAGCAGGGCAGGCAGAGCAAAGAGAAGGCGCGTTGGCCCGATCCCTCAAAGCTCTTGCTAGCGTATTAATCTGGCGAATGTCCAGCCCTGCTCAGACCACACACACAGGTCCAACAGGTGAGAAAGATTCGCCCTGGAATAAATAGTCACGGTAGATGGTGTGAAAAATGTGTCGCACTTACAAGGATCTGCGATGGCTGGAGTGCGCACACTGTAGACGTTCCTGTTTTGTGTTACATTCTCAGACTACACCTGAAAAACATGCGATCCGAGGTTAAAACCGATTAAAATTTTCTGCCAGTAAAGCTCGCATCGATTTCTTGTCTATACAGTTGTCTTCCATTAGAAGTGTGTAACATATACTGCAAGATATTCACGTGTCGTGCGCGGGTACCTAGGCATGGCAGCTGGTGTGGAACACGAGGGTGGCCTTGGCAGGCCATGTTCAGCGTCTGCATGCATCTGAGCACGTTAGCCACTTTCCGTTTTCGCTTTTATCGATTCCATGGGACATTCCGCAAAGCAGGGCATAATCCCACTGTCGACATTCCGAATTTAAACAATTCTGGACAAATCCAGACGGCACATATCGAAATACCTCGACTAGGTAGAAGAAACGCGTGATCTTGATATGTTGAGTGCTAGAGCTTTACTCTGGCGAATGTCCATCCCTAAACATACTACCAAGGAGCCAGTGTTCTAACCAAAAACAAGAACAAAAATGATGTGTCTGAATCTATGCTGGTTAACTAAATATTTATGAACGTTGCTACCGTAACATTATTAATCAGAATCACAACCTACGTGCCGAAGCTAGCTAGCGATAGCTAAATAGATAAAACATGCTCGCCATTTTCAAAGCTTCTCGTGTAACCTAGACAGAAGACAGGCTAGTTAGTTAAGTACATTAAAGCTTCTAAATAACGTGTAAGTTAATGCAGCGACCGACTCAGCACGCGTAGGAAGTGGTGGTGGTCGTTCTTGTGCTTTTATGGCTGTCGCCAAACATCGATCTGGTGCGCTACCGCCACCTGCTGAAAAGGAGATTGCTTAAACTACAGAACTTCCTTTCACAATCGTCTATCTCGCCGTTTCTGTCGCATTATGGCTAGCAATCTTGCGTTTCTAAAATACTGGAATATATACGAGATGCACCGTTCAACTTTCTGCAATATTTAAATCAAATTTAATCTTTTTTTTAAACTCCGCAAGTTTTTAAAATGTTCCTTTATTCATTTCCTACAAAACTGGAGCGTTACATGTTCTGTTGCTTCTGCTAGAATTCAGATTTTCATGTATTTTGTTGAGCTGTCTCTGGGTCTCGACGCACTGGTCAGTTGCACTGTCGCTGGCTGTTGGTCACTAGTTAGTAGTGCTGTCACAGCCATTCCTGGTACCCCCCCCCCCCCTCTCCACATGCCAGTAAATAGCCCAACATCCATATCTGGACCCTTTCAGACTCTTGGTAACTTTTCTTTTCCTCAGAAGGTGGATGTAAACTGGAAATAACCTACATGTTATTTGTCTTCAATAAACACACTCTGCACGTTACAGTCATAATGGATTGGTTTCATACTCCACAAGCTTTGTGTTGTGGACTTTTACTTTGCATTTTATCATATTATTAAGCAAAGGGCAAATGTCTATTGGTTTGAGTGTTTTGATGTAGCCCACTGTAGATGGCGACAACGCACCATTAGGTTTATGGTGTTCACTCGCGCATTTATTTAATATTGATTTTAATATTAATGCGAATGCTGAGATGACTTGTCAAGTTCATAAATATCTTCACGTGTCACAGTAAATAGCATTAACTACTGTAACAAACGAGTGTACAACATTTGTTTAAGTTCATTAGTTTTGTTTTTGTTTGTTACTATCAACTTTGTTCCTGAGCGCTAACACAATAACGAGAAGCTGCCTAATTTTTCACGTGTCTAATTTCAAACAAACCATCAGCAAGATGGTGCATGTCTTCTGCCTTTGCAATGTGCACGTGGTGGTGTATTTGGGATCGTGTTGCAATGTGAAAGAAGGGATTCGGTCATGACCAAACCCACACAAGGAAAGATGCGGCTCGATATCTTATATAGGTCAATGGCAGGGCAATTCTAATTACTGAATACTTTACCAGGGGGAGTTGCTGTGCTGTAAAAGTTACATCGGCGATAGTTCTGCCATTGGTGAAAGATGGGCTGTTCATCGTCTAACACTCAGCCTATCGCTCAGGAAAACATACCTGGCGCTAAACCTGAGGGGACCAAGGGAGACAAAGGTTTTGGTAAGTTCTTATTCCCTTTGATATCAGGTTGTGGAATGCTTGTGGAATTTTGATATATCCAGTTTCAAGATGTCATTTTCCACTGTCTTTTCTTTTCGAAGCATAAATATGTAAATGAAATAAGTAAAAATGTCCTCAAGCACATAACACACTTGTAAGTTAAAAACATAGATGTTGACATTTCTGTCTTAGCTTTAGTTCATTTTGTTTTGGCCATTTAAACATTCAAAATAAATACTCCATAAACCTGTTTCTGTCTGTTTAGTATTATGTATAGCATTAGATTTTGATTAGAAACAGACAGACACATTGATTAGATTTTACAGGGGCCATCTCAGACGGGAATCATAGTGTTCTATTCTTCACTCAGTATATTCAGTGCAGCACAGAGCCATCTGTACATGTATACAGTTTTAATACTCAAAGAGCAATACAGTCTGTACAGAAGTCATTCACATGTCACCTTTTATGTCATTGTAGTATGAAGTGAATCATTTGCTGTTCTATTTAGCGTGAAGCCAAATTACAGGTGACACTAATACATTTATTGGAACTTTAAAAATTAGAAATGTGATGGGAAAACATTTTTAGATATATAAACCTAATCACCCAATTACTCCACATCGTTTTGTCTGCATTTTTCCAGATATCATTCTACTGAGCTTTAAAGAACACGGTCAGAATAGTGTTTATTTATTCAGTCTATTGATGTAGCGCTGGGTTTGTGCATTAAAAAATTTGGAATAAATCCTCAGTGAACCTGCTGTCTGTTTACTGATTCTGTACAGGAGTGTAGGATTAGATACTGACTACAAGGGCCACCTCAGGCAGGGGTCCCACTGCTTTTGTCTAACCTGTCTGATGCATCGTCATATCAGTTGCATGTCACTGATTTCATAAGGTCAGGGACAAAACCCATAGCCTTTAGCACACCTCTAGATCCACTGGAGGGGTGTGTCACGCTCTGTGTGTGCATATTCTGTTCGGCCCTGCAACACCTTATTCAGCTACTTATGTTCCTTCATTATTTAAGTAAAAGAAAATGGATGATTTTGGAACTGGAGCTTGGTACTCCAGTCCTGGAGGGTTGAGCTCAGATCAGCAGACCAGAACCAACTTCCAGTCCTACAGACACATCAGATCAGCAGACCACAACCAATATCCAGTCCTACAAACATATCTGCCATAAAATAATGAGCTCAATAGAATAGTCCATGTTTGGAGAAGAAGTGTCCTTAGGTAGTTCTCCTTAGGAAGTGGACAATAGATGAAACATGATAATATGTTTTTATGACTTAGTGGAGGATTTTATGAACAGAGGTTAGGTTGCTTGTTAGCTATATTAAAATGTCCAATGTCCAGATTATTATAACAGACATGTAGACTAAAAAGTGACTAATTTGCAAAATCTGGATAGAAGCTTAAGCTCAGTTTGTACCGTGCTACCATGCTACATGAATCATCTTGCTCCTGATTGGTGGCTTCTTTGTGAGCTTGAACTTACACTAAACATATGGCAGAAAACCAGTTGAGTGAGGGAAAAAGTAATTATTCATATGTTATTATGGAATATCAACATCTTTTTCAAAACTACATTGCATTTATTATCATTTACAGCTTTTGGCTGATGCTTTTATCCAAAACGACTTACAATTGTGACTGAATACACCTTAAGCAGTTGTGAGTTAAGGGCTTTGCTCAGGGGCCCAACAGTGGCAACTTGGCAGAGGCTGGGTTTAAACCAGCAACCTTCTCATTACTAGGCAAGTGCCTTAACCAGTGAGTTACCATCACCCATGCATGTAAGGGTTTATGGAATAAGGTGGGCTAAATAAAGTGTATATAGAGCTCTGAGATCATTCCTTGGACCAAGATCCCTTGTTTCTCACTCGCTGACTCTCCATTTCAGGTAATTTTCTAGATCACATGGCAGCATTTCAGCAGGACTGCGGTCAGGATCGGTCATGCTGAAAGACAGGATTTATTTTGTTTGACCCACTCTGTTATTAATTAATTCCTGCGGTTTGGGTTGTTGTTCTCCTGCATGACCAAACTTCTGTTGAGTTTTGGACCACAAACGGATGCCTTGACATCATGCTGGATCTCATACATCTTGGAATGAATGTTTCTTTTAAGTATGGCACATCAAGTCCCACAGTTATTCACTCCCCCAGCATGCTTCACTGTTAGGATGAGTGTTTGATGTTTCGTGGTATCCCTGGTTTTATGTACACATATTCCACATTGTTCATTTACTGAAACATCGCATTGGTCCACAGAACAGTACTGCAGTAGTGACATGAAACGGCATGGTGGCCTTTAGTAAACTGGAGATGGGCGGCAGTGGTTTTTGAAGAACAGTGATTTGCTTCAGTATAGCCTCACTGAGTACTCCTGTTTAGTGGTTTGATTATGGTCTTCTCATCAACACAGATCTTATCAAATGCAAAGATGCAACCTAGCAGGACACCCGCTCTTAGGTTGAGAAGCATCACATCACATTTTAGTATGTATATGGAAATCTGGGTAATTCTACAGGATTTACAAGCTTTTTAAATTTTTTGATTTTGAACATAGGAAGATTGTCAATAATAGCCAATGTGTTCTGGAGATTTTTTTCATGAAATTCTTTTACTTTTGGCAAAACCTTTGATCTGTTATTGTACGATGTGACATGATCTGTAAGATCAATAATGTTTTCAATGTTTCAAAGATAAGTGTTTTCATATACGCATTTTGACTTACCTTGAGAAATGGTGTCAATAGTTCTGAAGGCCCCTAACTATAATACAATAAATGTGTGTTGTTTACATTGGACTCCCACTCTTGAGAAGCAATCCAGTTCATTAACTACTAGCATCTTTAGGCCTAGAAGAGTATGAAAACATATATGATGGTTTCTAATTAATGATGGCATTTGCATTCAATGTCATTGATTGTATGAGATATGTGAGGATTTAAAAACATCATTGTTTATAATTAAGCCTCTTATTTTGCAAATATGTGTGTTCTGTGCCAGGCCTTGTGTCAATCATGTGAGTGTATGGATATGATGAAGGGAGGGCAGTGTGTGTCTGTAAGGGAAGACTGGGAACAGTGTTGTTGTGCTGTAATGTATTGTGATGCAGTGTGCCTCTGTGCACCAGACAGGCCTGTGGACAGTGTGGAACATTATGAGGTGCCACTCTTCAGAAAACAGTTGGTGACAGGAGATGGAACATGAGCTATAGTCTACTGTGTCTCTGCCGCCTCTCTTTCTCTCTCTCTCTCTCTCTCACTTTCTCTTTCTCTGTCTGTTTGCTTGATGCGAGAGTCTGTCTTTTTTGGACAAGCAGGAAATTACAGCTCCATTCAAAGGAAGAACTTGTGGATAAAAATTAAATAACAAAGACTTGGCCAGATGTATTTACTTTCCAAGAAGAGAAGCCCAGCTGTTAGTGGACGAAGCCTTTATATGGACAAATAGTTTTTTTATTTTTAAACTGACAAGCCATGTTAGTATGAGCATCTAGTTAGTGTGAGCAATTTCTAGTGTCTTTTTTAGGAGATGATATTCTTTTCTGTGTCTGTACCATGGTGAAGCAGTGTGAGACTTCTATGTTTAGAAACAGGATATATGTAATTCTGCAGCAAGGTATTTAATATGCTACACTCTTGCATAAATTACTAAGTACTCTACAGTCTAGTATAACTATACTCTAGCATACAACATGCACACAATAGCACGGAAACCCTTCAAAGTCTTATAGCAGTCGAAGTAAAGACATCCATTTTAGTAAGTGGTTGATTAATATTTGTATTAATATTCACTATTTGTCTAACCATTAATTATATGGGCAAATACTACTAGAGACACATTTTCGTATAGCAATGTCGGATTAAATGTTTATCAACAGTACATTACATAAACAGTCCCCTTCTCTTGAGCAAACTGGAAATCCTCTTCAGCCTTCCAGTACCAGAATTATTTATTGACTTGTAAGTGTACTGCTTCACTATGGCTTCTGGTCTCCAAGACCCTACCAAACTTAAAACAAACTTTACCACATTTACCTGACAAATATTAACCACTGAACTGACACAGCTCTAAATCTTTGTCTGTATTTGTATCCAGTAGTGCTTCCCATTATAATTAATGGCTCACTAATTCTCATCATTAGTGTCGCAATATTTTGTGTTGCTACACTGTGAACAATATATGAAGATGTAGATTCTATTCTAGAGTGTGATTCTGCATATGTTATATGTTTAGAGCATTTGTATGGACAAGAACTGTTTTGTGTTGTTCCAGATCATTCTGCAGTCCTGAACCTTCTAATCCTTAATTTGAATGATCTGAAGTTATCTGAATAGTAATTGAAATGACTTTCCTCCTTGCACTGTTTCTGCTGTATATTTTCTTTGTGCTTTATTGTGATCTCAGTTGCGAGTAATGGCTCTGTGGCCATAGATGCTGAGACCATAGCGGACCAGATGCAGTTGCCAGTGCAGGGGCTGGGGCTGGGCACCAGGCCAGGGGCCCGCAAAGCTCTGCAGAACGTGGGTCTGTGGACAGAGCAGGCAGCTGCTGGGTGTGAGCTGACCGCAGTGGGGAGGAGTCTGATGCAGACGGACGAAGCAACAGAGAGTCCCGCACCAGAGATGCCAGGAGTCGCCACTGAGCGTCTGACCCCACAAGAAGAGAGAGTCTTTCTAGAGGGTGTTGCAGAACAGCACCCTGCTGGGGCCAGCCATGCTGTGGAAGAGATGAATCCTCCAGAGCCCTCACCTCCTACGGAAGTCCCACGACTTTTAGAAAGCATAGCGACGGTTACTGTTGCCACGGCGTTGTCGGTTCCTGCTGAGGGCCCGGTGGCATGTGGAACCCTGACGGACACAGCTGAGCGGGAACCAGCGCTTGGAGCTCCAGAAGCCGCGTCAGCACGGGTGCAGACTCCAGCCGTGTCTGCTGTGGAATGTTCCCCGACTCCAGAGCCCACTCCTGCTCCTGGGCCGACTCTGAGGACCACATCTGTTGCGGCACCAACTCCAGCTCCTGAACCTTCACAGGTTCTAGAAGCCTCTCTGGGTCTGGCGCCTACAGCTCTGCCTGCGCGGGCAGAGACACCAGGAGCAGAGCTACAGGTGGAGAGGGAGCAGGATTCACCTGCAGGCTCAATTGTAGATGCAGACACCCTGCACCAGGCTGAACTGCAGGCCCTCAAAGCCCCTGGAGGTACGAGGGATTGCAACAGAGCAATGATATTTAAATATCTAACTAAAAAATAGACATACCTTACATAAGTCACTGTATATTTCTCACACGGTGATCCTACGGTAGAGAGCCCTGAAAACTGGAGTGAAACTGGTAAATTTATGAATATTTCTTAGTAGAGATGCAATTGGTCATACCAACCCTGATATACCAGCTGGATTGTATTTTCTATATAAGATCTGACGCAGGGTTACACTTCTGTACACCACAGTCTGCAAGGCAGCTAAGAGCATTTAAGTTACATGGGGTTTCATTGTGTATAATTAGAGCCTTACTAAATTCTTGGGGAAAATTGTTTTAATTTCACAGACGTTGTATATCAAAAACGTTGTTTCTCAGAGATCAGGAGATGGGGTTAGGCTTCAATCTGTCTCATTGAGATGAAAATCTTTTTTGTGCTTTGAAACATGCAGCTGTCTCTGTGCCAGTTCGTTTAGCAAGATGCTGGAGCCTCCAAAACATACCTGCAACATTTGGAATCCCAATGAAAGGAGCTGTTGCATAGTTTCTCCATCTTTCTCTCATCCTGCTAAATATAGAATCAGCAGGTTGTTCTCAAGTACACCCCTCCTGTACATATGAAATAACCAGTGGTTGTGTGTGTGTGTGTGTGGTTCTAGGTGGTGTGTCAGATGGTACCACTTTGCTGACTAAGATTGAAAGGGCCAAAACTGCAGTGGCTGGAGCTGGAGCTGAGATGGCTGGTAAATGTGCAAAACACATTAGTACATAGCAGCTCTCACACTCATTAACCTCTCACAGTTATTGACATTGCTCTCTCTCTTTCTTTGTTCTGTCACATTGTGCTTTCTCTGTCTTCACCTCTCACTCTTTCTTGCCGCCTCTCTCGCTCTTCCTCTCACATTCTTTCTTTGTCTCTCTCTCGCTCTTCCTCTCACATTCTTTCTTTGTCTCTCTCTCGCTCTCTCTCTTTTGTTTTAGCTGCCAGTGTGGAGTGAAGCCTCACACACGTGCAACACTGCAAGGAAGGAACCACCAACAGAACATGACGTTCCACAGGACCAAAGAGTGAAGTCTACACACACATACACACACACATACACACACACACACACACACATACACACACACACACACACACACACATACATTTATTGTGTGTCTTCTTTGCTCACCTAGACAAGGCTGCAGGTAAATTCCCGCAACATTAACCACCTTATGATAACCTATTGTTGTTGTATCCTGGGTGTGAGTGGAAAAGCACATTAAGTCATTCACCCTCTGTTCATGCTCTGTGATCCGGATAAAAATTGTGCTGACAGCAAACTAAGGTAACGGTAAGGTAGTTATGGTAACGGTAAGGTAGTTATGGTATGTTCCTCCTGCTGAGATTCTTTTAAACCAGTTCAGGCAGGTTTCATTTGTATGGTAAAGCCTGTTCCGGTCAAGGAAAGTGCAAGACAGTGATGGCACTTTGTTACTACTGTGGTACATACAGTAGGACAAATGTGCATTACTGCTGTACATGAGCAGTGTCTACTTGTCTCTCTCTAGCCCATTCATGCATGATGTCCACTACAGTGGACCGTTATTCAAACATAATTTAAAACCACATGATTTGCAATACTTACTCCAAACCACCATAGGAGTATCTCCTAAACATTTGCTGTTTAAATCAGTATCTTTAATAATGCCAGTCCACAAATATTTTCTGATTAACTCGGTTGTAGGGAATACTTTTACTTTTACAGCTTTTAAGTTTTTTTAAGTTTGTTTGTTTTGTGATATGTAACTGTCCACTGTAATG
Organism: Sternarchorhynchus goeldii; assembly: GCA_028565775.1. Lineage (NCBI taxonomy): Eukaryota > Metazoa > Chordata > Actinopteri > Gymnotiformes > Apteronotidae > Sternarchorhynchus > Sternarchorhynchus goeldii. Next base: position 12,228,661 of record JAOXYF010000028.1, read on the forward strand.
GACGTCATGAATCAATGGTTATATTTTGTTTGTGAGATCCCAATGTGCGAACTGGGTAAATTAGCATTAGATAATAATTATGATATATTTGTGATCTAAATAAAAAAAAGGTCAAACATGTATTGTATATTATAGTATATATGTTATTATATATTATAGTATATATGTTATTATATATTATAGTATATATGTTATTTTCCAGTATATCTGCATAGCTGTGTATCACATAACTATGTATCGACTTATTAGTCTGTTTTTTTGGGTGTGTAAGATATTCCCATTTAATCACATGGAGTTCCACTATTGGATTATGGCCCCAAAAACGCTCATTGTAACTTTCAGAAGTTTCAAAATTCTTCTCTAACCAATGCCATCAGTATGTTTTGCAACAATAAGGTCACAAAGGTCTTGAGAGCTCACTGGGTTTTACCCATCATGAGATGTTTGACACCTTGGTAGACACACCTTTTTATAGCCCATCAGTTGAACCATCTGATATTAATTTGCACTAAGTGGCAGGTCTGCTTTCTAATGACTTTTTGCACCTTTTATTCTTCATGTATTTAATACTTTCTTCCATGAGTGATTTCTCATTATTACACATGATTTATGGATGTCTATGGTTTGATTTCTTTGTATGTGTGGATTGGATGTGTTGCTACTGACATCTGTTGATAAATTCATGTCAATAGTACCTTTAGAAATATATTTTCTTAAATTGGTGGTTTGTTCAATACTTATTTCACACGGTGTATAGTTGATTATTTATTATATATTTATTACATATTGTCTAAGATTGCCACCTGTTTCTTTTATTTTAATCCACTGATGTGTTTAGAAAAAAAGTTGTCAAATGTTTTAAGGCTTGTATAGGAGTAATAAAAAGATTTTAAAAAATCCATTTCAGCTATTTAAAAATTCATGCATTAAAATTAGAGTTAAGGGAAAGCACTCTGAAAAGAGCAGGTGGGTGTTGCCCTTGGAAACTCCATTGTCTTGACCAGTGATGTAGCACTTCATTAAACAAGACAATGAATCCAGTGTTTTGCTTTGTTTTGCCACAAAGCCTTCTCAAATGTCTCATACAAAGCGCACTTAAATTAAATTAGCATGAAGAACCAAACTGAGAGCATCTCCCTCTACCTTCGATGATGTGCAAAAGGTAATTGCTACATTTTATGTCACCATGGTTGCAATTTTCCATGTTTAGGTCTTCTCCAATATACATTAGCTCACCTCCAGTCTACATTAGCTAATCTTCTTCAGTCTACATTAGCTAATCTTCTCCAGTCTACATTAGCTAATCTTCAGTCTACATTAGCTAATCTTCTTCAGTCTAAATTAGCTAATCTTCTCCAGTCTACATTAGCTAATCTTCTTCAGTCTACATTAGCTAATCTTCTCCAGTCTACATTAGCTAATCTTCTTCAGTCTACATTAGCTCAGCCTCCAGATGGTTCAAAATGCAGCTGCAAGGATGTTGACTGGTACTAAAAAGTGTGAGCGCATTTCCTCATCCCTTGCCTCTCACCATGGGGCTTCCTGCTTGTTTCAGAATTAAGTTTAAGACTTTGCTGATCATTTTCAGGCTCTGAATGGTCAGGCTCCATCTTTTATTCATTTTTGAAGGAATAATACAGTACAGTACAAGATTTACAATTACTATTCCTTCTGTTATTATTATTGTTTTATAACAAACAATACAACAAAATAAGGAAAGGATCCCTGCCCTCCCACCCATCCCAGGCAGCTATTGTATTGATAATACAACATTTAGTAGATACATTTGTAGCTTTTAACATTTACACACAGTGTTTTTTTTTTTTATAAAATCCACATTGGATTATGCAATTTGTCAAACAATGTGTTTGACAAGCAGGTCAGAGGTCACAAAAACATAAGTAGCATTTAGATGTGTACCTACACACAAATAAACCTACCTTAAAAAATGTTAATTACAATCTATTGTCCACATCCTAAGTCTTTAAGGTAACTTTGAAAATAAGATATAATGGGTCCCCATTTCAGGTAAAACATTTTTATTGATCCCTTCAGTGTAAACTTCCAGCCAGACAGCAGCAGGAGGAGGATTAAAAGACTTCCATGTTAGTAAAAGTCTCCTTATCTAAGTTCAAGGACCTATCAACCACCCCAAAGATGGCCATAACTGGGCATGCAGCCAATGTCTCCTCGACCACATGTTTTAAAAACTGTTGCCCAGTATGTGACAAGTTGAGGATAAGACCAAAAGGCATGGACCAAACTGGCTGGCGAGAGGGAACACCTGTCACAACTAGCATCAAGCTAGGAGGGAGCAAACACCTGTCACAATTAGCATCAAGCTAGGAGGGAGGGAACAGGTGATTTTTATATATAGGGCTCTGAGCTGAGGCCATAGTGAACTCTTAATGAAATTGGTAGAGTATGGAGAACACTACTGGGTTGGAAGTAAACTGCAAAGTCTTTGACAGCAGGGAGGAATAAACTAGGGCTGGGACATTTATTAATTTATATATTTTTTAATTAAGCAAAAAACAACTGGCAGAGACTCTTGTTGAATCTGTAGGGTCAAATTATTAACTGGAAAACTTTTTTTAAAGATTTCATTTATATCCAGAAAAGGCTCCAATGGCAGGATCAGTGACATAAAGCAAAAGATCATCAGCATATAATGAAAATATCTCCTCTCCTAATGCTTTATAACAGTCTAGATGCACTGAGTGCAACAGAGAGCGGTTCAATGGCTTTTGCAAAAAGAAGTGGTGATAGTGGGCAGGTCTGGCGTGTGCTGCGCTAAAGATGGAAACAATCAGAAAGACAATGGTTCGTTTGTATACGTGCTAAGAGGAATGGTATAATAACTTCACCCAAGCTACAAACTTTCTATCAAATCCAAATTTCTATAGGACTCTGAATGAATACTCCCACTCCACCCGGTCGAAGACTTTCTCGGCGTCTAGGGAAACAACAACCTCTCGGTTCACAGTGGTGGAAGGTGAATAAACTACATTAGCTAACCAATGATAAAAACCTGTCTGGTCTTCTGAAATTATCATGGGAAAAGGGGAGTTCCATATGGGTTGCTAGGACCTTCGCTAAAATCTTCATGTCAATGTTTAAAAGGGAGATTCAAAAGGGCAATTGAGTCCCTGTCCTTTTTAAGAAGGAGCGGAATAGATGAAAGTGACATAGACTGAGGCAAAGAGCCTTTTTTCAAAGACTCTATTAATACTTCTAAGAGGAGTAAGGTCGTCTTTAAATTATTTATACAATTCTATGGGGTATCCATCAATCTTATCATTGTGTGTTGCCATAATAGCATTATTAATCTCTTCTTGTCCCATATCCCCATCCAAGATTTCAGCTTCCTCTGAGTTAAGAGCAGGTACTTCTAAATTGTTTAAGATATGTTCCATGTCTGAGGTGTCTGAGGGGAATTCTGAGGTATAGAGAGGAAAAGTCTGTAAAAATTGTATTAATGTCTTTTGGATTTCCTAGTTACGTTTTGGTGAATATCTCTTATGGCTCCATCCTTTATAACAGGTCATAGGTCTCTTCGGTCTGACAACACATCTGATGTGTTTGTCTCACGGTCACATCGAAAACTACCACCATCTCTGCTTTTAAATGTAGTCTAAAAACACGTTTTTATCCTATAGCGTTTATATCCCTTTTATTCTGTTATATCTAGAAATTGTATTTGTTTTTTGGATTTGGATCTTCTGTACTGAACTTTGGTCAGCAAATTAATTATTATTTACTTATTTTACTTTTAGTTACCTACTTTAGTATTTTAGTACTTTAGGCTCAGGGCTTTCTAGAAAGGGTCACATGAAACTCCAAATTTCAGAGCCAGTTTTTAAGGGGGGGAAATGTACAGCGCTTTTTAAATGTAATATGTTATAATTTTATTTAAATATTAATTTTATTTTATTTTATATGATCTTATTCATGTTTAACGTGTAATTGTACTTTTTGATTTTCAGTATATTTTATTGCAAATCACTGTACCTCACTACCTCACTAATGTTATTTGTAATGTTAACTGTGAATATCTTAAGGAGTTGTTGTTTTTTATCAAGGTTTGTTAGAATCCTTCACCCGGCAGGAATGATGATGATTACAATAGTTAACTATAATATTACAGTAGTCAAATCGACATTACTTTATATTTCTTTACATTTACGCCAATAGGTCAAATCTATTTCAAGCGCTATATCATTTCGGTCTGCTAAAGCGCATTTTAGATAAATAGCATTCTGCCCTCTCCTGGATGGATACGTGTAGGAGCACAACTTAGCTACATTAAATGCACACAGTCTGAAAATAAATCCGAATAAACACCTATTGAAATAGACTATTCGAACATAGACTATATAGTAAAAGATTAATAATTTAAAAAATTGCATTGATGAGCTGTGATTACTAAGGTGATCGAAAATTAACTGAAACAAATTTATTGTTCTCAATTACCGCAGCCACTGCCACGTTACTACATTACCCATACGCACTGCGGAGCAGGAAGTGCTCGCACATGTGTTTTGGTAGGGCAATGGAAGGTGTTATAGCTAGCTAGTTATCGCTATCTGGTATGCTGAGTTGCAGTTTAAATTATTTAAGTTCACTAGCTAGCATCGTTTATGTTAAAAACCCACCGTCAGAGTAAGTATTGTAGAAATTCATTAGACATAAATGAGATTTGTAATAAATAACAGTCTTAACCAAATACAATTCGATGTTTTGTTGTTCTCTCTGTCGCATATAACCACGCGCTTTGCGTGGCTAGCTAGCGAACCAGCTGTCACTTGTAACTAATAGGTTTTTTTCTGAATTTCAGCAACGTTTTGTCTCGAACCAATGACTGTACTTATTTCTGTTATTGGTATAGATGTCGGGGGCCAAAGACAGGATGCGCCACAAGAAAATGAGAAATCAGCCAAGTAGCGTGACGTATTCATCTTCACGAGACTGGAGAAACGGCGGAGGAGCAGGAGGTAGTCAAAATGCTCAAAATAAAGCTCTTTCAGTCTTTGGTCAACAACCTGTGCTCCAATCGATTTCATTTGCAGGTCGCAGTTACGACACTCCTCAACAAGTGAGGGGTCCGTCCCAGTCCGGCAGACCCCAGCACTCCGGGGGCTGGGTCAGAGGGCGTCCGGATGGAGGTGTTCCTCCTGACCAGGCACTGCCTAAATATATCACCGGTGAGGCATGTGTGAAACATGGATGAATGATGGTTTATGAGCTTTTACCACATTTCTTGATTTTTCTTAAGATTTGTTTTTTGCAGTTCTTTTATTTATGCCACCACCCCACCCACTCTCCTTTGCTTTAGTTTCTGCTCTATCCTTCTCCCTCTCTCATTCTCTTTCTTCATTCTCCAGCACCTGACTCTAGTTTTGTCTTCTGCTCTTAGCTTCCCTCTTTGCCAAAGCTCGCGCCTCGGAGGTCAGCGCCATGATGAGGGCCGTTGCCAAGACGACGGCTAGCTGCCACGCGTTCGGTGCTCTCCCGAAGCACATGCGGCGTCGTGCCATGAGTCACAACACCAAGAGGCTGCCATGTCGTCTGAGAGAGGCAGCGCGCAGGACGGTACGAGCTTGGCCAGAATTGTCCCGAGAGCATCGGGACACTGGAGTTCTTTCCACCCACACCAAACGTCATCTAACAAACAGAGAAAGTGAGAGTAATATTGAATCGATGGGAACAGAAGAGAATGTAGTGAGTGTGTGTGTGGCAGGTTGTAGCCTGTGTGTGAGTGTGTGTGCCTGTCCGTGTGTGTATAAGGAGGCAGCCGGGCAGTGCTTGGTGGTGTTGTTGTGTGTTGCCCAGCTGGAGAAGAGTCAGCAGGCAGGACAGAAGGAGAAGAAAGGGCAATCGAAGGCCAAAAGTCGCCGTGCCCGCCGTCGCCACGGCAACCTCTTGCTGGAGTTTAACCGGCGGCAGAGGAAGAACAAGTGGCTGGAGACGCACATCTGGCACGCTAAGCGTTTCCACATGCTGAAGACGTGGGGCTACTGCCTGGGGGACAGACCCACGTACAAGTCTTACAGAGCCAGCTACAGGGCCATGAGCTCCGGGTGCCTGCTGCAGGTGTGTGTACACGCATACATGTGTGACCAGGAGACTGGATTCTTGAACCTGCCTTCTGAGCTAACATCAAATTGTTGTCTTTCTCGCTCTCCCTCCTCTCAGGACGTGTCCTACCACTGCTGCATGGAGCTCCAGGGTCCAGAGGAGGAGCTCTTGAGCGCCCTCTCCAGGCTGACCAGCAAAGACACGGGTGTGCGGCAACTACACTTTATTTGCAGAGAGAAGCTGTGCCTTCCAATCTGTCTAAGATATTTTAGCTTTGGAATAGTGACAAAAATAGAATCACTTTACTAATGTACTTGTATTTGCTCTTGGACAGTTAAGGCAGTTGTGTTGTGTGTGTATGTGTGTGTGTGTACATGTGCAGGCCCAACATTCGCAGGTGCGCTGTACGTGTCGGGTCAGAGAGAAGGCCGTGTGGTGCTGTACAGGCCTGATCAGTACCCACATCATCCCCTGGGCCCTGCGCACTTCCTCTGGAGACCCTGTAGCACGGAGTCCACTCGCAGGCAGCTGTGGATCTGGGTGCATCCAACTTTAAAGCAGGTGCCCTAAAGCACCTCAGCATGTACCCTACTATAAAATACTACCTGCTTTAACAAGAGCATTTCGTACCATCGTTGGGAGATCCACAGTTTATTTCTGGCCTGTGAAATTAAGGGATGATTGCCACTTTTGGATCTGTAAAGAGTGTGTGTGTGTGTGTGTGTGTGTGTGTGTGTGTGTGTGTGTGTGCGTGCGTGCGTGCGCATGCGTGCCAGGATCTTCTATCAGAGCTGCAGGCAGTTTGTGAGTGCTTTGTGGCAGTGGCTCCAGCTGCAGAAGTGGTTCCCTCAGAGCCTCAGACAGAAGCAGATCCCGATAGCCCCGCCCCCTTGGTGGCTGCCTCGGTCAGCCCCGCCTCTGAGCCACAGCGCCCTGGTAGGAAGAGGAAGAGGAAAGGTGATGGCAGTAATGGCCCTCCCGCCAAAAAAATTCTGGGGGATGGCACTCGGCCACCCTTAACTCCTGTTAGCTGGAAGTCCTCCAAGACTGAGATTGTGATCAGGTGAGCAGTTTAATAATCTATACAGATGTTTCATGTAGTTCTCAGCATCTGTTAGGAGAATAAAGGGTTAATATCCATTCTGGGCTTAATTTACAGCGATCTCACAATGGAAATGGTACGCTACCGTCTGATTGGTCCGCACTCCCATTCGGTGCTGACTGAGACACTTCTGCCAGCCACTGACATTGAGGTTAGACTGGCATCAGCACTGTTAATGTCACAAAGCTGATGCTAGCAGCTTTCACGTAGTGCTCTTTACTATCATGATACAAAGGTGAGGCTAGCACTGTTCCAGTCCTAGTGACATGAAGCTAGTGTTAGTAGAATGTTCCTGAAGGAGTTTGTGTTGTCGTAACCAAGGAAGTGCTGTTGTAATTGTAAAGAACAGACTGTGCCTGACATTCTGATGTTACTCAGCCGACGCGTTATGTTATGACTGTCCTTTTTTGGTTTTTAAATTTTAGGTTGATAAAATGGCCACATCCCCTTTCTGGTGGCCAGAGGAGTGTAAGAATGAGGAGCAGATGACTTTACATCAGAGACAAGCAGACATCTTTCACCTGCTAAAAGGTACACTGTTCTTAATGCTGTTCTCTCCTCCCATGGCACGCTTGTAGCTTCAGGCTCAGGGTGACTGGCTCTCTGTTAATCCTACCGTACTTCATAACAAAGGACACCGCAATACACAGCCGCGTTGGAGTTCCTCTGTGTGTACAAGCAATAGCTCTTCCAGTTTTATCGTTGTTTTCCAGCAGAGTATGAAAAGCATGCAGTTGTGTGTGTGTGTGTGTGTGTGTGTGTGTGAAGGCGTGTACTCCACAGCTGAGCTTCCAGCAGGTTGTGTGTTGGGGCTGACAGTCGATGACCCCAGGCTGAGTCTGCCGAAGAAACGGGAAAAAGTCATTCCTGATCTGCAGGAAGTGGCCCATGGTGAGGGCGCACACACACACACACACATGCATGTGCACTATGGGGAAGTGAACAGGCACAAAACACATTTTCGGAGCTAGTGGCTTTTGGTCCGCAGACACGGTAGCTCCACCTGTGTTGTGAGGTGAAGCTTCAGGCTGTGAGCTGGGTGGGGAGCACGTGGTGCGCTGGTCCTGAGCTCCTGGGGAGCCTCTGCTCTTCCGTGCAGATGATCCAGGTTCGAATCCTGGCAGGGCCCATATCTCCCACTGCTCTCTCTCTCTCACTCACTCAATCTCAGTCTCGCTCTCCCTCACATTCTCTTAGCATGGATGAAATGGACAGGAATTAAAGACTTGCTCGTTACCTCAGCAGGGATACTGTGTGTGTGTGTGTGTGTGTGTGTGTGTGTGTGTGTGTGTGTGTGTGTGTGTGTGTGTGTGTGTGTGTGTG
>JAOXYF010000028.1:12237475-12270117 GCA_028565775.1 Sternarchorhynchus goeldii
CTTTGTGGACCTTGCTTTGTGCACTGGTGCACAGTCATTTGGATGGGTGAGCGAATACTTTTGGCAATATAGTGTATATGACTGCGAGACTCTGAACAGCCAGATCGGAATCCATGTGACTTGTACATCTGTCCAACTCGCCATTCGTCATAAATCTCATTTGCCGAGAAGAAAAGATAGAAAACGGAGAAGGGGGGACTCAGTGGCAGATGGTGAGGTAACAGAACACAAACATTTGGGGTGACGTTTCTGTACAAACATTTACTTGTGTGGCATTTATCAGAGGCTCATATTCAGGGCAACTTCAAAAGTGCTTTAGTTGTCAAGCAAAATTAGCAGGCGCTTCTTACAACTGCTCAGTATCCTGAGAGCTGCCATTAAAATCTTCACCGTCTTTCATCTCCTCCTAGTTCTCAGGATTTGCGTGTGAATTTGCAGCCGACCCTCCACTGCAGATTAACGTGAATGTTAGCTGTAGGCTAGTGGCTATTACTGTTGACTCCATTTTGTTTGTTTACGTCTGGGTGAGTGCGCTGGTCTTTGTAGGAGTGTGTTCTGTTCATGTTAATGTCAGATATAGGTCACGTTAAAGAGATATCCTCAACAGCCTAATAGAAAAATTCGATTTGGTGAGAATTTAATTTCACCTGCTATGGCAAAATCTCACTGTTTTACTGGCTTTGGGTGGTTTAACTCTGTGGTCATGGGACAGCAGCATTATAATTCATGCTAACTTTCTTTGCTAATTAGCTATAACCTAGAGAATGTACCGGAAAAATGAGTCCCGAGATATTGTATGTGCTAATAATTGCTCCAGTCATCGTCTACTGCGTCTGTGCTCGATGTTTACATCCATCACCGAGTTTCCATCTGATTGGTCCAGAAACAACAAAAGCAGGTGTTTGGTTGCTGAGAACATTTTAAGTTAAGTGCACTTTCTAAACAGCACCCCAAAAAAAGACAGGAGGCACCCAGAACAGTAAGAAACCATTAAAGAGCACCTGGCTATGAGTCTCTTTCTCTCTCTCTCTCTCCCTCTCTCTCTCCCCCTCCCTCTCTCTCTCTCTCTCTCACAGGACCTGAACAAGATGAAGCAGGAACTACTGGTTCCAGGCTCCAGGCTGCCGGTCCCTCCTCAGGGCCGAGTGCCCGTTCTCCTCGTTCACCAAGCAGGGAAGCAGCAGGGAGAGGAGCAGCCTGGCTGGGGCTCCGGCTGGGACCTCCTTCTGCCCAAGGCCTGGGGCATGGCCTTCTGGGTACCGCTGGTAGGGCCTGCCTTCCCACTTAGTGCTCCAACACTGCGCCTGGTGGTGTTACTTTGCAGTCTGGGCCAAAATAGGAATAACTGACTCAATTGTAGCTATAACTATAGTGATTGTAGACATTCATCTGGAGGTGGGGACACTACAACCATTGTGGTGATACTGTGAAGTGAGTTAGTGAGCGAAAGTATAATGACTAACAGCAGTATTCAGTATATCTGTGGTGGCGTAAACCTCATGGCACAGGTTATCCTTATTATCAATGCGGAGTTCTGAAGAGAGGTGGCTTTGATTTGGACTTATGGTAAATATTTGGGGAAGAATTCAGGACAAAAAAGAGAATACAGATGTTATTAATGAAAAAGCTATGGGATATGATATTATACATATGATATTACACACACACACACACACACACACACACACACACACACACACACAATATTACACACATATATTGTTCAATCTGCTCACCCAGAAAAGGCAGAAGTTTTTGTCTGAGGTTTTTATAATGTCTTTGGAAGGGATTCACCATCTTCACCAACATCTAAATAGCTTTTTCTTTTCTTGTAAACATACTTTTTTTTGTACTTTATGAAATAAAAGTGTGGGGGTGGGGAGTGGGGCAGAGTTACTACAGTTTATTGGTAGAGTTGGTTATGAAACAGTGCTTTGAGTCCTGCTCTGCGTGGTGTAGTTCAATCTTTATTTGTGACGGAAATGCCTCCTCTATACTGCTCTGTAAAGTGTGTGTGTGTGTGTGTGTGTGTGTGTGTGTGTGTGTGTGTGTGTGTGTGTGTGTGTGTGTGTGTGTGTGTGTGTGTCTCTCTCTCAGGTGTACCGTGGTGTGCGTGTTGGGGGACTCCAGATGAGTTTGAAACACTCTCAGTTTAAAGGCACGCCCCATTTCCCCAACGATTACCCAGACTGCCCTGCAGGCGGCCACTTCCAGGAACAGCAGGAGGTGGATCTGCTGGAGAAGTTTAAGAGGTTCCCAAGAAGCTTCCTGCCTACGCTAGCTCCTGAAACCTCAGCGTGTTTTTAATCAGCTTCTACTGCATGTGCCAGGGGTTTTAGATTCTCTACACTAAGCTTCTTTTAATCTTGTGCAGATCAGTCATAAGCTTCATATAGACACACACATCCTGTCGATGCCCTTCAGCATCTCCACTGTTCCTAAATATTCCACCGCAGTTCTGTTAGGTATTCAGTATTTGAACACTGTGTTTATTCACAGACTTCCCCCAATGGGCAGGATTAGATCTTACTGAGGTTCTAAAGGTTGGTGGGCTTGATCTTCAAGCCAGAGTCCTGCTCTGCAGAGATGTGTTTACTGTTACTGATGATGTCCCGTCATCGCGGGTTGGAGGCCAGCTTCCACTGTGTTGTCGGCGTGCGCTGCCAGTCCCGCCGGTTGATGCCGCTTGGCGTTTCTCTGTGATCACGTGCAGGCGTCCGCCCTCCAAGCGCACGAACTACATCAAACACGGCTGCCTGGCTCCTTTTCGGTGCCCATGGCAACAGCTGGCAGAGGAGTGGGAGGAGATAGTGAGGGAAGATCCAGAAAGCCAAGACCCGCAGCCAATTAAAACGGAGGGAGTGGCCTTGCTGCCTGGAGACCGTGCAAGTCCACCATCTGCCTTTAGTGTGCTGAGGTACCACAGTGCTTGTGTGTTTGTGGTGAGGCAGACCGAATAAGTTCTGGCTGGTAGGAGAAGGTTGTCACCGATACCAATTTGAAGGGCTAAACATTTGATAACTGGTAATACTGATGTATCTTTATACGATTAAAAATTTAACAGACTGAGGGATATTTAGTTAAAAAGTGATTTCCTGAGGTGATTGCCAATTGTAGGTTAAAATATTATTTCTTAAACTGCTGAATATATATATTTCTTATGCTGCTAAATTGCTGATGGTAGATTTCATGAAGCTCTTAGCACATTGGTTGAAATGGCATCCCATTTCTGATTGTGAATTTCTCACATAACATTAAAAGCAATATTATATATGCTTCTAAGCAAGATTTTAACCAATGCTGAAAAATCCGTGTAATGTGATCATAAAATAAGTGGTGAACACCGCCATTATGCAGAGATGGAAAACCTACATGTTGTGAATATATAAGTGTATCATGGATTATTTGTAAAATGTCGACATTGATCAGTGTGTTATGTACGAGTGTGCAGTAATACAGAAGATATTTTGTCCCTGCTGTGCCACCGTAGGGAAGGTTATATCGATGCTGATGGCAGCATGTTTTTTGTTCGCAGGAGCCGCAAGGTACTGAAGCAGCTCTCTGCCTGGTGTCGACCGTCTTCCACACGTGCTCAGAGAGGGCCACACCATCGCCCCGCCCCCTCGCTGGGCCCCGCGCTCGCTGCGGATCTGCGGGCGGAGTGGAGGCGGTGTCTGGTGTGGGTGCGGGTGTGCATGCTGGGTAAGGGCCGGCCTGCAACACACGCCATGCTGTGTGTCCCTACCACTGAAGACCTTCAACGGCTCCGTGGGGAACCCCAGTACGGTGGCCCTGAGGAGCCTCGACACAGAGACCACCTCCAGCATCTGCTGAAGAGGAGCAAGAGGTGCAAAGCCACACCCTCTGCAAAGGAAGACTGTAGCTCCTCCCCGAATACAAAACAAGCAGATGGCCTTGTCCCTCAAGGAGAACAGCTATCTAGCCCCGCCTCCGTAATCAAAGATCACCACTCTCATTCTAGCACTCTTGTCGGCAAAGCTCTTGACCCCACCCCCGCTGTTGACCCCAGTTCTGGGATTGGCTGTGGTACCTCATCCATGGGGCTGGTGCGGGGGTTGTGGCCAGAGCCGCTGCCCAGCGTGTCGTCCCACTGCTCACGGGTGACCCTGGGCTGGGTGTCCCAGGGTGATTTCTCCCTGGCAACAGGTGGTGGTGAAGCTCTGGGGTTCGTGAGCCTGGCAGGCCTCCTACACACGCTCCTCAGTCAGGCGCCAGACCAACGCGCCACTGTGCTGTTGCGTAACCCTTCCTCACTGCAGTACCGCTACGCTCGGCTGCACGTGGAGGCCTGAAGCACCTCCGCTGCACAGTACACGCCCCCACCTGCACTGCAGTACTGCACAGTACACGCCCCCACCTGCACTGCAGTACTGCACAGAATTGTCACTGGCTTAATTCTTGCATGTAAGCCTATTTTCTCCTCCAGTACAGATCCACTGTACGGCAGTACCTTATTATAATATTGCTTTCAAATGCTACAGATCTGTACCAACACCTACACATCTATACCAGTCCGAACAGTCTACATGAACACCATTAAGGTTTATAGCAGTATCTGCAGTACCGCTACAAACAAAAGCCTTTAGCTAGCTTTAGCATCTCCTAGCACCATATAAATATAGTGATATGAAGGTCTAAAATCTACATCACTGCTATAAAAACACACAGAGTCTGTATGTAGTAAGAGAACTCGACGTGCTTAAGAGAAAAGCAACTGAATGCAAGGTCTAAGCACTGGTTTCCTCATCAGTGCTTTCTGTTCTTTTTTTCTTAAATATATATAAATCTGGCCTGTAATCTGCACAATTCAGTTCCACGCTTAAACAAAAAAAAAATTCTGTTGTACATAATTTTTTTTTTAAGGTTTGGTTTTTGCTTATTGAGTGAAGCTCAAATGTTAATATTCTCAGTATCAAATAAAGGAACGTAACACATTGTAAAATATCTTCTTGTGCTGGTTTCTCTGAGGTAAGTGGTTAACTTGGTTGTTAACATGGTCGGGGAGGGTGTTTTTGGAAGCCTAATCGGAGATTAACACACTCCTCACATTGGTTTTGGTCTGTTGGCTTCCGTTCAAGGCGGAGAGAAAGTTGCTTCATAAGTCAGAGTGTGCGTCATGGAAACACAATAGCGGACTTCCCTAAGGAGAGGTTCTTTTACGCGTTGGTGGCAAATTAAATAAATGCCCTTGCTTCATTGCTTATTTGTTGATGGTGAGTCAGGAGTGAACAGGCACATGAACCGTGGCATGTAAGAACTTCTAAGAACACACGTGTGTAAAAACAAAAGGTTATAGCTTAACAAGCAAAGGCTTCTCATTTAAGCATTTGAGTGATTTTTGAGTTGTTTTCATTGGAAAGAAGAGCTCATTTAAACTCCTTTAAAGGGTCGTATATAGGCTATGGTAAGTTGACTCATTGGTTGCTGGTTCAAATACTATGGTATTTTTCAAGTACAAAGCAGAAAAGCAAAACAAACCACAGATAAGACCTTTAATTAGGCTGTTGGCCCAAAATAGCCAACAATTTTGTGAAGCACCAAACATTCTGCTTGGTCACAACACATTCCGCAATAGAAATTAAGCAATGTATTCTGAGGTCTGATGTTTTAATACAGGCAGTTTTTTTTTTATATAAAATATTTCTTCTGTGCCCTCAGTTGACCTGTTTCCCATGTTTTCAAACCAAATTGATTTAAATAGCGCTTTTTACAACTACCATTGTTGCAAAACAACTTTACAGATTTCTGAGTCCAGATCTTCAGTGAACAAGCCAAGGGTAAAAGTAGCAGTGGTGTTCTTTAGGTGAGACTCTAAGCAGAAGAAGGGCATCAGAGTGGATGCAGGGCAGGGTCAGGAATCTGGATCTCTGGTATCTCCTGGAGCCTCAGATGGAGCAGGAGTAGCTCAACAGAATGGGAGAGGAAGATTGAAGGGGGAAAATAACATTAAGCATATTCTTTTAATGTAATGGGTACAGAAAAATATACAATAGTGCAAGCAGAGAGCAAGCAGATGCTCCAGCAGGACTATCTATGACAGTATAACTAAAAAAGAAGAACCAGCAGGTAACGTGTGTGAAATGGGAGGGCATCAGCATCCAGGCATCCCAGTTTACCAAAACGCTTCTGTGACTATGAACTCCACCGGATCTGCACTCTGCAACTACAAAAAACTATTAACGTAATGACTAGGTAAACAAGTTTTCAATCAAGCCTTAAAGACTGTATCTGATTCCTGAACACCATCTGTGTAGCATCATCACTTTCAGGTTCAATAAAAAGCCTATCAAATTTGAAGTGATGGTTCTGCACTCAGATATCCTCAGCAGAAAGAGAGAGAGGCACGTGACTGTGCCTCCCATGGAACGAATTGTTTCTCTGGTGATAACAAGCAGGAAGGACATTGCTGAATGTCCCAAACACTGATGTTCCAGCTGGGAATAAGAAGATGGGAGCAGTGAAGCATTTTCTGTGGATTACAGATTACCCAGAATGCCTTTTAAGCATTGTGTGATACAATGCAACACCCAAATGTTCCATACAATTTTAACTGTACATGTGTGAATGACCCAGGTTAATAATAACCTGGGCTACCAGCGATATAATCTTTATTTCAATGTTTCTGTCCCAGCCAGTAAATGTTGATTGTAAATTAGATTATATAAATATAGCTGATGTCCATTTGTCATTCACAGAGACCTATGTCTCTCACTGTATGATTGGTGGGGAAGAAATGGATGGTTTGGGAATTCTGAGAAACAGTGTGATCTGCTAGTGCCTGCAGGATGATCCAATCATGAGGAGATCTGACCACATGATCAGATCCACAGCAACCTGAGGACCTAGGATCAGGTTCTTGAGGAAGTACAGGGAATTATTAATAAGACATATGAATTAAACCATATCTATTTATTGTCAGATAATGAGGTATTGTGAGATATTGAGTATATACTTGACAAAAGCAAATTCTAAAAAAACAGACATGTGCAGACATAATCAATCTTTCAACTGCCATCTAATTTGAAAACCATTTCGCTAAACAAATAAGGAAATGAGAGAAGGAAATAGCAGTGTGCTGGAAGTAATTGGTTGGTTTCCTTTATACTAGGCATTCAGGAACAGAATGAAGCCAAGTAGAGAGAAACAGTCCCTCAGGTCAGCAAGCTTCATCTCAGTAAGTGATGAATTCTGGTGCTTTTAATGCATCTGCGGGTGTGTATCCCCTTAACAGCACCTTAAAATAGCCCATTTTTAGCCCATTTCATCCTTGCCATCCTCTATACAATCCAAGAACTCTTGGATGTAATACACATCTTTGGAGTATGCTTTAATGTTTATATTCCCATATGTGTGCTAGTCCTACAAGTGTGTGGTTTTACAGTCCACAGTACCTGCTTGTAGATCTGTTCCAGGAAGGTGCGTGTACATCACAAGGATCTTCCTCCAAGCTGCGTCAAACAGTGTAGTACTTCCGCAAAAACAGATGGTTGAATCAATACGGCGGGATTTTCGCCTCTGAGCGTTTAGTTGTGTGAGTTGAACTTCACATAAAAGCATGATGGTAACTGTTTATTTGTTTATTTATTCTTGAAGACTTTTATTTATGTAAATATTAAAACGTGAAACGGTACAACTGGATGTTGATTGGTTCAGTTTGGGTTTTTTTGCTATTATTAAACAGGAAGCAATATATCTGTGGCAGATATATCTGTGGTCTGGCCGCTCTTTCATGGTGAATACCTTCCTCTTTAGAGTGGCACTAGCACTACACCTCTGATGGATGTCTCCATACTGGTGCTCAGCAACTTCTTATGCTTCAAATTTATGTCACAGCTAAATGGGGGAGGGGCTAATACAACGGTTAGAGACATTTTAACAGAAAGTGGACAATAGATTCTTTACAGCATAGCAGTTTATTACATCTCAGAGAAAATAAAAATGTAAAAATGATCAATTTTCGAAAAAGAATTAGAGGAAGGTTAGCTGTTAATAAATATGATTATTCTGAATGAAAGTGCTTTCTTCTGTTTAAGGCTCTGTGTCCTGGGAACAGTACAATGTCAGTTTGTATTTACCCAACACTCATACAGAGTAACAGAGTGACACAGTTGATTTCTGCTGCTTTTTTGTCTTTCAGATCTTAATGAATGTGATCATTATGAGCTGATCAGCACTTCTCCGAGAAGCTTAATACAGGAGCCTAGAGCCCATATTTAGTACTCAGTCAGTTACCATAGTCTTGCAAACATGTACACATCTTGCAACGTGCTTGTCGCTTACAGTGCAGTCTAGCCTTTCACCAAGGAGCTGCTCCCTGCCGTTCCACTAGATGGCGCTCTAAGAGTCATCTTGCTGCACTCCACTGTTGCACACAAATTTGGAGGCCAGAGTTCCATATTTACTGTCCTTCATCTCAGACTGAGCCTTGTCAGTGCAGCTCTTACCTGTCAAATGCAACACAGTGATACTGTACACAATTCATATAACAGGTCTACTACTGAGAAATGCATTTTTTTGGAACACACCTGGAACTTGGCCCATGGAGATGAAGACTCTGTCCATCTTGATTTTGGGTCGACTTCTTGCGATCAAAAACACTCCAGTAAATGCTAACAAGCACCTGAAAATAAACATATTCACAGTCAACAAATAGCAATGTTTCATTTGTTACAAAAGAAATGTATTCATTTCTCCTACAGAGTGAGTAGAGTGAGATATGATTAGTTTTATTAGCGCATCACTTACCCAAGGACAAACATGATGATGTATATTATTGATAAACCATAAAACTCCTCATAGAATAAAATCCCTGGATACAAACAAACAAATATATTTCAGTACATATTTGAAACAACAACTACACCGACTTACAGTACAACATTTCAAACTTTAGCAAATCAGAATCTAAAAGGATGACAGAATGATTTTTCCATAAATTAAAGAGAATATATAATCTTTGCACATGTTCCTCTGTCTCTCCTAGTGAAGGTCTATTGCACAATAGAGACACAGAGGTAAAAGCCCACAAGATGAAGGTCTCTTTGCCCAGACTAAATCACTGCACTACTACTAAACAGCTTGATGCACTCAGAATGCTCACTGAACCAGACACAAAAGTCACATGACAGTGGAGACTGCTGATTCGCTGAGAGAGAGACAGAGAGAGAGAGAGGAACCCTGTTCATGTCACCCAACTCATCATACGAATCTCTTTTATGTTAAGACATGCAGCACACCAAGATCCAAACCCCAGCAGCATCATTTACTGTATAGACTGTGAAAAACCTCATTTCTTTCATTAATTCACTCACATAAAGTGTGAGATTTTAGTAGATACACTTTGCTAAAACATCATACTGGACAAGACCATAGTGTACACTGTACCTTGTAAGTTGGAGTGGACAAAGCATAAAGATACATTTATGTAGATTATTTACTCCATCAAATGATTCAGGGCGTCACTGTTAGGTTAGAAGGCATTTTGATAAACCAATGTGTGTTTAATGAACAACAAGAGAATGAGAGAGGAGGTGGTGAGTCATAATGGGATTTCGGCGCGTGTGTGTATGTGTACGTGTAGATGTGTGTGTGTTCCCAAGTTAAAGAGAGATGACTCATAACGTGTGTAGTAACACCACACTCGCTGAGCACACGCAGAAAGCAGAGCCTCGCTCTTAATATCACTCAGAACACTCAACAATTTACAAGTTTGGAATGTAACAATCGTTACTGTGGGTTTTTTTTGTTTTTTTTTTTAAGTCTATGCTTTCAAACGTCCACCTCTAAATACCCATTTTCTATTCTGTTGCCAAGAAACATTATTATAATGTATATATGTGGATATCTTAGAAATCTCCTTTCTAAGGGACACATCTTTGTTTGGGCAACTGCAGACACACAGATAAACTCAGATATGATGCTGTAGTTTCTTTGGCTCAAGGTTAAAGTTTCAATACAGCCTCACATAAAGCATCACAAACATAGCTGCATCATTCACACACACACACACACACACACACACACACACACACACACACACACATGCGCACACAGTGCTTAGCCTCATGAGCCAATCTGTCTCATGTTAAGATGGCAACATAAAGGCTTGATGATAAAGCAAATCTCAGTGGCACTGGTTGCATGACATCGTTTTAAACACTGTGCCACACTATATCACATGCCCCTGTGATTGGCTAATTCGGAAAGACTTGCACATCACCTTATGCAGGTGAGCCAATCAGCATCACCGATCAGATGCTGCATGCTACAGAGCACCGTGGTGTGATGAGAAACAAGCTCAGCTTAGACATGATGCTGTATTCCCAGCAGCTCAAGATTAACGATCTGTTCCCTACAGCCTTAGGTAAAAGATTACAAAAGAAGCTCTGCTTTACTCCAACACACACGCAGACACACACACACACACACACACACAGTACAATACCTGCTACCACAGCGCTGGCTGTGAAGAACACATAATTGATTGGCACAATCTCTGTGGCATCAAACATCTTCATGGCCTCATTAAGAAATCTGCAGTTGAAGATAAAAATAATTAAACACAGCTTCAAAATTTTTTATTTTTATTTATTAGGATTATTATTTGAGCGTTCATTTCAAAACTCTTGGAGACTCACTTAATCTGGAAGGCACAGGAGGCGACCATGACGATGAACATGATGTAGAAGATGGGGTAGGTGAGCTGTAGGTGACTACCACGCACTGTCTCCGTGAGCATCCCAGACACAGCTTTCACTGAGATTACTGTCACAGAGGCTGCGGTGCACACACACACACATACACACACATGCACGTGTGCACACACACACGCACACACACACACACGCATGCATGCACACACATATGCATGTACACACACATGCACCCACACACACACATGCACCCACACACACGCACGCATGCACATGCATGCATGTACACACACACACACTCACGCATGCACACGCGCACACACACATACACACGAATGCATGCACACACGTATGCATTCACACACACACACACACACATGCACGCACACACACACGCACGCACGCACATGCATGCATGTACACACACATACACACACAGTCCCATTTTGTTCATCAATGTAACTGAGTCAGTGATGGATCATGGCAATTTAAAATGCAGTAGGAGGTGGTGTGTCTGTACTCGTACCCAGCAAAGCCACCAGAAGCATCACAATGACAATGTGTTTCAGATTCCTGCACTTGTAGAGGTAGAGCAGGATGCAAAACAAAACAACCTCAAAAAACTAGAGGAAAGAAAGAGAGAGAGAAAGAGAGAGAGATTTAATGCGAACATCTGGACCACTGACAAATGAATATAATACGCACAGCTGCTCTATGTACTTCAAAAAAGAACTCCAGCAGGTGGTGTTCTTCACATTCAATTTTCTTTAATTTGACAGAATTTTGAGTTTCTTGAATATGCCTGTATATCACAAAAAACACAAATGCATTCAGAACACAAAATGTATATGTAAGTGTAGTTGCTAATGGCTAACAACGGAAGGGTTTTTAAAAGATTTCACAGTTCTAGCCAGTCACTTTTAAGTTTGGTTGCATTTCTGTATACATTTGTAAAAAAAAATGTTTCTTTATAAAATGTGAAACTTTTCCAGTTTTTTATTAGATTTTCTAAATCAAATGATAAAGATGGTATTTTCTCTGAAATAAGTGTCTGAAACGAAGAACAAAAATAGTGCTTCAAAATGTTGGTCAAGTACAATGGCTGGAAAAAACGTACGAAATAGATGAGGAACTGCCAGCTAATAAGGCACCGCTCCACCATGTTGGCCGTCACGTGAGGCGCAGAGTGGGGGGCAAAGGTTACCAGCAGGTATGTGCCTGTGAGAGCAAGAGCGCCCCCTGTGGGAAGAGCAGAGAGACCTCAGAACATGACCCATGACTACCCTGAATATCCTGGAGCCATAAGGTTACATCCCAGCCATTTAAACTGGCTTACGTTCCAACCCTCTTTTAAATCAAACAATAAACACAAAACACAATGCCAAAAAGCCTGTAGAACTCACCCAAAACATCAGACGCTCGTAATGTTTCTTTAAGGCACACCACAGAGATGATAGCACTGGCTAAAGATGGGGAAGAGAAACGATGTGTAAGAGTGAAAGAGGTTTTTATTTTGCTTTAAGAATTCCACCCTGACAACAGATATCCCAGCTATCTAACTTCAGTTTGACTTCAGTTGTACACTGTGAGAGCCACCAACATTGTTTCAATAATCTACCCAGAACCGTCCAGCGGACTGACAGTCACCAACGTCACTTATCCAGCGTCATCCAGCGTATTAAGCTGACTGCAAAGGTCGGTCTTACCGATGACAGAAACGCAACCAAGCGGTGCTATGAGAGAAGCTGGAGCGAATCCATACGCCGCAAAGTTCCCCAGCTCTCCGATCCCCATCAGCAGTATTCCGCACCACCAAAGTCGGCTGGTGTAGTACGGTCTGGTGCCCCGCTGTGACTGGCGGATGTGGGTATACTTCTGTATAGAGAGCAGTGCTTAGCAGCTAATGGCTAGCAAAGAGGGGGCTAATCCAGACAGACAATCAAGAGTTACACCAACCTGGATGTTCAGTGAGATACTGATGAGGAAGTTGCCACATATTGCAATGATGATCCCCAGGATATATATCTGAAAACACATATACACACCCAACATATGCATCAGTAATATTAACTCACTGATCCATGCCAGCTTTGAGACGCTCTGCCAGAGGAGCTAATCTCTGTTAGCACATCTTGCTTAAGACTCACAATTGATATTTTTATGATTTTAATAAATTACTGGACTTTAAATTGGACCATGAAATTAGCATGTCAGCTAACATGACTTAGATAATGCGGCAGCCAGGTTCCTTAAAAATCCTGTTCTTTCAGCTCTGTGCTGGCTCTCAGTGAAATTTGGAATCAACATTAAAATAGCCAAATGTTTTTCTCTAGTTTGTGTTGCATTGCAGGGTTTCTCTTAGTTCCAGGGATTCTCTGAGTAGGATTACACCCAAGAGGAGAAGCTTCTCCACAAAGCCCCTCAGTTATGGAAGAACCTTTCATCTTTAATCTAGCATTCAGACACACTCCCAAATCTAGGATATTTACTTATTTACTCAAGGTTTTGGTTAGCTTCCTGTATATAGTACTGTAGACTCTTGGGTCATAGAAGTTCCTGGTAATTTGAGGTGTTTCACACATTCACTTGGGTTTGCGCTGATGATGGTGGAACTTCTCAGACAGCCCTTACCACTCCCTCTGGCCTTCCCTTCTAGTTCTGCTGTTATAGACAAACTTCCCAGACCGGCACACGTCTACTCTTACGGACTGTTCATCAATTGTTCATCTGTAATGATCTAACTACATCTTTCTGTTTTATCTGCATGTTCCTACAGATATGATGCCAACACTGGACTAGACCTGCTCATCAGTGATGAAGAGTATGAAATGCTGCCAGAAAATGTCCCAGTGCTGCCGGTAGATGAACCGATGTTGCCATATTTATCCACCCATTCCATCTACTCCAGTGCAGATACAGCTTGTCCTCCCTAAACCCACTGGAGAAGATGACACCTGGACCGAATTAGCTACACGGACTATATACAGTACTGTGCAAAAGTCTTAGGCAAGCATTAGGCTCATTGTTTTATTGATTCATCTTTATTAGAATACAACCACAAAATTGCCACAATGGGGGTGGAGTGTAGTTTCGGGTTTGTGTGTGTGTGTATGTGTGTGTGTGTGCCTGTTTTTTCTATCTTAATAAAGAGACTGAGAAGTAATGGCCTAAGACTTTTGCACAGTATGGTATGTAGTATTACAGTAGTGATTAGCCATTAACTGGGCTGTCCAAGCAGGATGGGAGTCTCTGGAGTCTTGATGGGAGTCTCTGGAGTCTTGTTCCTCCTATTGTTTCTTCCTTAATCCACAATGAGGTTTTTTTTACTCTTATGTTGTATAAAGCACAACATAAATAAATCTGACTGACTCTGACGCATTCATACACAAAAAGATGAGGAAATTATTTTACAGACTGTCAGCAGAAAAGCAAAAAAAAGCCTTCTAAAAAAGGTTATAAAAAAATCCCTCTTGAAACATCAACCTTAGCACATCAGCATTTGTTCATTATACAACACCAACATTGCTTGGCCTGGATCCAAATTTGTGAATTTAACAAATGTACATAACTTTCAACATCTGAGTAGATCGGTGTCTTGGCACATGCACAGACACACTCACCAGGAGCACTTGGTGCCCATCTCACACCTTCCATACCAGTGCCTGCCAGCAGTAAACACTGATCAGCTTGATCCTTACTCATAACATAAACATGAACATAACCACGAAAGAGCTCATGGAGATTGATACCCAAAACATTGACACGTACTGCCAACGCTGATCCTCAGTCAGACCACACTTAGCATCCAATAAGCCTCACTGGATGGGAGTAGCAACACAACCATCCATTCAGTCTTACTGAGCGGCACTGAGGGCCCTGTAGCTTCTGTGCTCATACTCTCTATCAGCCTTACAGAAATGCACACAAAGACACACAAAGTGTGTGTGTGTGTGTGTATGTATACAAGTATATACTATGTATACTATGTATTCACACACCCAGAGCTCTGCCCTGGTTTGTCTCTTTTGCTTGCACTCATGACTGTGTGTGCATCTATATGTTTATGTGTGTGTGTATCTGTGTGTGTATGTACAACAAATCAAAGGTTTAGGGAGGGCCCTGTCTAAGAGGGCAAACATCAGCACACTGTTCAAACAGCTAAGTTATAACCAGCCTGAGGTGGTTTTGTGCCTTTACATGGCTGCTGTGCTGAAGCTCATAGGAGATTGTGGGTGATGTAACAGTTTGGGTTCAGCACCTTAAAAATGAACATTGGAAAATCAAAAAGTGGTACAGATGTTGAGGTGGCTCACCCTTCAGTCTGATCGCATTTCACGAACACTGTCACACATTACAACAATATTTGACCTGTGTCAGGTTAAACATTAGTTTGAGCTTTAATGCCTACAACAGCAAGGTTGAACTCTTCACTTGTGCGGGTTTCAAAACTGCAGTCTTAGCTGAAATTCATTATAGGCTTTGGTTTTGATGGGAAACAGAGTCTGTAGAGATCTTTGGCTAGGTTTACTAGACGGAGCTCTTGGTTAGAGTTAGAAGCTCTAATTAAAAAGTTTGCCTGGCACTGGAGGCTGTGGTTGGAGTGGTAATTTGAGCTGTGACTCATGTACCTCCATGATGGATCTTCAAGTGTGGCTCCCACGAGGCATCAGGGAAGAGTGAAACTCTCACACTGCTGCGCACGATCCCTCACACGGTACACTTTCACACATGAGAGTAAATTTAAGAAATTCACAGTAACACAACTGTGGCGGTTTTCCTTTTCGGTGTGTTAGCGGTTAGCACCGCAAGCTAACATAAGAGTCTATTGTTAGTGCATTCCTTTTAGTGATCCGATCGCACGTGACGCGCGATTGCATCATTAGCTATGTGAAATCATCCCATTCATCTTTAGCTCTTCCTTGCTTTTTCCTCTTATGTCGCGCTCTGTCTAACTCTTTCTGTATTTTTAACCCAAGAAAAACCCTGTCATAATTCTGGTTGTTACTGTGCACCGAGCACTGTGTGCGAACACAGATAAAAGAATCGAACAATGGAACAATTGCTCATATTTCGAGCACAAGATCAATGATATCCACTTTACAAGTCCTCATAACTAATGACAGTTCTGTTGTGCTCGTGACTCAGTTTGCTGAACTCTACTACTGAGATAATTAAATACTAAATAATCCTGATTCATTAATGAATTTACTTCTGAACTGTACTATCATAGCGCAATACCATGTGTATCTGAGCGGTTTCAAACACCCCTGAAATCGATAGTAGATTTTGTAAAGACTTTAATATTTCAGAAAGTGTTAGAGGAAAGTCTTAATAACCGAAAGAGCAGCCACTGAAAATGTGCAGTTCTGTCAAATGGCACAATATCAGGAATATTAGTAAAACACTATTCAACTTCATACACATATGAAGCACACAATATAGAACCCCACCAAGCAGGAAATAATCTGCTGAATCAAGCCAACAAACCCCATCACTGTCAAACAATTAGCAGACCATAAAATGCAACAAGCTAAAGTTAGATCTCCATCTTAACCCCAAGCTGAGAGTTATTGTTAATGTAATAAAATAAAAGAACTACCTCTAACAAAGCAGTTTCTATGCGCCTGGATACATACAGTGCTGCTGGTGGGATGGACGCAGAGGTTTCGGACAGAGTGAGAGAGTGTGTGCGTGTACAGGCTGACTCTTTGTGCAGGAAGAGACAATGGCACTCTGTGCTGCTGACGGACTCCAGGCAAAGAAAGAGAAGGGTGGGACTGCCGAAGCTACTGGGTGATTGGGGTGGAGGGGCGGTTGGGGGGGTTAGTGGTCCGACAGGATTGAAACCAGCAGCTCCCAGGACACTAAGAGCTATTCTCTCAGTTCCTGCTTCTCTCCCTCCCACAGCACCACTAACATACTGAGAGCGTGAGCAAGCATGCGTGCGAGCGTGCGTGCGCGTGTGCTGAGATTACTTGTAATGACATCATATTAATATGTCCAAAGCAGGACTTTTTATTAAAACAAACAAACAAATGTAAAAATAATAACAACAAAGCCTAATCCAGGATAAAAGGTTTCTAAATTGCTTTTTTAAAATAATACAGTACAAGTAACCAAAGTTTTGGGTGTGTATTTGTGTGTGTGTGTGTGTGTGTGTGTGTGTGTGTGTGTGTGTGTGTGCCTGTGTAATTATAATGTCAAACCACAATGAAATACTGTGAGGCTCTCTGCGTCACCAGTGTGCTGTCATTTACATTTAGCAGAGTACTTACAATGCAAAATACCCCCAAGACAAGAGAAAAGATGCTTTGGAAAATATTTGTTAACTCAGAAGATAAAACATAAATACTCAGATAATATCTTAAGCAAAGCTACTAATCAACAGTGGTCAGGAAAGAATAAACTACCACAAATATTTCTACTTAGAGCTAAATAGTTTTTCAAGGCCTTTCTGTAAATAGTAACCAAGAGTGAGAAATTACATCACCATTGCAAATTTGGGAATTAATATGATATTGAAAAGTGCAATGTCGGACTGAGTATGGTTTTCATAATAAAAAAGTTTTACGTCCAAACTTGCATGACCCTATGAACTTTAAAGTCATTAATAAAGCGTTTATAAGTGATTATGCACAAGGGATATGGTGAAGGTGATTATGCAGAAGGGAGCAGAAGACAGAAGTGCAGTTTAAGTTATCTTAATTATTAGATTAAGTGATCTTAATTATCTGTTGAAGTGATCTTAATTATTCACTTTTATTTCACTAATCCACTTAACCCACATTTGAAAATTAGTTTAACTATGTAGCCCAGTGTACTGAAGCAAGGCAATTATCATGATTATCATTCCATTTTTTAAATCTTGTCTTTATGTGTTGGGACAAGGTTAGTACTTCAGTACTTGTCACCAAGTACTGAAAACAGATTTTGTATGTGTTACTGCTTATCAGGTTCTACAGCGTATCATGTTCTACAGCTGTAGTGTACTGAGAAGATTGGCCAACTGGGAACACTTATGAGATGCGCTGTTTGAAAACAAGTGGAATTCTTGCTATTGGCAATAAACGAAGCTTCAGAGGATGGCTAACACAACAGATGGATTACAGCCTAGTACACATAGGAATTTGAATACATCAAAGTGAGTGCATGTCATTATTCCAAAACAATGTACTGCTTCCACCCTTAACAAAGCCTCTTTAATATCTAGGTGAGATTTATTGTCAGTAAGTCGTTGCGGTTTTTAGCAGGAAAGAAAAAAAAACAAGGCAACTGAAGCCCGAAGGAAAACACCACCAGCCACGACTAACGTAGCGACCAGTTCTGTTGCTGAGCGTTTTAGAGTAAAGATACACAAGAACTTGTGCTAATAGTGTAGGCAGGTGATGAAGATGCTCAGAGAGACTATTTTCATGTTCATGTCCAAAAAAATAGCTTACCTTGTGTAAATAATCGCGGAGGTTCAGGGGCTGGGGAAAGGTTCTCCATTTTTGTGTGAACAAACCTGCAAAACTAAAGTTAGTCATGATTTCAAGGTAGTTCTACCTATTCCTAAAAGTCAATAGTATAAGCCTGTACTATAAACTATAAACCAATTGACATTCGTTCATGTATCTACATCTTCATAAAATTCTTTGCAAACTGATATTAAGCTTTCTGCCAAATCATAACTACAGGGCCAACTCAACCTCCAGCTGTTATCTCAATCGTCGTACGTGTAAAGGTGGACGCCCTCTGTCAATTGACTTGGTCCACCTAGCTCCAGGAGATCAGCCACTGTTACGTGAGTTTGCTCAAAGGATTACTGGCAACTATACAGAAGGACTAAGAATTGGTACATACAAACACTTGACTTCAATAAATAGTATCTTACCCTCGACCTTACCATTGGGTAATAATAACACCTTTTATAACAATACCTGAGTGCGACTGATAATACAACCTTAAATAAAACTAAAGGAACGAGAGCGGTTCAAGTAGTCGTAGCCAAAAGTGTTCGATGAAAATGCTGGATTTCCACTTTACGGTGGGGTAAGAAAAAAACGAAATACAAGGTTAGCTGCGTTTAGAAGCACATCTGCAAACCAGGTTCGCTGTCAACTCAGCAGTGAAAACTACTGTGCAACTATATCAGGTAGGTGCAGTATAGCCTACAGATTCCCAGCGATGCTGCCCACGATCGTATTGCGTATCTTTTTTTTTTTTTTTTAAAAAGGCCTGACCGTTTCTTATCTCCTAATATAGTCTGCTGAAACATTTTGACACTGTATGGGTTATATCTCGTGTGCCATCTTGTGGACGATGTGTAGAAAAGTATATATTGACCGCCGTGTTTAGTTTGTCAAGTTTTCTGTGTGTATGCCCATAGATTCCAAAACGAATAAAAAATATTAAATGTTGCCATTTTGTTATCTGTTAATGGGGACATTTGCAGTTGGTGTGAGTTAAACCTGGTTACCGGAAAAAACAAGTACCTCCTGAATTTACAACAGCATTTCTCTGCTTACTTCGTGGTCAGCTAACGATATGGTGGGCGAGTGGGTGGGTGGAATGCCGTGATCAGAAAGTGTGTGTGTGTGTGTGTGTGTGTGTGCGCGCGCGCGCGCGCGTGAGTGAGCGGGTGGAATGGCGTGATCAGAAATTGTGTCTGTGAATGCAGATTGCAAATACTAGTTAGACTTGTTTCATGATTGTAATAGTGTTTAATAGCGTTAAACTTAACAAAGCATCTTTGCGCATTTCTGGAGATATTGTGTTTCTAAGATATAACTTTTCAAGTGTGTAAAGTGCTCGAAGTCGAATCTCGGGTGTTAGAGTCACAACTGAACTGTAAGCAGAAGAAGAAGCTAAATAAAACCCAAAGCTTTAATTGGTACATTATTCAGCGAAAGTCTCGAAACACTGGAAGAGGTCTATGAGAACATCTGTCCCTCATTCGACCTATTTTCACCGAAAGGGGGGTTCATTGTAGTGACTACCTCACAACCACATCAGAAAGAGAGAGCGAAAGAGAGAGAGATTCTTTTTCGAGCTTTACTCGTGAGTATGAAGTTAGACACAATGACATTTTTTATGTTGATAGAATAACAACTATAAATGGGCTGACATAAAAGTCGAAGACCCGTGAAGTGAATACCTGCTTATTCGCGTCAGAAGAGAAACATAGCCAGTGAAAAGATATCTATGCCAGAAATAGGTCTACTATTGCGAATACTCACGTTGTTACCATTTATAGCGTAAGGGTGGGTGGAGGCCAACGAGCGACAACAATTATGGTTGAGGTGTGAAGAGGCGAACTTGCGCAAGAACACACTTAATAAACCTCTTGTGACTTAAATGTTTTGCAAAATAACACAATAGCCTTCCTACATTAAACAGGATGTGCTCTTTTCTAACATTTTGACTACGGGCTTTGAATTACAGCTATGACGAACTATAAACCTGTCTTTCTTCATTCTGTAGATGTCAATAATAGGACCTCTCGGTTGATTTCTTTCCCTTCCTGATGTCGTTGTCGCCCCTACCGAAGTACCAGACAGTGGCACGCGCGCCCCTGCAGCTGTTTTCGTGTGCTCACAGCGCTGTCCATTTCAGCACCACTGACAAAATCTTTGCGTAGTAGTACGTGTTGCTGCACAGCAACAGCGCGCGTGAATGATCTGGGGGATTCCTCCGTCAGAGACAAAGAACTGGAAAATCGTTGAAGATTGTTTACTCAAAGGTGCGCATTAAGACACCTTTTGGTGGACAAGGGACACTGTGCTATGGGAAGGAAAGCCCTCAGACTCAAACAATGCCCGAGAGGCACAGAAGCGTTTGCGCGGCGTGAGGCGTGAAGATTCTGGGAGACGCTCGGTCCGCCCCTGGGCTCAACTCAGTCGAGTCAGTTTATGGAATCACCGTGCTAATTTCTACCGTCGAGCCACGACCGTATAATACAGTGAGTGTACACTCGGTCATTCAAACACATGGAAGAATGTTTTATCGTAAGATTGGACGGCATGTTTAAACATAGGCTAATGATATACTTGCGTCGATATCATACTGTGTAATCGAGTGGTCTTTGCAAAGAAATGTTTATATTGTTGATGAGTGTCACAACTTTGCGATAGGGAGAGTGGAGTTCACTTCTTACAATGAGATTAGCACTTAGTCAGTGTACACACTACACGATTTGGGAAAATGATTGTCCAACAAACGTATCCTTGAATTGTCTTCTTTTCCTCTTAAGATTTGCAAGCATTCGCACTCACACACGGAGCCTCAAGACATGACTGCACAGAGTCTCGATGATTTAAATGGGGATAATGCCGAGAACAGCGCTATACGCATTAATGTCGGAGGTTTCAAGAGGCGACTTCTCTCTAAGATACTGTCTCGCTTTCCCGAGACGCGACTTGCCCGTTTGCTGCGATGCCAGTCAAAAGAATCCATCCTTGAGCTGTGCGACGATTACGATGACGCCGAAAAAGAGTTCTACTTCGACCGGAATCCCGCGCTTTTTCCCTATGTTTTGAATTTCTATAACACCGGCCGCCTGCATGTTATGGGAGAACTTTGTATTTTCTCCTTCAGCCAGGAAATCGAATATTGGGGCATAAATGAGTTTTTTATTGACTCCTGTTGCAGCAGCACTTACCACTGCAGGAAAATGGAACCGGTTCGAGAGGAATGGGAAGATAAAAGCGAAGAGGGAAGCACAAGTTCTTCCTTCGACGAGATCTTAGAATTCTACAGCGATGCTGCCAAATTTGACAAGCAGCCACTGGGGAGCATCAGGAGGAAGATTTGGCTGATGTTGGATAACCCTGGCTACTCCATCCCCAGCCGCATCATCAGCGTATTCTCAATCCTGGTGGTGCTGGGCTCCATAGCCACCATGTGCATGAACAGCATGAGCGAGTTTGCCCTACTGGACAGTGAAGGCCAGCCTCAGGAGGACCCCCGTTTTGAGATCGTGGAGCACTTCGGAATTGGCTGGTTCACTTTCGAGCTGGTTGCTAGGTTTGCAGTGGCGCCAGACCTGCTACACTTCTTCGAGCACCCGCTGAACATGATCGACTTGGTGTCCATCCTGCCCTTCTACCTCACGCTCCTGATTAACCTGGTGGTCGAAAGCAGCCCAGCTCTGGCCAACCTGGGCCGAGTGGCACAGGTGCTCCGCCTCATGCGGATCTTCCGGATCTTGAAGCTGGCACGCCACTCCACGGGCCTGCGATCGCTCGGCGCCACGCTGAAGAACAGCTACAAGGAGGTGGGGCTGCTGCTGCTCTACCTGGCTGTGGGGGTGTCCTTCTTCTCCGTGATGGCCTACACCATCGAAAAGGAGGACAACGATGGCCTGACCACCATCCCAGCATGCTGGTGGTGGGCCACTGTCAGCATGACCACGGTGGGATACGGAGATGTGGTTCCCGGGACAATCGCAGGGAAGCTCACTGCCTCCGCCTGCATCCTGGCAGGGATCTTGGTGGTGGTTCTGCCCATCACACTCATTTTCAACAAGTTCTCTTTGTTCTACAAGAGGCAAAAGCAGCTGGAGATTGCCATGAGGAGCTGTGACTTTGATGAGGGCATTAAAGAAGTGCCATCCGTTAACCTTAGAAACTATTATGCTCATAAAGTGAAGTCTCTCATGGCCAGCCTGTCCAACATGAGTCGCAGTTCTCCCAGCGAGCACAGCCTGAATGAGTCGTTGCAGTAGCTCACTGGTTTGACTGCTAGCTCTTCTGTAAAGAATACTAACTTAAGTACAGCATATCCTGGTTTTCCAAATAGTTCTGTCTTTCCAGCAAAACAGACTCATCTGATATTTTCTGAACTTGTTGCCTCATGTCTCTGTAGACATGACTGAGCTGGATAGTTAACTGCTGTCCATGGTCCTGAAACCAGATTGGTACTGCACTTATTATACACAGTGCAGAACTGGATTCTCTCTGTTTACACTGATTATACTCACCATATGTGACCCCAACTGATTTCCACAATCTTCACAATTGTTTTATGACAACAGGCTCAATACTCGCTTAGTCATTGGCCTACTGACACAGTAGACTGACCCCTCAGTGGTTTACATGTCAGCTGTGCAATTCAGACTCTGATCATTTCCTTTTCTCTTTACTTTAGAGGCTATTAGAGCAAAGTTTATTCTGTTTTGTCATTACTACTATTTTGAATCTACACTTAACAATTTGCATATCTTGTTCTTTGTATACAGGAACATAATTCTCCTGTCTTGCAACTTCAGCGTTTAGACGTATAACGGGAATATGGTTGATAAATTTCATGCGGCTCCTAAATCAAGTAAAGAAATTAGAACAGTTTATAAATAATTTGTCTCGAATTTGAGCCATTCCTGTTATTCTCCGAAGCAGACAGCACCAGGGTGACTGGGATTGACGGTCTGATCTGCGACTGTACTCTGAGGGCTCGGGAAGGGGAAAGCAGGCTTTGGATTAGGGTGGACACAGTGGGAGAAGTTCTTACTGAACGCTATGACTCAGTGTTACCTTGGGCTAATGTTCTTTCCTCTGATACTCTCGTGGTAATATCATCTTAGTGCTGGGTAGTAATCCCCAACATGCCCATGGCTAAATTTTAATCTTAGAGTAATCTAAATGCATAAATGTGTTGGTTGGATGAAATTAAGAAGATGCCTCCAGAGTGTAGATATACTATTGCTGCTGGAGGTGTCACTCACCAAATATACAGAGCAGTTCATGCAAAATAAAACAAACTGCAATAGACCTAACCAGAATTATATGCGTTTCAGTATATGTGCAGTATACTTCATGCATACGAACCTAAAATATGATCCATTTAGTTGTATCCCTGTCCACACGTTCGCATCAAAACTGAAAAATTGATTTATGACGTACAAGCAGGGTTCCGATTTTGTTAACTGTTATAAAAACTCTGTCAGCCATGACACTTCAGCATGCAGGATGACAGATTCAAAGTGCTGGTTCAGTTACCCCCCCCAGCCAGCAAGCTCAATAGGTCCTGTAAGTTTATTTGCAAGGGTGCTTTGCATGCATTAAAACACACAATCAAAAAAAAAAGGGGTCAAGCTTTATTATCAGGCATAAAAAAGACCCAAGAGGTTGACCTGCATTAATTTGGCTCTGTATAGTCGAAATAGAATTTGTACTCGTCGATTCTCCAGTGATATTGCTGTGTAATTAGGTATTGTAAGGTATTAGGTTATGTGTTACATGTAATGTAATGTTACAGCCTTTGCATGGTGGTTGTAACTATTCTGACCGAGTTAAGAGTTGTTTGGGGCTGAACTGGAGTGTACTTGAATGCTAATGTGTTTATGTGTTGACTCTTCAGCGCAGACTCTTGACTGTTCTTTGGATGTGTGTAAGCATGGAAAAGTGATCTGTGTTTATCGAACGACACGTAAACAAGCTGTCGAGGCCGCAGTTGGTCACCTTCCCCTGCACATGCACTGTGTGTTGTACATCAAATGTACTTAACCCCTGTAGACAGGGAAGTCATCCTTGAGTGTTGCATTATCTATGGGATCAGTTACATCTTGATTTCCCATTAACACAAACAAATCTAACTGGTGTGTGCATGGCTCGCCGTACTCACTCTTAAGATCTCTGGAGTCATTTATCATGTCACATATGAACTGTTCGAGTGTTTTTCTGCAATTGGTCACATCTCAGGATTCAGGATTCAGTCGTTCATTCAGTATTTTCTGTCAAGCCCATGGCTGCTTTTTCTCAGATCTTCTCATTCATATTCCATAAGACAGCTCTCCCCCTCCAGCAGTGGCTTTTACCCCTGTCACAGAGGATAATATACCGCTGAGCAGAACCAGAGTTGAAGATATTGTGTGATACTGGGGTGCCTTGGAGATTCAACCCACACAAAAAAAAATATAAAGCATGAATTAACAAAACAACTTTGTGGTCTTCAAGAAATTTTCTAATTGTCATCATTTGTATGCATTGCTTCAGTACAGTATTAAAATTTAAGGACAATTCCATTAAAATAAACTCAGAAAATACATTTTTTCTACCTCGGCTACAATTCTTCAGCTGAGCCAGTTCTGTTCTGCTGTGGTTAACTGTGCATGAACCTGGATGCAAAATAAAATATGCTGACTGGCAGTTTTACTCATACCCGAAAAACCATAGATATTTTATCCCCTTTAACTGAAACCAGTATATGAAGATCACCTTTAGCTTATACAAGCAGTCACATGTGCACTATTTGCAAAGCGTGGAGGTACTTACTGCTGCACATGATTCATAAGCTTACATTTTCTTTTCAAAATATGTAGCAAAATACAGCAAAGTATTCTGATCAGGCACTGAGAACTGACTTTGCAAACACAAAGAAAGTTGAACTAAATAAAAGTCAGCTGGTTCAGTAGTTACATCATCATTGTAAAGGTGAGGTCAGCACGAAATAACACTCATACAGATCTAGGCAAAACAGAACACAAAACGTTAACCATAGTCCTCTGTTAACCATAGACTGATGCTCTGATGCTCTATATTGCCAACTGTGATCCACTAAAATCTTAACTGGTGTATATTTGTTTTTGGTAATGGCCATATACTGGACTCTGGAATGGGGTCTTTCACACAAAAATTATTAGCACAAATATATTTCAGAGTAGCTTTAAATGATTCCCCCCCCCCCCCTGAAAATAACGTCAGTGATGAGCTGTGTGTGAATCGTGAGATTCTGAAATATGGTGAGAAATAACATTACTAATTCAGTGATGCAATGTTTTTTTTTCTCTGCTGTGTTTTCTGATCCCTTCTGTGATAAAATCCAACAGAATGAAAAAAAAGACAAGTTATAGCATGATCTTATACCTCACCCAGGACCGTGGAGCCGTTGTGCCCTGGTGTGTCTGCTGGGGGTTGGGAAGCAATGCTTGATTTTCTATTCATTATTCCTGCACATCACATGTGTTTTTTGTGTAGTGGATGTGCACCTTCTGTTTATGTCCTTATGGATGAGCACTACATAATACTGTCTCTCACTGAGGAACACAAGTAAGTATATAGGATGAAATACTCAGTTATAAAATATACAATAACACAAAGATATATTAATGAACTCTTTTCTGCCTGCAGCTATAACAAATCCTTCTTTAACTTAAGCATTTTAATTGAAAATAGGGGGTAAAGGAAAATAAATTCCCACCACATGATTAGTGTTTAAATCCCTTAGTGGCCATTTTTAGCTAGTTTTATGGATTTAACTGACAATATATTAAATTACTTGGAAGCATTACCGTTTAAGAATGCTCTCGTCTTTCCAGTTTTTCAAAACATCTTATTTATTGCTTGTTTTGTTGCTCTCAATCACTGTATATAAAATCTCTCTATATAACATTAGCTGTACCTGTGAATCTTCTCCAACCTTTAGTTTGCCAAATTGTTCATTGGTTAAATGTGAATGTATTTATTTATGACCTACATGGTGTGTTAGAGCTTTCAGAATTACACTTACCATCCACTCGACTAGAAACAACACCTACGTTCCGTAGCCACTTTGGATTATGTTATATTTTTAAGTTTGTTTTAATAAATAAATGTTATAAATAATCAATAGATGCAAGAATATTACATAGGAGAAAATACAATGGCTTTCTTATTCAAAAGTGGACAGTCTTGGATGGCAGGGAACACACTTATGTAACCAGCAATTAGGACCAAAAATATAATTGCTAAAACTGGTAGAAGACCAGGGATCTTCAGCTCCTCTTGCTTAGGATGGAAGTGACTTCAGAGTTTGGAAACCCACACATAATGACAGGAATAGTACAGTGAAGATTACATTAGGTCTCAGTTCTGATGACACTGTAATGGATAACTACCCACAGCAGCCAGGATCTGCAGAAGGATCTGCCTTATATAAAATTATAACGGTGTACACATGTAGCAAATCTCCTACAAGTAGCTACATTAAGTCTTTTTAAAATGTACTTACAGAACTATAATCGTTGGTAAGTTCATTGTTAATAATAAAAAAAGAAACAATTCGTAACTACTCTGGACCCTCTACATCGTTCATAATATCTTAGGACTCACTGAAGCTTAATCACGCCTTAGATCTAATTCTGACTTTTGATGTTAGTAAGATACTTAACATTCTTGAATGAAGCTGTATCTAACCACTTAGTAATGAGTTCAAACTCAGGCATTGGATTTCACATTTGTAAGCATGTGTAAACACTGGTTACAATTGGAGCAGTAATAAGTCATATTTGAGACCCAAGCTAACTGCAGTGTGATGTGTGAATGCAGGTGAGTACATCAGTAGGGTGCAGTGCATGAGACAAACAACAAGAAGACATCTCATTAGAAAATGTTCTCAAGCAAATCTCTCCACGTTGGAGTTAAGATGGCACTATAGTCATTTGGAGACCCTTCCAATAGCATTTAGAGCTCATTAACTTTCACCAAGTTCTTATTAAAGACAGAATGGAATAAGAAGGCCATGAGAATAATACAAGACCTGCATATCGTGCAGAATATAACTTACCAAATAAAGCCATTAATGATTCGCAGGTTCTTCCAGACTGTAAATGTAATACATTTTCTTCATTAATAAAACACAAGGGCACAAGAGGTCAAATTCAGCAGCAGGCTGTCAGCTATTATACCGATTATATCTATTACATCTGTTACATCTATTATATCTGTTATGTCCGTTATATAGATATAATATCTATATAACTAGATATAATTTCTATTATATCCATTATATCTGTTATATCTATCATAACTATTATATAAATTATATACTATATATATACTATAGTTTATATCTGTTATATCGGTTATATTTATTATATGTATTACATACTATATATTGTCTATCTTATGATGATCATAAGGAGGAGGCCTAATATTCCAAGAGTGTTTTGAAGAAAGCAGTCTCATTGGTTATAGTTCTACACTATAGTTGCCAGAGCAACCACATGTGTAGTTGAATTTATACTAGCTAGGTTAATTCATTATCAGTAATTTGGCCTAAATACAGTGAATTGTCCACTTAAGGTTTCGCATTAGCCCTTTCTCTGGTCTGTCCACATACTACCTCTTAAGCAAATATGCTGTTAACTTTTTATGATGATTAAGAGCTCCTGAGAATAGTAAGAATATGTCCCTAATATCTCTAAAAACGCACTTAACTGGGCTGGTCTAAAATTTGTTTTCTGTGACTCCTCATAATTTTATTAATATTTAATATTTTATAGTAGTTAAATCCCTATTAGTAATTAAATGTATTAAATCACTATTAGTAGACAGTTCCTTTAATGCAGTCATTTTACTGCTCTGTTCTAAGAAGGTTAATGAGAAGAAGGAGTCAATATTTGTTGTGTGGTTTAATTATGCGCTTTGGTAGGCATTTGTAGTATAGAAAGTGTAGGGGTTTGCATGTATAGTGTGTAAACTGTTTCAAAGGAGAGGAGGTAAATAAATTGCTTTCGGTAATTGATTTCTGATCAGTTTAAAGAAAGAATGTTAGTCTAGCCCGAGGAGAGAATTGAGGACTCCCACTTCTCCATCTGTTTCTCCTGTAGTGTAACTAATGTTTTACCTCGTTCACTGTAAAATACCCACAATGCACAGAGCACATATGTTTCCCCACCAGCCTACTCATCATATTCCTACACTGAACTCGGTCTCTGCTCTGATGCATAAAGCCTGTCCCAGCCTTCCACTGATTAAAGAACTGAGGGGTTGAATTCCAGATCTGGCCTGTCATTGCCTCCTTTAGGGAGGGATCGTGTTGCTATGGAAACTAACAGTTACATTAACTACTATCTTTCCACATTCTCATTGTGCTCCAACCATCTTTGACGATTAGTGATGGATTTCTTTCACCTTCGGTGGTACCACTGTAGGAAACAGCAGAGATACAGTAAAAAATACCAAGCAACTTAACAAGTGTGATTCAAATTTTAAGAATCTACATTCATAAAATCATTTAAAATTTTTTGCTTTATGTCTGTTGTTTATATTTACCTAAAACAAATGAAAATATTCGTTTGATACATATTTTAATAGTCCATAGTTTAGCTTTTTCAGATTTTCTTGTATGCGCTATATAGTTCTATATAATGGTAACACTGCAAGCGTGCTAGAATGATGTGGATCCCAAAACTGACAAAAATGTCTTCAACATCAACATCAGGTAGTTATTATTAACGCCTAAATTAAGACACCTTATTATTATTAAGGTGTGAATGCACCAAATATTGAGACATTTTGTCCTTCAGGAAATAATAACCAACATTTCTGGAAGGGATGTTTGTGAAAATGCTTTTTAAAAGTGTAATTTAAAAAATAAAATTTTTTTTTTAACTGAAATAATACCCGTTTGGGGTTTAGTTTTGTTAAACAGTACCTAGTTATTGGGCACTAATTTACAAAGCATAGCGTTACATGAAATTACACATTTGCTTTTGTCTGACATTTTCCCATGTTCACAATCTTATATTGTCACGCTGCGGGTGCGGGAAGCTGTAAAAAGGCGACACCGATTCCAACGTGCGTTAGTTCACTTAAAACCGTTTATTTTTCGGTTTCGCTTTATTAACACAGACAACAGATGACAACGCTTTCCGCAGACAACAGTCATCCACATCGACGAACCAATGACACGAACCATTGACCGACAAGGACATAGTGACATACACACGCTTATCAGATGCCTGTGTTCAAAATTCTTTGCCTGGAAATGATAAACTTTTTATGTAAAACAACAACAATAGCTAATTTTAAGTCTAAACTGCAAAATGTTTGCATTGCCAATAGACACTCCTTTAGTTCATGTCATTTCCAGTTTAATGTTCTCAGAAGATGACTTTGAGAATAATATCATGGACTGGCCACTCAGGGGCATCAGGTCTCACTGTAGGCATTCTTACCACAACCGGCTTTTAACATATTTTTTTCTTCCAAAACCTGGACATAAACCTTCTCTGTTTTCAGAAACATAGAACACAGCAGAAAAAAACAGGGATGGCAGAAAAAAAATCAAGGAACTTTAACATGATTTTCTTATCGACTCACTTATGTGTGTGTAGAGGAAACAGAAAACAGTAGAGAACGTTACCCATTCATTAACCTTTAACATGCATCAGGCAAACGTTCACCCAACTCCCAGGAGTCCTGGCTGTTCTTTGGATGCTGGTGCACAGTCGGAGTACCTGTGAACACGGTGCACATATCCTGCAAGTTAAAGAGCAGAAAGCTGCCATGGTTTCATTTTGCACGATCCTGTCCTGCACACAACTGTTCTGCACGTCCCAGCTGTCCGTGCGATTGGTGCATGACGCCCAGACGCAGACAAAAACAGAGATGTGAGTGCACGGGGTTTACTGAAGCTATCCATGACAACAAGAACAACAAAAATACAAAACAGACTATAGAACATTAGAAGGCTCATAATGGAATATTAATTGTCTATTTTTGAAAGACAGGTAGTCACCTACTTTGTATTCATGCCCAGGTGTAATAAGATGACAACAATCAGTTGTTAGTACTGAGGAGAAGCTGAGAACTGGGTCCAGCTGGGGCCACGTCCCAAATACACTGGAGGACTGTAGATGTGCTTCTTGTCTTGGCAATCTTGGTTAAGGTATTAAAGAGAAGTTGTTACATTTATGTATTTGTAGCACTAACTGTTAAGTCTAGGTTATTTATTTTATTTATATATTTTATTTATGAATGTATCTCTTTAATAAGCAGTAAAGCTACCCTCTCTATGGGTGTCTAGACCAATCAGAGCAGAGGATCAGGCTCTGCGTCTCCTTCAGCTCGTGCTGCCTGGTCAAACCACGCGTCTGGCTGGATAGACTGTAATGGAATTCAGCAGTGTTGATAAAAACACGCCTGATTTGTTCACTTCCCCTCCCTTCTTCCTCTTCTTTTGAACGACATAAATTGCGTGGAGAATCACACGGGCACACGGAGACCATTTTTAAGATTTGAAAAATTCCTCTTGAATAGCTCCCCTCCACCTTTACTCCACATTGTCCCACACCTCTGTGTTGTGACACCTGTCCCTTGTTCCAGGCCCACAAGCACCAGTATTCCATTGATCCCATTGTGAAGCCTTAATGCACACCACTCAGCCTCAACCTTTCCTGAGTTTATTCCTCATACTTATCAGAGCCAATTTCTGTCTTCCTTGCTTCCTGTTACCTGCTTGTTCTGGTCCTACTGGGCCCTGTTTTTGTTTTTTTGTTTTGGACGATGGATTTGCTTTGTTTATATCTGTCCGCCTGATATACAACAGTAAAGCTTGTAGATTACCCTGGATAAAGTAAACTCCCTCTTGCATGTTACAATAAGGGCATAGGTAACTTAATACTCTAATCATATAACTTGTAGCAAACAGATATGTTTATTGTCAGTATTTTTGCTGTCTTATGTCAAGTAACACAAACGTGCAAAATCTCACTCATGCAAATGACTGCCACCCTCTAACCGAAGGGCTGTTTTTAATTCCCAGAGACAGTGGAGCAATCCAAAGAACAGCTAATTTGATTTACAACAGGCACCTCGAGGGCAATGTTCGCCAGGTCACAGACTGAGTCTGTTTTTATTCTCAAACTCTGAGGAAATAAAGCACCAATTTGATTACATGCAGAAATAATTCTTAGAGGAAACAGGTTGAATTAGATTGAAGATTGTTCTGCTTGACCTTCTGAGAAGGTGAGTTGTTTATCAAGTACAGTCTGCTTCACTGAAATGAGATGGCAGCTATAAGCTCCTGCATCCTTGGAAGACCTGCCTATAGGCAGCGAGACAGGATATATGTCACAGGATATATGTCACAGGTCTTTATTGCAACTCATTTCAGTTTAGTGGCAGAAGCTGACAGAGGATGCAGTGTGAGAGTCTGCTTGCCTGGGCATGTTTACATGTGTGGATGCAGTCTCATCATCATTGATCTGTCGGTATATGATATCACTATACAGACAGGATGTCTGAAGCAAAGAAATCAATAGTCCAGTCTGTTGTAATAAGAGGGTGGGAGAGGCGGGGGGAGAGATAGTCAAAAGCACAGAACTAGGGAAAGCTAGCGTATCAAGCACGGGGGCTAGGGAGAGAAAGATGGGGAGTTACTGAGGGTGTATGCACAGCTAGTGAGGGTGTATGCACAGTTGTGACTGAATTACAGCACAGCACCAAATCTGTCTAAAGATTTGATGTAACCCAGCAGCAGAGGAGAGGAGAGTGTTAACACACAAATGTGTCCTGAAGATGGGTTATGTAAATCTGCTGTTTGGAGAATTAATCTGGGATTACCTTGAGGAAGAGATGCACATTTTTATCTTCTCCCAATTATTTATTGTATAAACAGGAGCCTCTTGAAAAATAATTTTTTTTCCTCCCTAGCTGTCACATATACATGTTGCTACATTCTACCATACACACACACACACACACACACACACACACCATAGGCGCTGAGCTGTAGCTCAGTTTTCACTTTAACACTCAGTCCAAAAAAGGAAGACTTTCAGCATGACAAATTGTACCAGCTAAATAACAAGGGGGTCAACCCCCAAGATTCACTGTGACTTCATTGCTATAGTTACCAGTTGTAACGATTTGATCCATAGTATGTTGTTGCACTTCTCAGACATCATGCTGCTTCCTTTGACTTCTCTATGCCATGAGGTAGGGGTGTGTGTGTGTGTGTGTGTGTGCTCAGACAGAGGAGACAGCTAATACAGGAAGATCTGTGGTTCACCCCCCTCAAAAAAAAAAACCAAAAACCTCATCATCAGCTCATCACCATTCACCCACTGCACTGTGCTCGGTTGCCATGGCAAAGAGACAAGAGAATGCAGCTAAGCATGGATCAGGATAACACACCCAGCGCAGCAGGATGTGTGTGAATGCTGGGTGTGTCACAAATCATAGGAGTGTTGTTTTAAATAAAAGAAATATTTATTTTATTAATTACTAT
>JAOXYF010000028.1:12270217-12306157 GCA_028565775.1 Sternarchorhynchus goeldii
ATATATAAGCAGCTATTCTACTGAAGCTGATTTGTTCTTACTCAGGAGTAAGAAAAGACGTGATGCATTTTCTGCAAATGTTGATTATAAAAGAAGATACATTTCTTGTGAATGCATGCAGAATTTCATTATCAGAAAAAAATATTTTAAACCAGTCCTTTACACTGACGTGCCAAAGGTGATACAACAGGAACTAGTATCATGTAGGACCCCCTGTACCACAGCGAAGTAGACAGAAGATATCTGGAGGGATGTTGATGCCATCTGGATGGCCACCCACAGCTCCATGGGATTTGTATGTGCAGGATCTCCACCACATCCCAAAGATCCTCAATCAGGGTCATATCAGGTGATTGTACAGGCCACACTAATTGTTGGAACTCTTCAGAATACTCCTCCAACCAAATCTGGACTCCTCGGGCCGATGGCACATTGCATTTTCATGCTGAAAAATCCTGTCATTTTGGGGGTACATGAAGTCCAAATGGCCTTCATCTGCACCAAGTAGTGAAATGTAGCAGGCACTGCTTAATCACATGTTTGGGTGGACCAGGAGACCAGAACAAACCTCGCAACTGTGTTCGCAACTGGAGTCCATGGCTTCATGGGGTCTGGCCCATTCACGAACCCTACCAGGCTGAAACAATAGGCACCATGACTCATCAGACCACATTTTCAGTCCTTTAGGGTTGAGCTAGTAGCCTCACAAGGCCAAATAATTTGGCTGCACTGCTATGTGGGATATGTGGAGCCTCCTGTACTGAATGTGATTTTTGCCAGAGTTGCTTATCTGTTCACATGGACAGTTCTAGCCATGCACCACCGGTCATGATCATTAAGCACCCATAGGTGGCCACTGTGCTACCCCCTGTGGGTGGTTAATGCATTCTGTGAAATATTCCTGTTACACATGTAATGCTGTGGATTGAGGAATGTTAAACACCCTCACAACTTCAGAACTGGAATGTACGATCCATCTGGCACCCATTATCATGCCTCATTCGAACTCCGATAATTCACATCACCTAGTCATGATCGTGCTGGCCAGTGTCAAGTCATCCCCTCAAGTGGCCCCTCATTATGCCACTTTTTAAGCCACAAGTTTTAAGTGAACTCACATTCCTTCCAAGAAACCAAACGGACAGATTACTGGTTATTATCCTTCCTGCAGACTCAAAATCAGAAAACATTTGACCGGTGTGCAATGTTGCATTTTGATAGACGATTACAGAAGTAGAATTCTACTTGTTAGATACAGATAATATTTAACTCAGTATGACCTAGAATATTAAGTAAAAAGTTTTAAAAGAGTACATTTAAGTCTAAGTAAATGTCACGATTGGCGAAAGCCCTAACATTGGCTTCTCCTCTGCCTCGGACTCCGTTTCCCAGCATCCTCT
Organism: Sternarchorhynchus goeldii; assembly: GCA_028565775.1. Classification (NCBI taxonomy): domain Eukaryota; kingdom Metazoa; phylum Chordata; class Actinopteri; order Gymnotiformes; family Apteronotidae; genus Sternarchorhynchus; species Sternarchorhynchus goeldii. The sequence goes on from JAOXYF010000028.1 coordinate 12,271,618, forward strand.
GAGAGCAACCCGTCACGCCACACCAGTCCACCAATTACAGCTCTCTTGACCGTTCCACGCAGCCCTGTTTATTAATTGTGGTCACCTGTTCTCAACTCCGTTCGCCTTTATAATCCGTTTCCCTATCCTCGTGGTGAAGTATTGCTATTTCTAACATGTGCGTAATAAGGGATATCTCTTACTTTCTGGTTATCGCCTTTGCCCTGTTTTGTTTGGTACTTGAATTTGGACTCTCCTTTTTGACTGTCCCACATCCATTGGTTCTACTTCTTCTGATTATCGACCCTTGCCTGGCTACTGACTAACGCTCTGGAATCTTCCCTTTGACTAATGTGTTCAGTATTACCTGCTGCCCCTCTATATCGTATTTCGCGGTTACAGTAAACCCACAGTCTAAATCTTGGCAACTTTTCAAGTCAATTTCTACAAGTGTTCGTTCTTGAGAACTGGAGCAAAATACTGTAAACTGTAGCCGTTTTATTGTTCTGAGATAAACTCCCATGAGCATAAGAAACAAATCTCTTTTATATCGCCATATTCGGTGCTCTGATGATTTGAAAGGATAATGGTTGGAATGCGGGTTACAAGTGCACTGTATACCGCTCCTTCAGTATGAATAGACCTGAGCTCTACACGACGTGCAGCGTTTATTAACTGTCACCATTCAGGAGACCAGCAAGACGTATTTCACAAAGCCCTGTGGGAGAGACTATATGACACTGTGCTCGGTTCCCTAGGAAACGTTGCTTCCAGTTCGGTTGCTTCACTGGGTTTTTTCCTCAACTGAAAGGGAGACTTCACAATATTTTCTCTCGTGGTTAATTGTCTACATTTAAACCACACAGACGTTTCCCTCCATGATGGGAATGATGCGGAGGCGGAGCTTATATGAGATTACAGTTGTCACTCAAACCGGTTGCGACTCTTTGGACTGAAGGTACCCCTAAAGGGGAATGTCTAACGAAGAGGAGCTGAATAATGATGGAATAAAATGTATACAGTAAATCATATGACCATAAAGGATCACATTGATTTTACCGTTACCGTTCTTGCTTCTGCCACTGAGGGAGTTACACACCCTCCAGACAAACTTTTCAAAGTTACCTTCTTTGCATTTTGCCATTGATCACATTAGCTTTGCGCTGCAAACTTGCTTTTACGCTACATGTATGTGTTTATAGTTTATCTAGTACAGTGCTAGCTTGAGTTTTTCTCTGACTACATCATGCTTGGTTCCATATGGCTAGCTGATCTGTTAGCACTCCTATGCATGTGTATTTAATTTATGTAGCCCAATTCGTGATGCCCTATTTTGAAGGATCCAGTTAAAGGACTTCCTTTCTCCTTTCGACATTTTAATTGCCTTAACATCTTGTAAGTGAGGCTCTGAAGCTAAGGAAACCTCTGTATTGATTTACAGAACATTAATAAACAAGTTCAGCCCACATACACAAGCTTCTACACACATACACACACTACTGTACACCCCGCCTCCTACGCACGGATACACTTGCACTGCCCCCTTACATTCATACACACTATGAGTACAGAAAACTCATTGTGTGGAACACACTTTCACTGCAATTGCAATGTATGAGGTTCCACTCTAAGAAGATCATTAAATATCACCCGTTTGCACTGTGTGAGTGACTGTGCTCCCTAGATTTCAATATGGAAATATACCTTGGAGAAATACAGTTGAAACAAAATTGCTGAATAAAATTTTGTGTTCTGAATATTGATTTTATTAAATCAAACAATTTCAACAAAACACTGTAAAAATAGCATTCCATAAAACTTGTAAACAATAAACAGTAACATTACAATCACTCCCCTTTCAGCAACCTATGGAGAAATAAATAGAAGTATTTCTCTGGAACAGTGGCTCTTAGAAGAGGTGTGTGTGTGTGTGTGTGTATCTGTCAGCAGGTAAGTCAGTCTCTGTCTGGAGTGAGTTATCAGTTTCTTTCTCTCTACTTGATCTTCCATGAGTAATTTTTATCACTCTTTGCAGCATTGGTTTGTCCTTCAAAGTGACTGAGTGGAAGTTATCAGAGGACAGGTTGAAGCTAAGCAATGCCAGGACCTCCTTCCTCATAAGCTCTGCACAGTACCAATCCTAGACTCTCGATCCATTTATTTACTTTTCAGATAAGCTGTTGGGGCGATTATGGTCAGGGTATAGGAGATGACACATATGGGAGATCAACTGCTGGAAATCTTTCTATCTGAAATATAATCATCCACCTAAAATTTTAGCCATCCACCTGAAATACACAGTCATACACTACAATTAAACAACCGTTCACCAGAAATACAGTCATCCCCCTCAAGTAAACAATCATCCACCTGAAATATACATGCAAAAATATTATACTAGTCTTCCTCCTGAAGCTTTCATAGAAGACTGTGGCTTATTGGCATCTTTTCGCATAGTACATGCATGTTCAGTCTGCTAGTGAGGCTGACCTTTTCAGACCTTTTCAGTGTGAACTTGCCATTAAGGTAAAAGAAACTCTAAAGACAGTAAAACCAATTGCTGTTGGAAAAGTCCAACACTTTTTCATTGTGCCTTCTGAGAATTTTCCACCTCGCCTTGCCTGCATCAATTGGACATGCTGTAGCTTCTTGTCAGAAAACTTGTGAGAAAACTCTCGTGACCCTCTTCTTTTAGCTAATATAGGGAGACAGTTATACATGTTCTAAACCACATTCTTATTGTAACATGTAAGATCAGGTTGGTCATTTACATCCATTGTGCTAATAATAATAAGCTTTTTTGACAAGTATTCAAAATGGTGTAGCCCGAGATGTGTCAGCATTGAAGCCTTACCAACAACAAGCCAATTTTTTTAAGACCACAATATATGTGGTCTTATGTAGAAGACTATAGACTCATTGGGTCTATCACACTTTTGATGTGCAAGAAACATTTTTCTGTTTCTCACTTTTCAGATGTGACTTTTTTCCTTCCATGTCTTTAGGGACATCTTTTACCAATGTCTCTGCTTTTAACCTCAAACAAAACATTCTCTTGGCAATTATTTCGATGATACATATGTCAAATCTGTAGGTAAAAAAAGTATAGGTTTTCCATTTAGTTAAAAAATTTTGTAATTATATAATTTTTTTTTTCATTATAATGCAGACTAAGCTTGTATGATAGATCGATAGACTGATATTTATTTGTTTATTGTCATATTTAAGGAATGTCTTATTTATGAACTATAAAAAACAATAATCCTAACCTGAGAATGGATAGTATATTATCTGTATGATTTGGCTATTTGTACTGAATTGATTGCTAGTTCTCTACTTTAAGTAGATGTAATTTTTCTCTATCAGTTAATAATATTAATGAAAGCATAAAATGAATAACACCACCTCACCATACCCACCTCAGGAGAAGTCTGAAGCAAAAGGGAATTAATTGATTCTACTCTTCCACAACGTCTTCTACTCTATAGCTGGTCATACTTGGTTATTCCCAGCCATGTGCTATTTAAATTCAGATGGTCCACCACGGAGGACCAAAAATGTACTCCAGCAGTTGGCAGTTGTTTTTTTCTGTATTCATTGCTAGAGGCGAACCCACTGGTATTCTCTCTTCTATTTTCACAGTCTCTTGAGATTTATGGCAGATTTCTGTAAAGCATATTTTTTTAAAATGTGACTGGGTCACTGGGTCTCTTTCTTTTTAAACTTATTTGGTTTTATTCTATTGTGTAAAATCCCCACCAATACCTGGTGTATGTATGAAACAATAAATCATGGTCCTGACTGTAGCAGAAATGCACCATCTCATTTTTCAATAACAGATTAATCCCATAGTATAAAACACTGTAGGCAACACAAGGAGTCAGGATTTAGGAAATGGGGCCGAACTAGAACTTAGGGTTGAAGGCAATGAGAGGGCATTGGTGCGGTGTTAGAGTACATAAGAATGTAACACTGGGCTGAGCGGATGGTCAGTGAGTCAGTAAGAGGGTGGAGTTTGGGGTTGGGCTGTATTACAGTTAGTAATATTCAGTTTGACATTATGATGACCAGGAATGCTCTCATATAACCATCTCACTGGCCCCACCTGTATGTAATCTCCAATCCACTGAATGTAATAACAGAGACATCAAATTTCAAACAGCATGAAACATGCATTTACCTCATGTGCGCACACTATTTACACTTGAGCCTTTGTCCCTCTGCTAAATTAAAAAATATCTAATTTAGTTAGTTATGATAGCTATGTACCAAAGGGCCTTTTGACCTAGGGCCTTCAAATTCATGATTTATCATATTTTATAGGCCTAGTGCAAAGATAGGAACCCCTAGGGTAGAAAAACCAGTGCACAGGTCCCATTAAACTGTGTGCAGCCTACATATACAAATATAAACCAAACTTGTTTGCCAAGTTTGAGGCCCCAATCTTGGCATGTATAAATTTTGTCTTATGGAGATGCTTGGAGGTTCTAGACCTCATAGTCAGCTTCCTGCAACCCTTTGATTTTGGCCAAATAGGCCAAGTGTGGTTGAATTAAAAAGGTCAAGGTAACATTCCAAGGACCTGTGGACCAGCCATGCGAACTAAGGACCCCAGAGTTTGAAAGCCCTAGGTCAAAAGGTCAGTGTCCCATGAACCTTTACATTTGCCTGTACTGTTTTTGTTAAGGTACCACTTTGCTAAAAATGATATAATTTTAGAACTTTGTTGAATGAGGTCTATAAAAACATATATTATCTAAAATATACATGGTCTAAATAGAATTGTAGGGTGAGAAGCAGCTCGGAGTTCAGCTGAGGTGGTTTGAGCATCTGGTCCGGATGCCCCCTGGACGCCTCCCTATGGAGTTGCTCCAGGCATGTCCAATGGGGAGGACAGCAGGGAAGACCCAGGGAAGACCCAGGACACATTGGAGGGATTATATCTCTCACTTGTCCTAGGAACACTTCTGTATCTTCACAGAAGACCTGGAAGAGATTGTGGGGGAGAGGGAGGCCTGGGACTCGTTGTTTAGGCTGCTGCATCATTTTCTGGTCCCAGATATGTGGTGAAAGATTATCTAGAGAAATTACTAGATGTTTTCAGTTTCAGTGCCTGCATAGACTAACACTAGTGGGCTGGAATAGAATAGAAGAGCACAGTGGCATGTTTCTGTAGGATTTTGATTTGGCAGTTGGCACTCATCCAAATGCCAGAAATTGTCAAGATGGACTGGAGGACTGGAGTGGGTAGCATCCATGGTAACTATGGAAATATATATGTTACTTTTAAATGACAACAATCTGTGTCCAGAGAACATTTGGATAAACAAACTTAAATCTGTGGCACTCAGACATAAAATAAGGAAGCATTTCTGGATCTCTGACATAACATAGAGGAAGAAATGATATTATTTACATGTCGTAGATTGAGATATATTTTCTTAATTCCACTAAACAATTCCCATTGTAGGTGTAATATGTTATCTAACCCTAACAAGATAAATTGTTTTCCCAACACTTAGGAAATGTTTTTACGATAACATTGGAACAGCACTGATACAAGGATTTATCATAAGTGAAAAATAGTGATATGGTTGCAAAATATATCAATAATATCATGAAAGTGAAAAAAAGTGAAAATAATATCATGAAAGTGAAAGGGTGGAAAAACCTATGTAGTTTTAATTTGCTATGTGAACATTCTGACATTTCTTGTTTGACATACAGTATAAAATCTGAGTTCAGGTCAATTTTGAAAATAATTAGTGTTTTTGGACATTTTAAAAGTCTGCTGAAATAAAGTGTCTTAAAGAGTAAACCAAACACTTAACATTCAACAAACCAGTAACAGATCAATTTTAAAAATTGTAAACCGAGCAGGTTCCATTTTGCCATCAGTGTCGAATTTGGACACAGCAGCATTTAGCTTGAAGTCTATGGGACTGCAGGGCACATTGGAATTTGTCAGTAAAGGGCACTTTTGGTGTTTGTATACTGATGCAAAAGGGTTCAGCCCAAGCATCAACACAAAATGGGGTAATTATGGGATTAATGGTCTCAATTTTAGTCTCAATGGAACCTGTAGTGTCTCATTTGGGTAGGTCTGCTCTGCTGAGAACATCATGCATTAGTTGTCCTGGTATGTAGGTGTTGCTAATGCCATATATCCATAGCAACAGTCTTCTCTGTAGTCTAGGGGTTTTCTCACAATGGCTCCTAGTGGCTTATGCTCAGATTGAATGTTATCAGCCATATGTATACTAATGGAATTTTGCCATATTGAACAGAATGGCCAAACAGAATGGCTCATTCAGTGGGTGTGAGAGGTTTGCGATTAGTTATGACCTGCTTGCATGAGTGCAGCCCTGTCTGTGATGAGTCACACTAGAGAGTGAGGCTTTCCTCTGGTCTTGCAGCAGTTGTGTTTTCAGTGTTTTTATCGCATGTTTGGCCACATTTGGCCGTTCCTACAGTAGATCTTGTGTCAGCTGTCTCAGTACCTTACATTTGTTCTCTCGATGCTCTCAGAATTTGTTGATGTAGTTGACTATGCCAAGCAACCACTTTAATGGATGTCTATGATGGCTTTGCTCTTTTCACAGTCTATTTTCAAGCCCTCTGATTTTATGCCTGAATTGGTCTATGATCATCTTAATGTGATCACCACGCCTACTAAGCTGGTTTCTCTCAGCTGCTTCATCATCCTCCCCCCCCCATTATCTTCATTCTTCATCATCCTCATCCCAATGATTGGGATGTCATCTGCTATTGTGTGCACTCATGGTAGCCCAGTTAATGCTTGCATGATCTTGTGCGGGAACACTTCTGGTGCTGGGCTATTTTCCAATGGCATTCTTAGCCATCTATATCTGCCAAAAAGGTGTCAGAAAGTTGCAAAAGTTGTCAAGTTGTCACACAAAGACAGTGAAAACTCTGGTTTTGGCCATAGCTGGCAGAGAATAATTTTTCACAGTGATTCACTGATTCACTCTATGAAATGACTCCCCATTTAGGCTTTGCAGCTAATTCTTCATCAGACAAGCTGTGGTACCTCTTGCAAAGCAGCCAGCTCCTTGCAAAACAATCATATTACACTGTATGTTTTTTTTGTGTCCCAGGCTTTTTTCTCATCCTGGGCGAACATGACAATGTCATCAATGGCAAGAATGTTCTCTCTCTGAAATCATACTAAAGTCTCTATGCAGCACTGGGTCCTGAGAAGGTCTTTTCCACCACCATGAACTCTAGGTAATACCCCTTCCTGTTTCTTGGGTTTCTTGTCTTTATTTCATTTGCCTAGGGGTTGCAGGGTGCTCTTGTTGTACATCCCTAAGACCTGTTGTGTTTTTTTCTAGCTGTGTGTCAGCGGTGAGTAGATGGATTGGTGTTATATTGCAGCTTGCTCTGCAGTCCAGTTGGAATTTCAGCAACTTTCCCCCATGAAGCATGGTTGTAAAGAGATGTTTCCTGATTTTGTCTTTCTCGTTTGCTTGTGACTGAAGGCTGAGTATTTCTTGGATCTGTATCAAGTCCGATTCCATTACATTATGCGCTCCTTTGGCGTGAAAGTTTGCATTCTAAAGCAAAATGGCTGCATTTTCCAAGGTTTTTACACTTTCCCAAAGGCTATGCAGTTCCCTGTTTTCCGTTCATGTTTTTTCCACATCTGCATTGCACAGACTGGTTGGTTCTTTTTAGTGTGTGAACCTCTTCTATGCTCCGTCCTTGAACTATGTTTCCTAAGTAAGTCCTGCTGCTCCACATATTTGTAAGCACTTTTCTAATTCCAAGTCTTTCTCACTTGGTAGGGGTTCTCAGAAATGTGAGCTTTGAATGCTGCAAACAATTTTGTTCTTTATTAGCATTTCCTTTATTGTCCCAAAGCTGCATGTAGCTTAGATCTGCACCATACATGTCAACACGTCCACACGTATTCTGATTTCTCGAAAAGAATTTGTACCTCTTAAAAATTTCAATTTATTTATATAGCACTTTTTACAGCACGTGTGTTCACAAAGCAGCTTTATGAATGTTTGGATACAGGTCCCTAATGATCAAGCCAGTGGCACCAGTGGCCAGGAAAAGTTCTCTAGGTGAATTTACAAAGAACCCTTGGGAGGAACAATGACTCTAATTGCATGGCTGCACCAAGACGGTAAACCACAGGGACCGTTATTTATCACACTTTGTTCATTTGGTGGACAGAAAGAAATGTGACTGCAGGAAGTTAGGTGGAGTGGTGCAAAAGTTGGTGTGACATTTTCATATACATTGGTGAAATGTTGACTTAAAAGCACTACTGCTTCTTTAGACCTGCTTTTAATACAAAGGCAGGCTTAACGTGCACTTCATGTAGGCATATTTGTGGTCAAAATTCTGTTGTGAGAAATTGGACACATCTTTGCCCGCTCTCTTTGGACAAAAGTATTTGAACACCCACATTACACCTAGAGGAGCTTTTATGTCCCTCCCAGTCTAAATTCACAGGCGTTAATACAGAGTCAATCCCCCCCTTTGCAGCTGTAACAGCTTCCACATTTCTGGGAAGGCATTTTACAAAATTTTGGACTGTGTCTATGAGAATTTTTGCCCATTTATCCAGAAGAGCATGTGTGAGGTGATGTTGGATGAGAGGAACTGGGTTCTAGCCCAAAGGTGTTTGATGGGGTTGAGGTCAGGGCTCTGTGTGGGCCAGTGAAGTTCTTCCAGACCAAACTCACCCAACCATGGCTTTATGGACCTTGCTTTGTTCACTGGGGCACAGTAATTCTGGAACAGAAAATGGTCTTCCCCAAACTATTCCCTCAAAGTTGGAAGCATATAATTGTCCAAAATGTCTTGCTTTGCTGAAGCATTAAATTTTTCCTTCGCTAGAACTGAGGTGCATTGCCTGATCCCTGAAAAAAACCCCAAAACATAGCATTATCCCGCCTTCACCAAACCTTACAGTTAAAACAATGCAGTGAGGAACATAACGTTCATCTGGCATTTGCCAAACAAAGTGCCAGATAGAGATGTGGTGTTCATCACTCCACAGAACATGTTTTCACTGGTCCTGAGTCCAGTAGCAGTGCGCTGTACACCACGTAATCTGACTCTTGGCATTGTGGTTGGTGATGTAAAGCTTGCATACAGCTGCTTGGCCATGGAAACCCATGCCATGGTGTTCTTGGCAGGCTTTGTGTTGATGTTGATGCCAGAAGAGTTTTGGGGCGTTGGCAACTTTTTTGGGGCGTTGGCACTATGTGCCTCAGTACTAGGCGACCCCACTCTGTAACTTTACATGATCTGCCACTTTGTGGCTAAGATGCTGTGGTTCATAAATGCTTCCATTTTCCAATAAAACTACTCACAGTTAATCATGGAATATCTAGGAGGGAAAAATGTCATGAACTGAGTTGTTGCAGTGAGGGCATCCTATTACAGAACCACACTCTAATTCACTGAGCTCTTTAGAACGACCCGTTTTTTCACAAATGTTTGTAAAGGCAAACCACATGGCTAGCTGCTTGTTTTCTGTGGCAATGGGACTGAAACATGTGAATTCAGTGATTGAATTGTGTCCCAATTCTTTTGTACATACAGTGTTCTAGTAATCTTCCAATTACTAACAAAATGTTTCCCATGAAGAATAACAATCCGGTTCCTACTATTAAAAGTAAATTGGACAGTTGGTGTCATTATGTATTATACAATTTTACAATTTAATTTAATTTTACAATTTTATTAAGACATATACAATTTAGATTATTAATAATATCACAATTATGTAAACAAGAGTCATAGTGAACAATGTACACAGTGAATGTTATGATACATACATGCTCTGTACTTCTGTTACAGGAATGTTTATTTCCTCATGTGAATTGTTGTCATAACGAAATTGTCGGTGCACTCTCTGTGTTTCTTAGCTATTAAAGATAATCTAATTGGATACTGAAGCAGCATGGCTAACCTCACCTGCTGATCCTGTATTCAGTGTAACGCTGCCCTGAACTGGATTACTGCATCTTTTACAGTCATGGCAACAGTGCCCTCAGATATCAGGCAGAACCCATCCTCCTTGGGTAGCCCAACTTGCAAACAAATCCATGATATAATGCATTATATATAGTCCATGTCACCAGTTCAGTGAAGGTGTCAGAGTCTCGGCTACTCCAGTGGGTCTAGAGTGGGTGAGCCGTTTCTGGACCCATTGGAGTAGATAGAGTGAGTGGAAATATATGGTAGCTTACATTTATCTACTGGTATCACCAATACATATATCATCACTGAAGTCACTGTTGGCATCATGTCAAGAAGAACTTGCAGATAAAACAGAAAGATGTAGTTAGATCATTACAGACGAACAACGGATGAACAGTCAGGGTGAATGGCTCGGCTGGTCTCGGTGTCCTGGTTAGCTCTGGGGGTAGCTGGTTGAAAGTGATCAGCATGCAGCTCCGGCAGGTTTTTCTATAGCAACAAAACTAGAAGGGCAGGCAGTTCTGAGGGCTCGCTGTGACATTGCATTTCATTCACAGCATCATCCCAAATCCAAGTGAACACACGAAGGACAGCTGGAGGACAGTGTCAATGCATCAGATTGCTAGAAAACTTTATTACCCAGAGGACCCAAGGCTCTGCACATATACAATATTTATATAGAGGAAGCTAACCAAAACCTTGAGTAAATAAGTAAGTCTTTAAACTAGATTTCAAAATTGGTAGTGTGTCTGAGCATCAAATTGAAGCTGGAAGTCCATTATTGAGTGGTTTTATTGGAGACATTTCTCAGTTATTAATGTGCTAACAGTTATCTCTGTCCTCACAGTAGCATGTGGTGTTTCACCTTGTTCTCTCCTTGTGTTCTGCTATCAAGTATTTGAAGACGTCTACTGTTTTTCATTTTATCTGCATCTTCAAGTGCAGTGTCCATAGTGTCCACATAATGTCATTACTCCACAGCTTCCATGAGTGGACCAGGTCAGCATCTGGGGTGGCTTCAAACCAAACATACATGTTTTCTCTCGTGCGCATTAAAACGCCTCAGTGTGAACTTTTCTTTGGTCATAAATTCCATTGTAAGCTGTTGCCGGCCTGTTTCATGCTATCTTAATATTCTGTAGACTAGCATGTACAGTTAGACAAAGCAATATCTCGGTCCTTTTAAATTGTCAGTCAATTCAACTCTATTCCATACAGCTCTTTGTGAATCACACTCACTCTGGTCTGGGCCACAGTCTGGGCCACAGTCTGGGCCACAGTTCCTCTTATTGCTGTGTTCTGATGAGGAGGAACTGTTCATACAACCCCATCTCCACTGGTCCCAGGAACCTGAAATCTAGCACTGAGGTCATGAGTTTGATTGTCAAGGAGCCTTTGCCAATTAAGGTGGCTTGAAATGTTATTAGGACAGATCTGAATACTGTGAGCATCCTGCCACCAGCCAGTCTAGATGATGTATCCACAAAGGTGAGTGTGCTCCCATATGTGCATGCTTGTGTTTGTGTGTGAGTTAGAGCCTTGTGTCTCAGGGCCGTCTGACCCATCGTCGTCTGCCCCATCACCATCTGCCCCTTCACTGTCTGCCCCATCACCATCTGTGCGTTGCAGTACTTTGGCTGACAAGATGACAGCGGGTGGGATCTGCGAGCGGCGGTGGTGGCTAGCATTCCCTCTCTCAAACTCCTCACTTCACACAGGGACTTTACATTTGACACTTTACACATTTTACACAGCAGAGAGAAAGAGAGACTCCATGCACCACCTCGTACCACATGCAGAAATGAATATTAATGAGCATTGTACATTGTCCCAGAGGCAAGAAAGATGTGGAAACAATGCGTGGTTACAATGATACATATGAAGTTAATGATATTCTGTAGGGTTAATCTACTGTTTAGTCTCTTTTACAGATGAATTATTAACTCACACTGAAGAGGCACTGGAGTGTCTGTGCCTTACAGGGACTATGGGAAAGGCGGCTTCAATTTTAAATCAATGTGAAATTTACATGTGAAATTCAAATGTGTCTCATCTCTGATGGCACTGACTTTAGGACGATGCTGTGATGTACACATGCCCCACTTTTGAAGATTAAATAAGATTCCCTCAATCTGTGCAAAACATTCTGTACCCAGCGTCTCTAGAGAGTTTTGACTTTGAATGAGGTGATGAGATACAATGACAGAAAGAGGTGCTATGTCTCCCCCTTGTGGCAAGGAGGACGTTAGCATGGTGGTCCTTGCTAAGCACTGGAGTGATGAACAGACCACAGACCTGCACCACATTTGGACTGCTGTTTGCCAGTCTGCTAGCTGAGCCTCTGAAAAGTACTCTAAGCATTGTTTGTTTTCTAATAGATAGATAGATAGATAGATAGATAGATAGATAGATGCCATGAAATATAAAAATGTTGTAGTATAGTGGCTGGGACAGGTGGCACAAGGTTGGTATTTATGGATGTTATGAAGCAATTTGATGCAGTTAGTCTGGTTGCCCTCGAGCTGTCCATGTTCAACCCTGCCACTCCTGCCCTTACACGCGTTCACCCTAGTTTCCATGGTGACACGAGCCTCTAGAGGGCACTGAAGCTTCACATCTCACTTGGGTCAAACCCTAGCTTTAACATCCCCGACAAGACCGCTGTTTCACAGCGATATCTACCACAATTAAGCAGAGATTAAATAAAGCTACAAGCATAAGCTGCCGTCATCTAGCTAATCGTCTTTTCTGATAAATAGCTAAGATACGTGAGCTGCAGTAATTGTCACTTTGCTAATGCTCTAGTCCAAGGTTAATGCTAGATAGCATTACCCTGGATACTGTAATAAAAACAAGGCATCATGAATCCTAGCAGTATGGGAGACTCTTCTGTATTGCTCTGTGGTTGTCATGGAGCCCGCACTGATAGCTTCGTACTGGGACATCAACAGTATTTAAGCAGTGTGTTGACGTTTTCCCATTGCTGTAGGAAAAAAACATGGTGTAACGCTAAATATATTAGAACCAGCTTAATTTAAGGATGACATCACAGTCTGGACTGTTTTCCTTAAAAATTAAAAACTTTTCATTACCAGAGCACCTTTCAGTCTGAGGTTTGCCCAAACACAGTTTCCCTCACACATTTTCTATGGCTGTGTTGGGAATAGCGGTAAAGCTTCAAAGGTCAAACATCCGTGTTTTCAGTCTGATCAGGAGTGTGACCAATTAGACTATCTACCTACTACATACTTACCAGCCTGAGGGGTTTAACAGGGTTTAACACACACACACACACACACACACACATTTTTCCAGAAACTCTCCATGGTGTTTTAAAACTGATGCTATCACACTCCAACAAAACCACTGCAACTCAACCTGGCACTGCAGGAAATCAACTACACACTGCCCTTATGTCTCATTTCCACAGGAAACATTGCTTGGAGGAACAGTGTTGGAACACACACACACACACATACACACACTCACACATGTGACGTGTCTACAGCTTATCAACAGCCCACAATTAAGACTGGATTTATTTGTTTTAACAGGGAATCTTTGTTGATTTTTTGTGTGTGTGAGAGAGAGAGTGTATGTGTGCATGCACAGGAGTAACACAGGAATGACACCTTCATTAAGAAAATCTCACCTCATCAACAGTGGCCATAACCTTCTGCTGTGTTTAATAACCACTCACACACACCTCTACACACTCAAACACACACACACCTCTCTGTTGGTGAACTGGGATTAGTCTCTTAAATGCTCATAGATTGTTATCTTGTACATGTAATGGCTCAGGTCAATTTTTTTGCTCCAAGTAAAATCTAAACCGATCCAAATCTAAGTGAAGCTAATTGTGTATGTGTGTGTGTGTGTGTGTGTATGTACACATGAAAGTGTGTGTGCATGTGAGAGAGTGTGTTTAAATGAGTACATAAACAGAAAGGCAAAAAACACCTAGATAGAGAGAACAACAGTGTCTAGATAGAGAACAGCAGTGTCTTGATAGAGAGAACAGCAGTGTCTAGATAGAGAGAATGACAGTGCCTAGATAAAGAGAACAGCAGTGTCTAGATAGAGAGAACAGCAGTGTCTAGATAGAGAGAACAACAGTGTCTTGATAGAGAACAGCAGTGTCTAGATAGAAAGAATGACAGTGCCTAGATAGAGAGAACAGCAGTGTCTAGATAGAGAGAATAACAGTGCCTAGATAGAGAGAACAACAGTATCTAGACAGAGAGAACAGCAGTGTCTAGATAGAGAGAACAACAGTGTCTAGCCGTAACACTAACATTAGGTTCTAGCTTTTTCTTTTTTGGAACATCACAAGTTCAGCAGAGAAATGAGGTCATTCTGTCAGTACACCCACACACACACACACACACACTCACAAACACATACACAAACACAAGCACACACGCACACACACATCTCTAGAAGCCATACATGGTGAATGAGCTCAGAGAAGAAGTGGGCCTCGTAGCGCAGACAGGGATGAGTCCCCTGGTGCGGTTTGCCCAGCCCCCTGGCGCAGCTCTGCCTGGAGGCTCTGGTGAGAAAACACCAGCAGGTGGGCGAATGGAAAGCAGGTGTTGTTGCCTGTCTCAACCTCAATTCAATTACTGCTGAAAAACACATGACTCCATCCTCACGTCTGAGTTGGGACAGTCATCTGAACTGCCATAAACACACCGCGTCTGTCCCAGCTATGACTCCCACACTTACCAAGATTGTCCCACCACTCACACACACACACACACACACACACACACGCTCCTCATCAGACATACCCAGGCAATGGAATGCTTCACACACACACACACACAACCCTCAGTAACACACACCCACCAGTACTTTGTTAATTGGAGTTGATGGTAGTGGATTTAGTGCAGTGAGTGGCAGCTATGTTGTAACACTGTCTCCAGTTTCATGGCTAATCACACAAATGACCTCTGGAGCGTTCCGGACTCCCCTGACGGTCCTGCGCCGGTCCGGACCGTCACCGGCTCCTGGAGCCCGGCCCCTGGAGCCCGGGCAGCTCACTTTGGCAGGGCCACGCATGGGAAAGCACCCAGCCAGCAGTTAAAATGACAAAGTCAATAACCCACAGAACCATACTTACTGACTTCAGACCACAGGGAGGGAACAGCCAGTAGATTATTCACAATGTATGTGTGTGCGTGTGTGTGTGTGGGCGGGTGGGTATGTGAATATGCATAGAAAATTTCTCAAAATATTTTATAGGGTTATATGTGAAAAGCATTAAGCTTTTTGGCCCTTTTTACAAATAACTGAAAATTTGTCTGTAAACTGTGCTGCTTAACAAACTACTGTAATTAACTGCAGTAATTAACACAAATTCAAATCAAACTGGCTAAAGCTGACAGCATAGCCACTGAGTACCTGCTAACTGTATTTACAAGTGTTTCCCTCTCGTTTCTTAGCAACGAGGGATTTCTCCCTTTTTTGCCTGTCTGCTCACCCCCCCACACACACCTCAGTCAACTTCAATCAATGTCAAATTCTTTTACACACGTGGACACACACATACGCACGTGGACACACATGTACACACACATCCGCACATGAACACACACACACACACGGACACACACTTACACACATGGACACGCACATACACACACAAGACCACCATACCTCATACCACACTCCTAACACTGTGGTACACCATTCTATCGGAATAGTGAGAGGGCGACGACTGACTCAGGGTCAGTGCTAGAAGGGGTTAGCATGTGGTTAAATGTGGTTTCATAAAGCATGACTGTAAAAAGGTGGGCCTGGCAGTGTGGGGATTAGCTTTTGGTCAGAGTTTGGTAAAGTGTGTGTTGTTTTGGGGTGGTTGTGTTGTGGTAGTGTGTGAGGGTTGGGTTGGTTGTGTTGTAGTAGTGTGTGAGGGTTGGTGTGGTTGTGTTGTGGTAGTGTGTGAGGGTTGCGTTGGTTGTGTTGTGGTAGTGTGTGAGGTTTGGGTTGGTTGTGTTGTGGTAGTGTGTGAGGGTAGGGTTGGTTGTGTTGTGGTAGTGTGTGAGGGTTGGTGTGGTTGTGTTGTGGTAGTGTGTGAGGGTTGTGTTGGTTGTGTTGTGGTAGTGTGTGAGGGTGGGGTTGGTTGTGTTGTGGTAGTGTGTGAGGGTTGGGTTGGTTGTGTTGTGGTAGTGTGTGAGGGTTGGGTTGGTTGTGTTGTGGTAGTGTGTGAGGGTTGGGTTGATTGTGTTGTGGTAGTGTGCGAGGGTTGTGTGGTTGTGTTCTGGTAGTGTGTGAGGGTTGGGTTGGTTGTGTCACAGGATGGTTACTGTACCCTTACTGTCTCTGTCTCAGTACTAATTAGGGGATCAGACTGGCTAAGCGCAGAGAATGAGTGGAACGAGGCAGGCATCTTCACAGATACACACAAAGGTACTGTGTGTGTGTGTGTGTGTGTGTGTGTGTGTACTGTGCACAGCAGAAGCACACAGCACAACCGTCTTACCACAAATATCTTTTTGCCATTGGGAATGAAACTGATTTATGACTTTACCAATAAAAATGTATTTTTAAAAATCCTTTCTGCATATCTCTTTGTATGGTGTGCACACAAAGATGTCCAGTGATAGATTTCTATTTCTATATCAGGTCATATTCTAAGTGAGTGTGTGTGTGTGTGTGTGTGTGAGAGAGAGAGAGAGAGAGAGAGCTGTTACTAAAAATAAAAAAGTTTAATCTTTTAATACTGTAGTCTTTAATGGCTTGTTTTAAGTACTGGCTGTTACTATACTGACTCTTACTATAAAATACTGCTTCCTTTTTGCAAAGAAGCTATATTACATCAGAGCATCTAGAGAATGGTTACTTTTTGGTGGGCTATTTTGACATGCATTTGTTAGTTTGTGTTCACTTTTTATGGAGTACTCTTTTTTGTTGAAACTACATTTTGCTGTGAAATTGTGAATCTGTCCAAACTGTGGATTGAGTTCAGAGATATACTATTCTACAGCAGGAGCATATTGCTCAAGAGCAGGATCAAGCATTGTTGTAGAAAATGTTCTAGAGACGGTTCTAGAGCTAGAACACAGGGCAAGAATACACACAGCACAAGGTTCTAGTGCAGGTGTATGCTCCTATAGAGCAAGATTACACACTGTTCTAAATCAGGAATACACTGTTCTAGAGCAAAGCTACGTACTGTTTTGCAGCAGGACTACACACTTTAAAAGCAGGACTACACATTTTTCTAGAGCAGGGCTGCACAGTGGTCTAGAGCTGGGCTACACAATTTCTAGAGCAGGGCTACACCCTAACCCTAACTCTACATCAACATCTGTCTCTCATTACAGAGGCAGAGAAGTGTGTGCTCAAGGACGTCCAGGGGTGAAGGGTCACTTTCATACTCCTGCGACCTTTCTCCAGCAGCCTGGGTGAGACCATTTAGAACTTTACATTCACAGGGAATAAGAGTGTAATTACTGAGCGGAGATATCAGAGTTCATTAAAACGCTGCGTCACCTCAACACACATATCACCTCCGTCACACTCCAGCATACAGCAGCAACACAGTGCCAACTGGAAACACACTGTGGCATCGCTAACGGATACAGTCAAGTTCAACTGCTCATTAACCACTAATAAAGTCAATTTGAAATATGAACTCTAAAGTAATGCCTTGCCTATATTTGCCCTGACTCAGCATGAGAACAAAACAAGTAAAGCATGAGATGATAATTAAATAGCTGAAAAGCTGGACTGAAATAGCTGGACTGAAATGATTTTATCTTACAACATCTGGTTTAAATTAATATATAATGGTGAAATATTGTCTAGTGTCAGTGTGTGATTGTACCGTTGTAATTGCAGTTTTTTTATCCCTTTTATCTTGGCAGAGGGCAAACTTCTGTGTGTGGTGTGTGTGTGAGTGTGTGTGTGAGTGTGCATACATCTGTGTGTGTGTGTGTGTGTGAGGGGTAGCAGTAAGGCATTACTCTTTGTTCTTTCCCTCCCTCTGCTTATCATGGTTGATACTGTGTTATGGCTGAGGAAGCTGGTAGCTTTGTGGCCCCAATAGAGCTGCCATCACACTTTTATAAGGCATTAATGCACATCCAGCCAGCAGACAGCAGAAACTACAGCCTGGAGAAGCAACCTTTGTCCCAAACAATCAATGTGACATGATAACACCAATCATTAGTGCTGGGGATCGGACCAGAAAGGATACACAGTGTGTCTCCTATCAAACACACACACACACACACACACACACACACACACAAACATCCTTACCAACTCAGTGTTTAAATGTCTCCTGCATTAAAATTAATTTGATCAATTTGATTAATTATTAATTGTTAGTTTGCCATGCGGTGTACACAAGAGGATGTGTTCCTGAAGAACAAGAAGGACCTGGCGCACACTGAGAAATTTTAAAACGACTCGACACGACTGAGAACGGGGGGTCTGCTGAGCCTGATATCCTCTCCAGGTCTGTTCCTCGTGCTCTCGCGGAGTTTGTCCCTCTCACAGTCCACTTCGCTTGCTCATTATAGGCCTGTACTCGGATTTTCTCGGATCGTATCTGTGAAGCCGGTTTGTGACGTGCTGTAAAAAGCCCTATGCAAATAAATCTGAATTGACCAAAAAAATAAATAAATTCTGCACTTATAATGTCTGTCACCCTGCAGGAGATATTCCAGCATGTCTGAGTGCTGCACCAGTTCCCTTTATTACCCACGGAGACAGGAGTGACTGTTCATTTACTGTGCGTGCAAGTGTTAGCAGTAGTTAGCCATTGTGACGCCACCGGTGGAGAACTGGCTATGTGTTCCAGGCCTTGATGGGAGCTGTGATACAGGTACTGCCATTATCTTATCTGTCTGATCACCTCGGCTGGAGAATCTCCACCGCCACCAATGATAAGCTGGGTTTTATTTCCCCCCGACAGGTCGGCTCTTTAGCGGAGCAATAACCAACCCCGCCCTGCACGCACGGCATGATGGGACTGTGCAGACACAGGGAGGCAAACAGCAGTAAAAGCCATAGTAACACAATACATTTGAGACCCATCAGATTAGAACTGTACATAGAAAGGAAAAAAAGAGACTAGACAAGGTTATCAAAGTGTAGTGATATTGCTTTTATATAGTGTTTGAAGACCTCAGCTTTAAGAAAACACCCAATCATTACAGTAGTCTTCTCTTCTCTTCTCTTCTCTTCTCTTCTTTTCTCCTCTCTTCTCTCCACTCCAGGCCAGGTGGTTGAGGGGCTGCTGAGCCACCATTAGGGGGCGACACACCCTGCCTGTGTATGTTCTCCTCCATGCATTAATGCAGTACCTAGAGCCTCGAAACACCACACAGGCTAAAAGCATACCCCGCTTACATTTCGAAATGTCTGCCTGATCGTGATATTCAAGCGGCTTTCCCGGGGGCGGCTGCTCCGGGTCAAGGCTACCGGTGCGGTGAGTGGGAGCAGGAGCGGGATGAGCAGGCCTTACTGAACGCCGGCGTTAACTTTGCATTCATCTCGCCCCAACGTTAGATTTTACTCCCACTAAACCTGCTGTAACACATGCTCTCCTTCTCCAGCTAGGTATCATGCAGTGCTGGATGGAAGGTGTACAGTTCAATCTGGTTATATGGTATATGGTGCTTCTTACAAAAGGTGTTGCCTACTAACGACATTATGGACACCCAGGCCAGTGTGTGTTGATGAGGTGATGGTTGCGGGACTGCTGTATGAAGACCAGCCTGGTCAGAAGCTCCAGCAGAGCTTCTGGAAACTCCCAGGACAAACGAAGTAAGTAATCCTTTATGAAGAACGTACCTGGTCAACAACAGCAACAGTGCAACATGGCGGACTCATTCAGGACTGATAAAAGGGCTGGAGTCTCAGTGGCTAACAGCAGTGGAGGGAGCGAGAGAGCAAGATGATCAGTATGGTGATTCTCGCTACGCTGGCATCAGTCTCAGTCCAGTCAGCACAGCCCAAGTGCTGAAAAGCCAACAATGCATATGGAAATATTTTGCCTAGTGGAAATTTTCTGGCGCTTCTGGTTCCAGGAGCATGCATTCGCATGATGGGACAGTGCCACCTCTGGCCTGGAGGGGGATTTCACCACAAGTCCCTGTGTTGTCCCTCCATCTCCCTTCCATGCTGCTTATGCAGTGTCTGAATGTCAGCACAATCTGCAAATTGAGGAGAGACCAGGAGACCAGGAGAAGAGGAGGAGGAGAAAGCAGCTGCAAGAGGATGAACCAAAGGAGAAAGAATGGCCATGTGGTAAAGCTCTGCAAGTTTAGTATTTCACAGTTCATCACGGTATCTGACTGCACAGTCAGGCCTTCCGTTTTGACAACACAACGTCTAGACACAGTTCTGTTATAGGGTCTGGCCACCCTGCAAGGTCCTCGTATCACAGACCCCTGGGGGCCCCAAGCATAAGCCCCAAACACAAGGCCCCTCCCTGCGCGTTGTGCACCTCCCTCTTTATTACGAACAAAGGTCTGCAGCAGCTGGCACCGCGAGGTTCTGGCTGTGGCTATCTTATCTTCCATCTGCTATAAACATCTGACAGGGAAGGTAAGAGGAGAGAGAGGAGAACGGGCATGACAGGCTCGTCCCCTCGGACCTGATGACACTGCATCATCTCGAGGTTTCGTCCACAGAGCTTCAAGTGAAAGGGTGAAGCTTTTTCTTCCGATGACGGACATCTGTTACGGATGGCGCTGTGTTACCGCATCAGACGTGGTCCGAGAGAGAGTCCTGTCCACACGTGCATGTGCACTTCTGTGCTTTCTGGCAAAGGTGTGCGTGAGCTCAACAGGATAGGATGTGTTTGATGTGAGAAAATGATGCGATTCTGTCAAGGCACTGGCTTGTTGCGATTCATCAAAGCTTTGGCATGTTTTTGTAGGCTTGTGTGGCTCTACCACCATTTTTTGTGCAACAGCTTAAAGGGTTACAGTTTTGACCTGCTTCTTTCCATGAGCACGATGTACGTATCCAAATAAAAAGGGATGATCCGTTCATTCGGGGTGACAGAACCGAGCGGCGGGGGGTTTTTCGACCGAATGTTTGGTACTGATGCTGTCGATCTTCGTCAGGCTCCTCACGCTGAAGCATCTCAGAGCCAAAAGCCCTTGTTTTCCCACTTGATTTGTATGCTCTTCACCCTCCAGTTCTGAGCAAAGCCGCATTGTGAGTGGAACAAATGAAGAAGGGGAAAAAGTGAAATGAAGCAGTTTACTAGTGTACCCAGAGCTATTTGAAAGGCCATTGAAGGAAGATATGAGCTCTGTGGTGCGCTTCATAAATCTTCCTCTCCTCACCAGTGTCTGCTCACAGATTTGCCCTCCTCGTCCAACCAATAGTCCTAAGGTCATTCAGAACGGTGCATCAAACCACAGAGGATAAGACTGCTGTTTGAGGAACAGTTTTGCTGTGCTTATCTCAGTGGGGGTTTTTTTATATGGACAGTGGGGATGCTGACCCTAGATCAGCTGGAACACTGCTGTCACAACTGCAAACACTTGCCCTTTAACTGATGTTGACTGTGTGCAGTGGTAGTGCTGGATATATCTGAGTCAATTAATATCATCACATAAATATGCATGATCTGGCTTCCATATTTCAATTCACAAACTTTAAAATGCCACAACACTGGTAGCTGGACGTTACGAGGGCATCTGGGCATTTAATCATCAATTAACTACTGTAAACTGTTATCTTTTGCCTGGACACACCTTATCAGTGTCCAAAGGTGTTCACCAGCACTCGCACACAGTGGGCAGAAAATCCATATAGTGGGAGCTGCCAGACGGGCAGACAATCCCATTGGCTGGGTGAAGGCCAGGCAGGGGGTTGAAGAGCCAATCAGCACAGATCAGAGCTTAGTGTGTAAGGGGCTTTCATGTGTATCGCTCTGAGCACTTTGCTTTGGCCCTGGTGCCTGTGTGGAGTGTCTGACAGAGGGAACCTGTTATGCAACGTGACAGTAAAGCATGTCGTAAACTACTGTTTATGCCCCTCCATAAAAGCAAGGTGTGTTTCTCCAGTACGTTTATGGCTCTGTATCACAGCCTCTTCTCACCCTTTACGTTTATAAGGCAACTTGTTAAAAACCAAATGCAAATGTTAGTCAATTAAAGAGCAAACAGCAGCCTCTGGGTTTTTACGGGGCTGAGACCGGCATGAGGTGCGCTGCAGAAATCCAGCATTGATTTCTCATCGCATACGTTCTTTTGATCGCTTCCTGACCATTTCCTGTGCTCGCCACTACCTGAACCAGCATAACACTGTCTTGTTGTTAACAGAGAACAAGTCGGGCAGAAGCAGCAGAGACTTGTACAGTTAACATAACATGAACATCACGGGGCCAACAATGTCCAGACCACTAATGGTTTAATACTGTGCTGCAGATATATGAAGTATATCTGTGTAGGCATGAATTACAGTTCTGAAAGTGTTTCGCTCCCACAGGGCTGATCGAGTGGGCCATGAGGACCTCATGTAACACATTTTTATGACTTATCAGTAATATTCACAGATGAAGTTCAAGCACTCTGAGCAACACCGAAGGAAATGTCACAGATTTACAGCATGAGGCAATCAGGAGCCAGTCCTAGTGATTTCACATACAGAATTTTCAGAACAGTTGAGACAGCCTGTCCTTTGACATTGTTAGACGCTGTTAACTTGGCACCAGCTACAGTAACATCAGCTGTCACTCTGGAGATACACCAGACTCTAACTCTAATCTACCACACCTGCTGCATCTAATTAATATTCGCAGAGGCCTTTGATTAGGTGGATATAGTGTAACAGACATGACTTGGAAGTGAAACACACTTTAATAATCTGGATTTCCCTGAAAAGGCTTGGTGAGTATTGAAATGACTTTTCGAGCCCTGTAGTTTGTAGTTCTGGAATGCCAGGCAATTTGGTGTTGGGTGGATGTTTTTCCCATACATGGCGCCTTTAAGCAAACATGCAGATCACTGCCCATACTGAAGTTAACTGTGTTTTTTCACGACAGATGCATTTTTATGACAGATGTGTAAATCCAAATATCAGGACAGCTAAACAGATAGACGGAGTGAGAAAGAGAGAGAGAGTTGTGGGAGGACTGTCAGTGAAGTGTAACTGCAGACATGTTATGAAGAGGTGTGTGTGTGTGTGTGTGTGTGTGTGTGCGTGTGTGTGTGTGTAAGAGGGTGTCCAGTGGTGGTGAGCTGACACGGCGAGTAGCTGCGACAGAGAGCAGTGACAGGGAGCAAAAGGAAACTGTGGAATAAGTAGGTGCCCACAGGGTGAGAAAAGTCTGGGTTGCTGTTGATAAAAGAGTAGAGCTGTGTGTGTGTGTGTGTGTGTGTGGTGCTTCTACACTGCTTCTGTTATGACATCTTGGTTCATACTATACAACAGCATGCATGCACTAATCCTTTAAGCAAGTTTTTACTGTGAGTTCGTTAAACTGACTGGATTCTGAAGTCCCCAATGTCAGAACGCACAATTTTACATTCGGCGGTAGGAATATTTCTCAGGAGGACATCCCTGTCTGTGTCATTGTCTCCTCCAGAGTGGAGCTCACCGTGGGGCCTCAGTGTTGAACGTTGTCTCCTCCAGAGTGGAGCTCACCGTGGGGCCTCAGTGTTGAACCTCTTTCCATTTCTGTTCAGTCGGAATCAGACCTCGCTGGCCTCACAGCCTTCACCAAAGCTGCTGGATGGATTTGACTAAACGCCTTAACAATGAAACAACAAATGCAGGCATATTTTCCACCAGCGTCAGCGAGCAAAAACATTTCGATGTCTGACAGGAAAATATACAAGGTTCAAAATCGAAAGAAGAACCGGGGGGGCTGGGGGTGCATTCTCGGCGCTCGCTCGCTCGTCGAAACTGTTACTTTGTGTTTTTCCTTCTAATTATTTTAGCAGGCGCGTTGCTTACTTTGAGAGTGATTAATCAAAACCAACCATCAAGTGCAACATGGTGCACATTTACCGCACCAGTGGGTCCAGTGTTATTACCAGTTAACTGAAACCTTGTTTGGAAATTGCAAGGTCAACGTTTCCACCCTATGTTCTCTCAGCCAGACTGCTGTGTACCCCCTCTGCTGACAAATGACCTGCACAGCTACTAGAGTTTGGGACAGGACACCCACATGGATAATGTCTGTGTGGGAGATCGTAGGGGCTTCTTGGAACAAGGAGAAGGACAATGGAGAACAGGTAACGGTTATATTGCAGTATTTATCTTGTAAATAATAATAAAAAACTAAGGATAGCCTCAAGGCTAATAAATCAAAACATATCCTCAACACTACATCACCATGGGCTAAACAGTTCAGTCAGACAAACACAAAGACTTGCAACAAACAGTGGGGGGTGTAGATCATTTTAAATAAATAACTCAAACGAAAGAATAAATGTGTTCTGTGTTGAGGGGTCTGGATGTAGTAAATGTAGAGATGAGGCCAGTTAAATACAGACCTGAAGCAGGGACTTGCGCCCCCATCCCCCACCCTGTCAGATCTGTAGATCTTGGCAGCTTGCATATATTCTAAAAGCCACGAAAAGCCAACGAGAAAAGTCTCTAATGAGCAAATTAATAAAGAAATGTGACAACACTCAATGCTTATAGCTACAATAACCCTTTCTCGGGCTGTAGAAAGAGCGCAGTGTTGAAATATCAGTTACTCTGGCAGGAACACCTCAGGGCTGTAAGCAGGCTATGAACTTAAATCCAGTCGGGACTCCACTGAGTTTCGGACACACCGCCGAGCGTAGCACCTTTATGCTAATCAAAGCCCATTCATTAAACAAACTCAACCACTCAGTGACAGAATGTCAGCCGACATCTCATTTCAGTGGCTCGCTGCCCCTCCCCCCTCTTCCCCCCTCTTCCCCCCTCCCTCTCCCCTGCCCTCAAGATTTATGATGGCAGGCCAGGCAGCAGCTGGCTAGGAGGTGCGCACTGTGCTAAGGAAGCTAATCTTGTTTACATTAAATCTGCTATTTCCTCCCTGCTCAGGCCTTGAGAGAGGGAAAGTCATGTAATACGTGTATTAAAAATAAGTGTAGCAGAGCAGGAAACAACCTACTGGCAGAGCGCGCGCTTTGAGGCTCGGCCAAGCCAGCCGGCCGCGAGGTGCAATCGATCCGCGAGGCGACACGGACGCATTCCTGGAGAACAGGCGCACGCAGTCGGGGCCAAGAAACCTACGCTAACGCTGAAAAAAACAGTCGCTCACACTGCCTACATCGATTAGGTACTGGAAGTAAATATGTAAGATGAATGTGAGTGCGCTAGCGTGTTTGTTGATTGTGATCTTACTAGCTATGTAACGTGATAAGTGCGTATTGTGTATAATTGTTATTTCGTAGTATAAATAGGTATTTCATGCTAAAATTATTCTCTGCAAACAATTCCTTATCTAAACATCTTCCAAACCTGCACGTCCTTATGTTATCGTTTTTTTTTTGTTTTTTTTTTGTGGAGTCTAGTGGAGCGATTGGTGATTAACTCCTACACACTCTCCTACTCTCAGGGTCAGGACTGTTTCCACAGAGCAGAGAGCAAGGACGGTGGAGGAACTAATTTTGTCTCAATGCAATGTGAATAAATGTGTGTGTGTGTGTGTGTGTGTGTGTGTTCGCATACATATATACATGTGAGTGTGTGTGTGTGTGTGTGTGTGTGCACGTAAACGCCTGCAGAAAGGCAGGCTGATAAGCAACCTCAGGGAGGAAATAGTAATAGAAGCTAAAAACACAGCGGAAAGGCTTGTGGGGGTTTTTATGGAAACTAAATTTTAAACTCTAACCATGCAATCACCACATTAAAGCGAGCCGGCGTGGAGCTGACCACTGGTATGCTGCTCTCCCGCCAGCGTGCTGCTTTTCATTAGATCTCTCGAATTTTTTTTTTCACTTGATTTGGCAAATTAACTCACAACAGGCAGAGCACACCGTGTAGCCTGGAAAAGAGCAGAGCAGCAAATTGCGTTTATCGAAACCACACTGCAGCTGAGCTACGAGAGATCAGGAGGACGCGCATGCGCACCCCACGGGGGAAGGTGAGCGTCCACGGATGGTGTCGTATGGGTCGGTGTAAGATACTCAACAGTGAGAGGTTTCGTCTTCGTCTGAACATGTCACTGGGAAGTGCTTTGGCTGTGACGGTCGTCTAAATGACTGGCGTCTCGTGTGGAAAACACAGTTGGACTTCATTTTACTTTGTTTTGTTTGCTGTATGATTTCTGACAATAAACTTTCTGACACCTTTTTGCGTAACAGGTCCAACTTACTGATCTCAACATAACTGTCAGCTCCATCACCAGCATTACCAAAGATGTTACATTATGACCATAGTCTATACTGGCACCTTATATAAGCTAAGCCTGATAGCACACTATTGCACCTGCATGTGTGCTGACCTCCAACAAAGAGCTGCTTTGGACAAAGTGGTTTATTTAATTTCCATTGAATTATACGCTTTTCAGATATTTGGAAGGTAGATTAAAACTATTCTGTGATCTCTTGATTCGATTCACATCAGACATATAGCATCACATTTGTAACTCAGTTGAAGTGGAATATCTGGTGCTTTGGGGGACCCTAGGTCCCGAAGGTCCTGTGGTACTCCTCTCAGTGGCTGAAAGGGAACATTCTGACCTGCCAGATCTCATTCTGCCTTTAAATAGTGTCGATCCTACATTATTCACTGGCTTTCAAAGCCCGGTGAACTACTTCTACCATCACGTCTCCCTGCTCAGTGTCTCCTGGCTGTAGCAGCCCACCTGCCTGTGTGAGCAGTTCCTCTGAGGATAGCTGGGATGGTGAGGGGGGGTGGGGTTGTATTGTGATTTCACCAGGCTGCTTGTACTTCAAGTGCATCCTTCTGAACCATGGCGAGCCTGGCTATTTTCAAATTTACTGTACACGGGCTTTGCAGATGAAGGGGGAAATTGTGGGCTGCTGATTGCTTTTGACTTTGAAGTGCAGACTTTTCAGCAAGCTGATTTGTTTTCAGTGAAACCCTCATAAAACATGTGCTGTAATCAAGAATATGCCACAGATCATGCAAGGCATTCGATTATATGCCAGAAATACCAGTCCATCTGCTGCCGAAACGGGAAGCAGTTAGAGAGCAGTTCGCCTTTGGCTGTTCCTCAGAAGTAAAAGACTTGCACAAAACATCTCCAATAGTCTCTAGATACATTCTTAACACAAGTAGTCATGTGAAGAGCATTTTAAGATAATATAAACCCTTCCTGAAGTCAAATAACAATAGAATAGGATAGAGCTACACTAAATAAACAAGTTTGGATTTTTTTCCCCATTCCTCTCATCTCAAACAGAATAACAAAAATATCCTGTACTCTAGATATACATCAAATACATATACAATGACACCAAACGCATCCACAAACGTACATCCACACCCATATAGACACGCATACAAGCAAAAGAACTATCGTAGCAGATTTTCACGTAATTCAGAGGAATTTAAAGGTGGGACGTTTTATGACCTGTCAATACAGTGGAAACCAGGGCTATAATAACCCAAAGACCATCTGTTTTAATGCACACTCTTTGGGTTTCATTATAGAATTTAAACCCATGGCTTTATCAGTTTGAACACAGAGTCATATGATGCGTGTGCTTTAAGTCTAGCTGTAATGGAAAAACAAACAGAATCATGACAGTAGGTTGAGGATCAGATCAATGGTGACACTCAGATCCCTGATGAGTCTTTCAAAAAAATCCCAGTACAGCACACACACACGCACACTTTACCCATTACACATGCCCTGGGCGTTCATTGCACCAGTCCCCATTAACTTCACAGACCGTTTGGCTTTACCAAAGGCAAAAGTCCTTCGTCATTTTCTCCTTAAAAGACATTTCAGTTATGTTCAACTTGGGTTTAAAATTGTTTATTGAACTTGAACCTATATTCCAGCCATGCTTAACTGCAAACCCAACACCCTACACTAATATTCCCTCCACCGTGATGGCAGAGTTCATAGCCAACACAGGTTCCCCAGGTTCCCGGGGCCAGGGGCCCCTGTGCTTTTATGGCCCTTTTTAAATCATCAAGTGCTTAGCAGGAATGGCTCAATGTCCACTATGTGAAAGAATGCAGCAGGTAGAGAAACAGGGAGCATGTGGTTATAAAGAGCCAGACCACCAGCACTGCAAGAGTAATTATTTCACCACAGAAGGGGCTTCCTTCACTGTGATCTGCTTGGACCCAAGCCATACAGCCAGTTGGCTCAGCGCTGATGCACACGCAGGCATGTAAACGGCAGCATGTGTGTTTTTCGCCTTGCAGTTTTCAGAATGTAAACACCCAAGTCTCAGATTCATCTCTTCTCGTATCGTTGTCTCTCGGCGTTAGACCAGCGTTGCCGCCCTTTTTTGCTGAGTTTCTCGTCTCTGCCTCGAGATGTAAGCGCAGACGTACCGGTCACTTCTCACAGCTACTGGGCTGCGTTCGAAAAAACCTCCACCTCACCATCTGCGTGCTGGAATCCGCCGGGCCGCACAGCCGGTTGGAGGTGGGGCGGCTCGCGAGCCCTAGGGTGGAGCAGTGAGCTTCGGCAGGCCTCAGCATCGCACTCGTAAAGCTCGCCGTAACCCCCCCACCACCCCCCTGCTCCTCCTCCTCCTCCTCCTGCCCGCTGCTCCGTGGAGCCGAGCCCCACAGCCCTGGCCTCCTCGCCAAGCTGTGCAAAACAAACACACGCGTACGGATTTCTCTGCTGTGATTCAGATGTTCCAGAGGCTTCAGTTATGAAGCTTCCTCTCCAGGGTCAGATGTGGGGAGAGGCCTAACACGGCTGTGTGAAGTCAGAAATGCAGTGCATACATGCCCCCACGTTACATGCTAAAGACTCCTGCAGTTACCTTACAGTAGAAGTGCTACTGTGTTAGAAGGAGGTTTTTGAAACGCAGTGTATACTGACGTATTTTAGGATCAAGTAGGATGTTTGTTTGTTTGTTTTTTTCTTGAATCTTGCACACGTGTATATTCATGAGTCCTTAAATCAATGGCAGGAGGAGAAACAGAGGAAATAGAGAAAAGAGAGGAGAAAAGATGGAAGGAGCTGAGATGAGGGGGGGGGGGGGCTCAGATGTGTTGAGACTGATGAGCTGTTTGTTCTGTACTGCAGCTCTCAGGGTTGAGACGGTTTTGGCGCACTCGGCTCTGCTGTGTGCTCTGTGTTGGTTTGTGCTGTGCTCCAGCTGCTGGATCCAAATGTGCTCTTCATTACAGAGAAAAGAGCAGTGAGAGCAGGCGAGAACCACCGCCAAGTTCTTGGGCCCCATGAGCCATCGGCGAGAGTTCCAGCCAGGGAACGGCTCGGCTCAGGAAGGGGAAGCAATGATTCCATTCCAGCCGAATGCTACTTCTGTGGAAAAGTCTCCGGTCCATGACCTGGTCTTCTGAGGCTGTTGCAGCTTTAGTTCGCCATGGAGAGAAGCTACATCTGCCCTTGCAGGACTGAGTCCAACCCAGGGAGCTCCTTGGACTGGACTTAAGTGTGCTGAGGTCTTCAGTGTGTTCAGGTCTTCACTGTGCTGTGGTCTTCAGTGTGTTCAGGTCTTCACTGTGCTGTGATCTTCAATGTGCTCAGGTCTTCAGTGTTTTCAGGTCTTCACTGTGATGTGGTCTTCAGTGTGTTATGGTCTTCAGTGTGTTCAGGCCTTCACTGTACTGTGGTCTTCAGTGTGTTAAGGTCTTCAGTGTTTTCAGGTCTTCACTGTGATGTGGTCTTCAGTGTCTTGAGGTTTTTACTGTGCTGAAGTCTGCATTATCCACCCCTGGACACTCAGTCTTAACCTCACTGAACACACATCTCAAGCTATACTGAACACCCACCTCTAAACATACTGTATACATAAATTATTAGCTTTAGAAACCTTCTGAACACTATCTATCCAAGAGTCCAAGAGTATCCTTTGCAGAGCACAAACAGATGTGCACACACACACACACACACACACACACACACATACACTAACACACAAACTGACACACAGACACAACTTAAAACTAACAGTGGACAATGAGTGAAGCTGAATTATGGTGATGCTGTCCTCGGTCTTTCCAGGCCAGATAACACACACTCCCACATACTAATGCATACATGTTAAGCGTCCATCCCCGTGGATCACTAACACACCATGTTTTTGTTTCAACTGGAGGCTCTAAATGCACACTATGAAGATTTACAACCTTTAGTCTCTTCCCTCTTTCTGTCAGACACAGATGCACGCATACACATATACACACACACACACACACATACACACACACACAAAATTCTGTGCCAGCAATGAGTCAGGACTGTAGCAGCACCTGCAATGTAACAGATCCCCACAGTCCACTTATACATTGCGTCCTTCTCCACACACACACACACACACACACACACACACACACACACACACACATGTGCACATGCGTACACACACATGCACACATACAGATATTTGACTATACACACTGACACACCTCTCTCTCTCTCTCTCTCTCCCATTCTCTAACATACATAAACACACACACTCACACAAGCACCTACACATCTCTCAAGATTTTTCCATGTTTATTTTGTCAAACCGAAACAATGGGACAGCACCAGAACTGTTTTATTGTTTTATGAGTTGATGACATCATGGGTTACGAGTGGCTGCAAGTGGCTTTGCAAGGGCTCCTGGTCTTCGGCTTCACTCTTTTGCACAGATAGAGAGAGAGAACTCTGCTTTCCTGGGAGATAGAGAGAGAGCTCTGTCTTCTTGAGAGAGAGAGAGAGAGAGAGAGAGAGAGAGAGAGAGAGAGAGTGAGTGAAAGTTCTTCCTTCCTTAGAGAGAGAGGTCTACCTTCTGCAGACAGAGTTCTACCTTCTGTAGAGTGGAAGGGAGCTGTTCCTTCTACAGGGAGTGAAAGATCTCTACCATCATATATGTATTGTTCTTTTAACTTCAGTGAATTTGAGAGAAATCTGATCAAGTTACCTAGACTTTCAGGGCACTGAGGAATGTGTGGATAAGTGACCAACTGTGCGTGTGTATGTGTGTGTGTGTGTGTGTATGTATGTTTGCGTATATGTGTGTGTGTATGTGTGTGTGTGTGTGTGTGTATGTATGTGTGTGTGTCTGTGTGTGTGTGAGAGTGTGTGTGTGAGCTCCAGCTGGCCAACATGGGGATGATTATGCCACTGTGCTCTAATGTTTCACATTTGGTTTTCCTTCCTTGTACTACACACATATACGTATACATACACTGACACACACAAACACACACACAAACAAACACACACACACACACACACACACACACACACACACACTCCGACACACACCCTCTGTGCTTCCTTGCTTCCGCACCACACTCCTATCTTTGAGCGTCTTTTGACCGTTTCTGCCTCGATCCTGATACGCTGGTCCCAATAAAAGCACACAAATTTGCCTTAGCGGGCTGTTTTCAGCTTGCAGAGGCAGCCTGCCTCCAGTAGGCTCTTCAGCTCTGGTCAGGCCCTTGCGGGCACAGACACGGACCTTGACCTTGGCATTGACCTTGGCCCTAGTACACAGTAGACAGCAAGAAGATGGCTGTGCTGCTTTAACCCATCTCAGTCCACGAAAGGCTCTTCAGATCTCCTCCACACCAGCAGTCTGTTTAGCATTAACCCTCACAGGTCAGGCAGAACTACCACATCTCCCGTGCCAGAATCAGTAAAAGTCCAGCCTTCTTATTTACGAGTTCATTTATAATCATCAAGTGTGCCGTTACCGAGGGGGCAGGCAATCAATTTCACCGTTAAGAGCGGTAATACATCCACGGCGGCATTAGGAGAGATTTATAAATCCTGAAGTCAGAGTAATTGTGGATGTGGAACTTTTACTGCTGGTTTTAACGGCTCCCAGGCCCACTGCGTGGACCGGAGCGGCGTGGACCGGAGCGGCGTGGTCCTCAGACATACTGGCACATCCCGCCCAAACGAGGTCGCGCTCCGCCAGTCCGCTCGCTCGGCCAGCGTCCCCCTCGCGCACATGTGAAATCAATACAGCCGCCGTTTGACGTGCCAGCCTCGCTCGTTCTGTCAGATGGGAAACATATTGCCAGAAAGAGATCATTTCTTTAAGAGAAACCCTGATGCATGAAGGAAGGGAGAGCAGAGATATTGTTCTGCTTTCTGAGCCCTGAAATGACTGGCTTCCGCAGAACGTCGATGTACTGGGCCGATGCTTGGACTCACTTTTAATTGTTTGGCCACATGTCAAAGGGAGTCGTATCTAACCCCATGGAAAAGTCTTAAGGTGCAGCGGGCCAGTCATCGGCGAGCCCCAGGTCTCTGAAGGTGTTTAATGAACAACCAGGACATCCTAAAGCACCGTTTTATACAGCTGGAGACCTTGGAACACAGTAAAGCTGAATTCCACAGACACATACACACAGGTATAAGGATTCCAGGTTTTCTTTCGCAGTGTAGCTCAGAATGTCAGTCAAGCCTCCACACC
Organism: Sternarchorhynchus goeldii; assembly: GCA_028565775.1. NCBI lineage: Eukaryota > Metazoa > Chordata > Actinopteri > Gymnotiformes > Apteronotidae > Sternarchorhynchus > Sternarchorhynchus goeldii. Next base: position 12,304,083 of record JAOXYF010000028.1, read on the forward strand.
TGAACCAATAAAACTGACAAGATTTGTGAATATATGTACAGAGGAAAAGGACACTCAGTGGTTGGAACAGAACCACAATACAACAGGGTGTGGGGGTTTAGTACATTAAAATAACCAAACCAAGCTATTAATGTGCATTAATGAATCACTCCTTCATTCATGGAGCTCTGGAGAATGCAGACATGGTTCTTGCCAGACTGTATTTGCAGCCTACGATGCACCTGTGTCTGGTTAGAGGTGGGTGTTCAGGAGGTTCAGAGTCTATTCCCCTCTCTCATGAATACTCCATTTATGAATGAACTTTACTTTTGTTGTTGCCGGTACTGAACTACCGCAGCGCTGTAGGCTCCATGCTGGAGTTTCAGCACTAACAGTTTCGGTAGTTTTAACTAACTCAGCGGTGTCCAGAGGTGCATGCCAGTTCAAGCGCTGTTGGCCTCAGGGCAAGCACATGAAAGACTGCTGCTCTGAGACATGTCTCTCCATAAATGTGGAGAAACATTTTTGGGAACAGAACTTTTCCGTCTTGCTGAGACCAGCTCTCTGGCTGTGCCTCTTTTCTCCTCCTGGGCCAGTGGCGCTGGGCTGGTTCTGGTGTAAAACAGCTCATTTGGACCTCCCAGCATCGCTCTGGCGAAACTTGTAAGGTGGCAACTTCCAGAGCCCGCCAGGCTTCCCGAGTGACCAATCATTCCACTCTCACCCAGATGTCATAAACAGCTTAAAACCCTATTAAAAGCACAAATACCTTCTCAAAACTAAGTAGACTTATATAAAACAATATTTCCTGTCTGTGAGTTGCCTGTATATAATATATTCAGAAGCACATTATGTATGACTCAAATAAGGCTTATTTTTCCCTGGCAGTGAGTTGTGAACAACCCTTCTATAAATATAAAAACTCTCTACACTAGAAAGCAAGTGCTCACTCACTCTCTCTCTCTCTCTCTCTCTCTCTCTATCTCTCTCTCTCTCTTTCTCCCCATATCCCTCTCTCCCTCTCTCTCACACACATTCATTTTCTTTGTCTCTCTCCTCTCTCTCTCTCTCTCACACACACACAAACACACCTGATAAGACTTAATGGGAAGCTATTACAACTAGCTGATGACAGACTATGTAATATTTCCAGAGAGAAACTCTCCTCAGTCATTTCTGGAGTGTGTGTGTACACGCATGTGTGTGTGCGGGGGGGGTTACTACCTAAATAACAGTAAAACACACACATAATTGTGTTTAATGTGTGGCCAGCAGGTCTGCAATGGCCTGGCACAGGAATATAAACACTACTTTAGTTCAAAGGCTGAAAGAAACTGAAAGAGCAAAAGCAGGTTTGGATCAGAGCCACTCAGCTCAGTTATTTTTAGCTTCCAAGCTACCAAGCCAGAGTTCCCGTGTTCCTTTATCCCTTCCACATATCTGTCTGATTACTGCCAGAGGGACCCATTTACTTACCATTAGACACACATTAAGGGTCACTTACCGATGGACAGGAAAGAATATCACCTAGTGACAGGAAGTGATGTGTTACTGCTGTCTGTGTAATATCTGTCCTTTCCAGATGTGCATCATGTTCCAGTGTCATCAAGCCTGTAGTCAGCCATGCCAGTCCAGACTGATGATCATAAATATGCTAAAGCTATAGAGACGTCTACACCCTCCACTTGGGTGAAGTCACAGAAAAGTAGCCCATCTCCCACACCACCTACATGTTTCGAAAATGGAAATAAACCAAATTAACTGACCTGTAAACTTGTATATGTATAGTGAGAGAGAAGCAATTTGCTTGAACACCTGTTCAAAACATCCTGTTACTCTTGAAAACTTATGTGCTGTAATTTCTATGACATAAATTTATTGTACATTTTTAGAGTCGTAACACTGACTGCTGCCCTTCGAGTCTGTTTAGTATTATTTGTAAACAAAACCTATTACTGTGGTGAGCTCTGGTGATCAGTATCAAGTGTGTCATTTACATCACAGATCACGTTGAGTCTGAATACTGATGTTGTCCTGGTGGACCTGTGGGTGGAGGCATAATTTCAGCAGTTTGTGGAGACAGAGCTGCCCATCAA
>JAOXYF010000028.1:12306818-12326299 GCA_028565775.1 Sternarchorhynchus goeldii
AAACCCCCCCCCCCCCCCCCCCACACACACACACACACACATACACAACAGCGCTCCAAAAGGATTTAAAACCTCTAATACTGCAGCCATGTAACTTCCAAAATAACACATGGATTCATGACTATACATCATAAAACTCTATACGTCGCTGCTTTGGGTAATGCTGCAGAATAAAGAGTGCATGGAACAGAGCAGTGGTGTAGAATATCCTCTCACTCTGTCTCCCAGGGGCATGCGTCCTGCTGCCTCTGAGCCCAGGCTGTTTCCTGTCTCGCAGCTTGCCTGCTGCAGCTGGCACACACACACACACACACACACACATGCATACACGCCACACGCGCACACACTCGGACCATCAAAACAATGAAATTACAGCTCATCAAAAAACATTCTTCGTTTTATCCTCAGAAATGTCAAGACCACTGGTCTGCTCATAAAGGACACAACTCCCACATCATTTTTTCATAAAGAATATAACCACCGTTTGATTAAGGAGGAATGCCGCGTGTATGCTCAGAGTATGGACTCGTTTTGAGATTTTCGCGGTAATGCCAGGAAATGCGCGTGACCTGGGAGCCTGCATGACATCAGGCTAAAGAAACCCTGTTTGAATGTTCGTCCAGCACATCTGCTGAGTGGAAGCAAAGACTCCACATGCCCACACACGGACTGCTCCTCAGCTCTAGTCACTGGCTCCTGCATGGGACAGCCTCAGTCCTCCAGTCCAGGGAGGTGAGAGGGAGAGAGAAAGGAGGAGGGCTAGAAAAGCACTGAGCTTTTGAAGTGGTGTGCCTGCGCCTGCCTGTGTGTGTGTGTGTGTGTGTGTGTGTGTGTGTTTGTGTGAGAGCGAGAGAGACACATCATAGTCGAGACTGTTTCTGTGCGGGTGTGATTTATTCTCCACTGTGTCATTCCTGTGTTCGTGTTTCTCATCAGCCCGTTAACCAGCCTGCTCTGGCAAAATGCACACACACACACACACACACAGCCTATTAACCAGGCTATAGCTACACTGGGGAAACAGGTGCAGCACAAAGACACTTTTACTAGCCCAACTTACCCCATAACCCATGCTACATCCACCCTATCCCCACCCTTACTTCAGACCCCACACTGGTCCAGTTCTACAACCCAGCACTCAGTCCTCTTCCACCCCATATACTCCTCCCATTCCAGATCTGGTATGTGTATGCAGAAGGCATGACTACACACCTCTGTTTATGTACACGGCTCACGGGATTGGCTGCGTCAGCCTCCTGTTGCTATCCTCCACAGCTGGGAAAACCCACATGACCAAAAAAAAGTATCCCACAAGTCATTTATATATCATGATTAAGACATCTACACGGTAAAAGGGAGGGTCCCCCCTGCCAGAGCTGATGGTAGCGACCAAACAGAAAAAAGAAGAAAAAAACCCAACATATTAAACAGATCAATTAAATATTCAGAAAACAGTAAGAAGTAAAGGTGAGGTGAAGATGACACGTCCATTCTACTGATACTGGATTCAGCATTATTTCACTGTTGAAATAAAGAAAGCAAATTTCATTGTCACTGCTGAAAAATATATGAAAAAGACCAGCCATACGTACTGAATCTTCATGTGTTGGTAGTTCTTGGCTCAACATGGTTTTGTATGAAGAAAATGTCCAAAAATTGTTCAACTTTATTCAAAATACCCCTTTTCAAAACTGGAGGCTTGACGTTATGGAGACTTGGTCTCAATCCTAAGTCCCCTTCGCTTTATAATATTAATACACATATATTATCTCTTTATAACATTCTAACATGTGTATGATGTGTACCATGTGTAGGCAGGGCCATAGTCCTTACTGTCACACACATCTATACATAATGCATCCAGAAGGGTTTCACACCCTTTCAAGTTGTTTACATTTGACATATTTAATTTGCCATTTCAAGGATTTTGATTTCTCTTCAATCTACACAAAATGTTCTGTGGATGTTTTGTAAAAATAAAAAAACTGAAATATCCTATTGATTTGGCAAAGTATTTGGTTAAAGCACCTTTGGCAGCAATGACAGCCTTAGGACTTCTTGGAACGTTCCTACAAAATTGGCTGGATGTTCTATTGGACGTTTCTCCCGTTCTTTGTGACATGATCATTCAAGCTCTCCTGCTTCAGGTCTCTCCAAAGATGATTCATTTGGTTCAGCTCTGGAGTCTGACCAACTCCAAGCAGACTCTAATGTGTGTTTTAGTATGGAATGGCTTTCATCTAGATGCTCTTCCATAAAGGCCTGATTGCACTGGTGGTTGTCTTGTTCTCCAAAGAACTCTGGATCTCATTTGTAGTGACAGTTGGGTTCTTAAAATCTTCTAATCTAACATTCATACGGTCCATCTTTCCCACATAGGTAATGACAGGTTGCCAGATAGACTAAAATCCTTCCCCATCACATCATATAGTGTAGCAGATGTTTTCCAAAGTCAGGTAGTCCATGAGATCTTTAACCCAATGATTATACGTAGGTTGGGACTGATCTTTCAATTTAAGCATCACAAGTTGTCAGGTGTTTATACAAACATCAACCATCAAACATCACTGTGAGTGGAGATGGTTCAATGAAGGTTTCCAGGGACCTTCACAGGGATTATTGATTCCCAAAAGGCAAGTTAGAATGTGGCATGATCACAACATGTGTGAAAAGGTACCTGTTTCGCACCAGTCACCCATGGGGTCAATATTTTTACAGGAATCTTAAAGTGAGTTTTACTTTAGACCAATGCAAAAGGTGGACAGTCTTGAATTGTATCCCAGTATGTATTTGACAGATCGAAAGGGAATGTATTCTGTGTGAGATAACTTTTCATGGTCCCACAGATATTTGTATATCAAAATCCTCCTCCCATTGTTATTTTAATACATTTAGAAGCTCCAAATGTCCAGAATTAACTATGGAATATACTTTGCCAATAATATTTTCAGAATTTGGAGTGATTTCAAGATTCAGAAGTCATCCAGAAGACATTTGGATAGTATGGTGGGAAACTAGGAAGGATGTGATGTAATAAAGTTACGAAGCTGTAAATACCTGAAAAAATGTGTCCAAGAAATATTACAAATTTTGCTAAGCTGTTAAAATGACAAAAAAAAATGCTATCCATAAAGAAATCTTTTACTGTTTGGAAACCTTTGTCATCTATTCTTTAAAAGCCATGTCAATTACTGTAGAAGTGCACATACGTATTATTAAATAACACCTACGTATTATTTCTGCCTATGGGAACCTGTATTAAGGGTTATTTACAGGTGTCGTTTCTGAGAGGTAAGTGCCACAATCAAGTGGCTGGTGTCACTCATTAACAAGTGATAGAATTAACAAATGATGGCAGCTGTGGGTCACAAGCTGGCAATTGCCAATTCCAAATTGGAACTTGCTGTTACGTGGCATTTCTGGACAGCATGGCAGAAACTTCCTGGAATAATCTTGACTTCCTACAAAACAACAATAAAAAAAAAAAAAAAACTCAATTTAATTCCAAGAAATCATCCAAAACTTAATTCAATTTAAGGAATTGCTCCAGAAATATGACAGCGGTTACCACTCGTTCCTGCAGCATTTATAATTAGAACCTCAAACTCCCAACAATGTCAGACTTACAACCTCCTACCACTGAAGACTGAGTTAAAAAAGTTATTTAAATAAAGTTACATTTAAATAAAGTTAAACAAAAATAAGCTAAATAAATGCACATTATACCTACTAAAATGTTCCCATTGACTCATATCCATGCATCGTTTTGCTACCCATATAATTTCCTACATGTATTTTAAAAGTGCCAACTACAGCATTTTTAAAAACAAATGATCATTAAATGTCAAGTTTAACTTTCTATATGCCTGCTTTTACAAATAGATCAACCAGCTCTCTGCCTTCTAACTCCATTGTTGATTCCTGTTTGTACAGTGGCCCTCAACACACCTCACACCCTTTACTGTAACAATAAATAAAGTGAAAGAAAATACTTGTAAAGGAAAATGACCAAATTGACAAACAGGAGGAAGGGGCAATGAACGAAAAATGTGAAAATATCATCATAGATAGGGATAAAAGCCATGTAACAAAAGCACAACTGCGGGCCTAAAAAGGCAGTACACTAGCAGAACTTCTGCTAAACGCAGTGTTGTTCACGGCCAGAGCGGCAGTCGACCCCCAAAACTCCGTCAACAGGAAGGATGATGTTCGGCACCCCATACTGTTCCTCAAACACATCAAAAACCCTAACGCCCCCCTCCTCACCAGTGCAACCCAACCTGCACCTGAGCAGAAAAACACCAGAACATTCACTTTACTCAAAACACACACAGGGTGTCGGAGTAAAAATGATACAGTGGTTTGTGTAGACCGCTTGGGGCTGGTGCTTCTGTTTGCATCTCTTTCACGTTGTACATCAAGCTATCACTGTTCTCTAGAACACATAACAAAGCTGTTTTTATTCTTTAAAATTCAAAAATGATGTAAAATTCAAACATGGGGGGGGGGCAGTTGGGGGTGCAATTGCTTATTACTTTAATGCTGCCCAAATATGGCAAGGAATGTAGGGCTGATGTCTCTCAGGACATGGGAGGTTGAGGTCACCCTCTGTAGTGTTCTACACATCTAAGTTCTATACGCTGGGACCCCGCACAGTCAGTGTAACCTGTATTACTGCTGACTGACAAAACAGTGCAGATGAAGCATTCACTGGGAAGACAAGGTTTAACATTTTTTCACGCTAGTTCAGGTGATGTGGTTTTTTTTCCAGTTTTCAGTCGAGTGGATTAGTCACACTGACTGCTATGTCAGCCATGTACATGTTCCATCACTCACACAGTAAATAACACTCAGCTGCAGTAAAAAAAAAATTAAAAAATTAAAAATGAATAACTATAGTTCCACGTAAGGAAACTTTGATATTTAATGGCATTTGACGAGTTCTCATTAAGAGCTGGGGGGTTTTGAGGAGTGGGTGTGTATGAAATGTTGTGTTGTGGAACGATGAAAGACGGTGTTTTTGCAAACGCAGCCCACCCCCCCCACGACCTGCAGCAGGATGAACGACAGTGAGGGGGAGTGTAACCACAGCAGGGCAGATCAACCCACCGCCATCATGGACGACATCCTGTCTCACCATGCGCCCCGTCTCTCTCTTCCTCTGTCTGTGAGCCTGGAGGAACAGCTCTTCGCTCTCTCTGTAGGAGCCTCCACTTTAGGAGCCAAAGAACACACCCTCCACCAGGTCATTCTGGTGCAGAACTCTTTAACAGGTAAATACACACTACTCTCAGAACTGGGGGGGGGGGTTCTTTCCCGGCTTGGTAACGTGCTGTATATACAGTCTGATGCATAGCCCCAGCCTCGATCTCGTCTAGCTTAATTACGCGAATACATCAACATGGCGGTTTGTAGATTTCACACTCAGCACGAGCTAAGAAAGAACCTTGCTTTGCCCCACTCAAGCTCTGAGAGAAACCAATATATGACTAAATATTAATGGTTAAAATGGCTGGAATCTAGGATCAACCATTCAGTATATATATATATATATATATATATATATATATATATGTGTGTGTGTGTGTGTGTGTATGTGTATGTGTGTGTGTGTGTATACACGTGTGTGTGTGTGTGTGTGTATGTATATATACACGTGTGTGTGTGTATGTATATATACACGTGTGTGTGGTGTGTATGTGTGTGTGTGTGTGTGTACAGCTGTTTGGGGAATCAGCAATGTGTTGGTGACTGAGAGCAGATTGCTACTGTGTGATCAGAGTGGCCGTAACTGACTGAGAGCTGAGGCAGATTGTCTTTGTATTAGTGTGTGTGATTAACACTTGCTGTAACATGGGCTAACCAAGTCCAGACACACTGTTATGTGGCCGCATAGCAAGTGATTAGTGAATGTGAACCACTGCTGGTGAACATGACCTGTAACTCACCTTTAAGAGGACGTTTGAAGGTTCATGTTTAAGCCAGAATTATTAACTACGGCATAATAGACATAAACACTTCACAGTAAATTGGGTATAGTACGTTTAACATTGTTTAATTGGGTATAGGACATGTTTAATATTGTTTAGCTGAGTGACACTATCTGTTTTTTAAACACTGTAATAACCACTGGTAGTATCAAGTGTTAGCAATAAATTGATGTTCTCGGGTTTTAATTATATTAGACAAATCTTGCTTTTAAAATTGGAAGATAAAAGATATCCAACAAACCAAATATAAATCGTATATTTAGTATCGATTTCTCTTAATTTGCATGTTAATAGTATAGGAAGTGTCCTGATCAGTCGGACAAGACCATATAAAGAAAAAACAGTGGGGTTAAAATATAACTTTTATGTCGGTTTGGCCTAAACTGTCAGTTTAGATTGTAGCTACAGCATGTACTGTAATTTTGGACTAAAATGTGTGTAAGTTTGGACCATTGTAACAGCTAAAGTATAGGATCCAGAAGAGACGGAAACAGTCACAAAGCGATGGAAGACAAATAGGCTAAACGTGACCAGTTAGCGTCTCTTATACTGCCATAACGTGACCAGTTAGTCCGTCTTATACTGCCATAAAGCTAAACTCTAAAACTCTGTCTCATCCAGCTTGAGATGATAAACAAATCCAACCCAAAAAACAATCAAATCAATTTAGATTAGAAGCGAAACACTCTCAAAATTATGACGGGTATCTGTTTGTCGTTTTTTTCTTGAATAGAAAAAAATGTGTCGCGTCACGAAGCATATCTGTGTGTTCAATCGTACCGCCAAAATAAAAATACGGTTTTAAATTTAAACCTAAAGTTACAAATCCAATGTTTTACGGATACATAATTGTGACTGCTTACGTTTTTGTAATACTTCTTTACAATATAAATAAACGTTAGGGAACAAAATTTGTTCTTGTCAAAGTGAAATTGCGTTTGTTCAGACGTCATATTTTATAGAATTATCATTGGTCATAGTGCTTTACCTAGACTGTTAAAGCCCTGTAATATAAACATGATTATGAAGTGATATAAAATAACATTTAGGCTACTATTTAAACATTATGTTTCGCACTATTACTTTGCATCTAGGCATTTAATATTTCCCTTGTCGCTGAATGATGCAATGCTTTGATTGCCAATGTTACATCTATGGCCGACAGGAGGCGCCGTAGACCTGTTTAAAACCCTACTTGATTATTACTTGGAATGAGCGCGCTGAGGTTGTTTCTGATCACTCCTGACTATGCCACTTCCAAAATGATACCAAGGATACCTTACTATTTCCTTTCTAACTAATATAAGTTAACACTAAATAAAGAACTTGTAAAAATTGAGGCAAAACGCGTTTTTTCAGAGTATAGTTATTTGAGAAATTATGTGATAATTACTACCAGAAGCCTATCTGGTTCTTTGTAACTAATTGTCTGTTTAGCCTATTATTATATCTTAAAGTTTTATCAAATGTCGTGTCCCTGTCTTCGTCGAGAATAAACTGTAGGCAGTTAGGATGAAGTGGTTTTTTTTCGTGTCGCTTGGTTGTTGGGGACAGTTCACCTGGAAAAAAGTAAATCATCACCACAAACTCCGTAAATGCACAATGTATTTCTGCAGACCTCAGCTGTTGAATGAATCGGTAGGTCTATTTAAATTAAAACGCAAAGCAAAGACATCCTAAATTTATTACATGATTATATTGAGACTCTTATAATGAAGCTTGGCGCTCTTACGTATATGGACGGGTACCTGTAGATCTGACTTTTAAAAAACATATTAACATGTTTATTTACAAATGTTCTAGAAAATAACACAATGATAGCATGTCGAAAATAGTAACAAACCGATCTATATTTGTTCAAAAATATTTTGATTATTACACAAATACAACTGACTGAACAATAATCAGGCCAGTTAATTTAGTAAATGTTTGTGCCATTAAATTAAAGCATAAACCATATTAATTCTAAAGGCAATTGTAAATAGCCTAGGCTACACAAATAAAATGTATCTTACTTACTTATTAATTTATTCGTTTATTTATTTATGGTAAATGTTTAATGTGCCTCCATTTAAATGTGCAGTTACCAATACTAATGATTATTAATGTTAAATAGGTTTAAACGATTAAGTACAAAGACAACTAAATCCTTTCAATGTGATCGTAAAAAACGAAGGCTTTATATGTTAAAGGAAAAGTAATTACATGGTAATTTATTTTAATAATGTACATTTTAAAAGATTACACTTGTTCAAGTGGTCCTAAAATATGCCATTATAATGAATGGCTGCAGCATATTTTATTGTCGAGTCAAACTTCAAGGTTTGCTCTTAGTGGTTATTGAGGCTGTTTGATTGGAATTTTAAATCCTTGATAAATAAAAGTTCGTTAGGTTTCACTGATTCTTTTGTGCTATATAATTAATAGAGCATAAATCATGTGTTTACTTCTTATTCCAGGCTAAATCGATTCATCCACACAGTAAACCTTCAGACGAGCAAAAGGTTTCGCAATGCAACTACGAGTCCTACAGTAAAATAGCATCTCATGGCAAAGCCAAAACGTGTCAGCAATGTATACAATAATTATTCACCTCGGATACTTATTTCATTTTCGTCATCAGCCCATCCTTTTGAGGCAATAATCGGGAATGAAAAACTATTTCCCGATCCGTTTTAGTATCTCCATGAAGTAAATGAACTACCGTCCAAGTGTTACGGTTTGGATTTGGTGTCAGATACGTGTTGAGCTGTACGACGTCCTCCGGAGTCGTAGTTGCTATCCAAACACAAATAAACAGAGAACAGCATTGGAGTTGATCGCCGGGGAAGGGCGTGTCGAGGGCGGGCTGTGTGCTCCATAGCTCATAGCCCCTGTAAAGTACTGGACCTGTTGCGCTTCGATCGCATTTGAGTCAAACTCGCAGAAGAGCTAAGAACTCGCACACCTCGCAACACAGCAATACATAGGAAACGTTCTTCTTCTTCTTCATATATACAGAAACGCTGCGGCTTACGCGCCAGAATTGAGGGTTTTCTTACGTTGAAAGTTTCTCGTCAGTGTAGACAGTTTCTGAAGTTTACATGGACAAATTTGTAAGTCTTGTAATCGCGTCACACCGAACTTTGTCGCCTTGTTTTGGTCACTGTGGATTACTGAGACACAGCACTTGCTGACACCGACCTTTGACACTCAGTTCTGCGGGGTAAGAATCCGAATTGGGGCTATTTATCTCTTATAAGTGATTCTATTCCATAATGTGTGTTGCGTGTCCACAATGTATATCAAGCGATATGCAGTCTTTCAACGCAATTATTGCCTAACCCATATATGGTGCTAAAATAGGATTAATTAGCTGTTGAACCCAACGTTTTGTGCCAATTACACTCTGCCTTTATCTGAATGTACACCCAATGGTATTCATTAACTACACATGTAATGTATTATTCACTAATACCCAGCATGTAGTAATCGACAATAAACACAATTTGTCAACTCTTTTAATATGTTTTAATATGTGAATATAGGCTAAACTGCATTGAGAACATGATCAGAATCAAAAGGCTTTTTTCTCATTTTTTTCTCAGTGCAATCTATTAGGCGTAACTGTATATCTTGCTATAAAAATGATCCACTATCTTTATTGTATCTGACTCTGCATAGATATTGAGTAATTCGCATTCTTATCAGCGGTATAGGCCATTGTTTTAAAGTTCGGTCTATAACAATAACAATACTCTTTGTTTTGACACTAAATTCAACACTTTAAACCTATTATACTGACTTGAATTACTTAGAACCTTTAGAATATCACTACACATGATACATTAAACTACGTTTCCACTGAGGCAGTATTCCAATAATCAGGACATTATGTAGCCGACATCGTTGTTTAATTAAAAGTATAAGGCAAGTGATGGACACCAAAAGTAAAAGGAAAGTGATGAACGTGCCGTTATCGCCCGCCAAATTAAAACAAACTCAGTTCTGAAGTAAGGCGTATGGCGAACGCTTGACACTGGCAAAACCTCGTCCCTCAGAAACCACAGCCCACTTGTTCGGCTATGTGACACTCGCCAGTTTTGTTAAACCCAGAGCTGTGCTCGCTCCAGTACGCGGGGATTCCCTCGGAGAGAAGCACGTTACGGAAAAAAAGATTTGGCCGCAGCAAAATGTGCGACGTCGCGCATCGGGCTTTTCCTGTGCCGGTAGTAACACGACTGAAGATAGCGAAGACAAATCAGACGAGACCGGTCACAGAGAAACCCTAAGGGTCAAGATTCAACGCACGCGACATTTTATTGTTGTTCTTTCCGAGGCTTTAGATTTAGTGTAGATTCGATTTGATTTGCTTGGTATTCGATCATTTAGTGATGTTTTTCATGTCAAAATTCTTTTTATGTGATTTTTTCCTCGTAGAAAGATTTCTGATTACATTTTTATTAAAAGTGTCGATCTATAGTTTATATGATATAGCCTATAATATACTCAATAGACTATACTACAAATGCATTTAATATGAACTTTATATATCGATAACTATATATGCCTATGAATATTGTAATAAGCATTCATCAGATAATTAGCCCAAACCTAGATCGAACATTTCAGCTTTAGGTTCCAGTGCAGGCTGCATGCATCCAAGAATACATTCAGACTCCGCAATAACCTTTCATAAATGGAGCATGCGAGAGGAGACAGTTAACAGTTAAAATTTAACTGGTTAATTCTTCCCTTGTTGAAAGGTCTGTTTGAATGTTTTATAAACAGACAAAAAAGAAAAATAGTTTGGGTTTTCTTTAATAATTGTGAGCAACATATAACGTAAAACGATGCTAATTCTAAATTCTTTCGTTTGTTTTTTAACAGGAACCTTTTGGAGATTAAATTTCGTGACTGAGTCTTCGTTTTGTGGCACGCCGCCAAAAAATGGGAAGTAAAACTCTGCCGGCCCCGATTCCTCTTCACCCGTCCCTCCAGCTCGCCAATTACTCTTTTCTGCAGGCGGTAAATAGCTTCCCTGCCGCTGTCGACCACCTGCAAGGACTCTACGGCCTCAGTGCGGTGCAGACGATGCACATGAACCACTGGACGTTGGGCTACCCACACATGCAGGGACTCCGATCAACCATCACCGAGATGGCAGCCGCTCAGGGTCTCGTGGATCCTCGGTTCCCTCTCCCTGCGTTACCATTCGCCGCGCACCTCTTCCATCCTAAACAGGGGACGATAACTCACGTGATCCCGGCCCTCCACAAAGATAGACCCCGCTTTGATTTTGCCAATCTCGCTATTGCGGCTACTCAAGAGGACCCACCAAAACCCGGTGACCTGTCGAAACTGACTGCAGGTCTCAACGGTGCGATATCAGAGTTAAACAAACTATCACCGGACAGAAAGCCCCCGCGTGGGAGGCTTCCGTCTAAAACCAAAAAGGAATTTATTTGCAAATTTTGTGGGAGACATTTTACCAAGTCCTATAACTTGCTTATCCATGAGCGTACTCACACAGACGAAAGGCCCTACACGTGCGATATATGTCACAAAGCTTTTAGGAGACAAGATCACCTCCGCGACCACCGGTACGTATTCCGGCATGCACTTTGGCAGTCATTCAGTTAACAACAAGGTCCTACCTTGAAGTCAGCTCTTCCCAGTGTCGTTTGCGGCTACCTTGATTAACGGTTCTCTTTATTGTAATCACGACATGGATGTGGTAGTGTACGTTGAATTCGGTATGGATCATGTACCCTCGATAAATTTAATACGGGTTCTCGTCTTATTTTTCGCTACAATACCGGACATAGGCTTATCCTACATCTCTGAAACTCTTTCAGATATGATACATGGCAAACGTGTTATTGAATAAAGACTTTCCCAGTGTTACTGAGATGACAGGAAATAACCCATGTTCTGTGTTACTGGTTCTACTTTCAGATACATCCACTCCAAGGAGAAACCTTTCAAATGTCAAGAGTGTGGAAAAGGGTTTTGTCAGTCGCGAACTTTGGCTGTTCATAAAACACTGCACATGCAGGTGAGGTATTATTATTATCCTAATAGCGTGTTGTGACTTTTTTGTGCTATTTGCTTATTGAAGTGTTTCTCTTTTAATATAAATACGTAACTACGCACTCTAAATAATTGGACTAATTGGCTACATACCCATATCTAAGAGCTCGCCTACAGTTTGCAATTTGGGATTCATTACCGTAAGGACTAGATAAAAATGGCAAATAGCATTGTGGGAAATTTTGTCCGGTACTTTTATTGTTGGTAATGGCGTTAATTTTAGAAACAAAATCTTAACGTTGTAATAAAGTGTTGCACTAGTTTATTTGTCTATGTAAGGTAACAACAGGTTTAAAAATAAAGCAGCTTTTGAATTCCGTACGTACGATTAAAACCTAAAGGGAATAATCATTTGCTTGCTTCAAATCTAAACAGGAGTCCCCTCACAAATGCCCCACATGCGGAAGAACCTTTAATCAAAGAAGTAACCTGAAAACTCACCTTCTCACCCATACAGACATCAAGCCCTACTCCTGTGAGCGCTGCGGAAAGGTGTTTCGGCGCAACTGTGACCTGCGACGGCATAGTTTGACACATACACCCCACCAGGACTACTAGCTGGCAGGACTAGAAAGCTAAAATAAACCAAATTCCCAGCGGATATAGCAGCCATTTCAACACCGACCAGTTTTGCTGTGAAATAATTGCGGACAAATCTCACGCAGAGAGCACGACATAAAGCCAGGAACCACCTAAAGAAGGGAAAAGACGTTGTCTGCGTTGAAACAGACACGCGAACTCTCGGAATTTTTGTACATAGTTGTTGTTGTTGCTGTTGTTGTTTTTGTTATTGTTGTTGTTGGTTAACCTCGGAATCTGATTTCAGATTTGTTGTAAATAGTGCACAAATGTGGATCTTTGTGAAATGTATTGCAGAAATAAAGAGAAGTTAAACGAAAGATTGTAATCTGTTATTTGGCATTCCTCGCGCTGAATTATACTGGGTCAAAATGTTAGTAATTCGTGCTAAACTTAAAAGAATAAGATACAAAATGTGCTGAATCAACACGATTTGTAATCGATCAGGCAATAAATGAATCAACACGATTTGTAATCGATCGGGCAATAAAAGAATGAACACGATTTGTAATCGATCAGGCAATAAATGGCAAATAGAAATCAGCGCCATTCTCGTCACAGGATTGGAATACGCTGTTGTAAGAAACTAATATTATTATGATATAAGAATGTTCACTTCCAGGTTGTGTAAGTATTATTTTAGCAGCCTTAACCCAATGAGTGAAGCGTTATGATGGGTGGTCAACACAAACATGAATTATATTGTGAATCATAAACCTTTATTAGTGCGCTTGCTGTTTGTGGTCATGAGGAAGAAGATGACGTTGACAATATCGGTTTCTTTTTCCTCTTTTAATTATATTCGTTTCCTGTAAGCATAGCTTACAATCCTTTTATTTTCTACTGACCAACGTTATAAGAATTATAAATTCGCTTCAGGGACCTGCGCCCATTGCTTAACTGAAATGATGCGCCCCAAAGAGAAATATATGTAGAACAGTTTTCTATTTCTAAGTTTTTAAAAAAAAAACTAATATAGCAGTCATTAAAAGGTTACAATATCTACACAACACAGCTTGCAACAAGCCTTTCAATGAGCTGTATGCTTCCAATTAAGTTGTAAATACAAACACAATGGCAGTAATAATAGCAATAATAATAATAATAATAATTATTATTATTATTATTATTATTATTATTATTATTAAAAATAATGTGATGTTTACATAGACTAATTGCTTATTTTATAATCAGTTTGATAAGACGTAGCATAGTATGTTGCTTCTTTAAATCGATATCGTGCACTAAATGCACATCTTACAATCGACAATAAACAGTCGCACATGTTCGGAAACTGACTCAGTCATGCGTTAAACCGCGCTCCGAGCGGTATTCGGGAAGCCAGACCATGTCGAAACACCCCTGTTCCAACCATTCGCAACCATCGAGTTTATTTTCACATAGCCTAGAAGACCTTGACTGCATCCGCAGAGATCTTTTTTTACACAATAACTTTAAAAAGAAAGTGTTTCATAAAATGTTTAAATGATGTGAGAATCAAAATCTTGGAAAGCCCATCTCACACACAAAGATTTTACACACAAAGCCAGTACAGTACAGATCCATTCCGTCCTCAGTGCTTGATGATAGGATGGTTGGCTTACATTTGCTGTTGGAAATAAAAACCAGTGGCAACAAAACAAGCAAACAAAAAACAAACAAACAAAAATAAACAAAGAAAGTTATATATTTTACGTGAACGGATTTCAGAATATGGCCTGATCGCCTGATAATTAAAATGGTCTTAAACCAGAGGGGAGATGCTGATTATCGCTGGGCATAATAACAGTGAACATAAGCTAAATAACCTCCAGGCAGGAGAGAATAATTTAACCAGAATCTGTCTGCTGAGAAACAACGCATTAATTTTTTAAACAGAAGTCAACAACAACAACAACAACAACAACAACAACAATAATAATAACAATAACAATAACAATAATAATAATAATAATATGTATTTTACTGGGTAATATTAGGTGGTTAATTGAGCAAATAACAGAAAAGTTATCTCGATCGAACAGCAACTGCAAGATGGTTCTTTTCACGTAATATATGCACTACAGGTAAAAGTAGAGCATTCGTTTGTGCAGAGTGCACGTGCACACACTGTGCCTACGAAGCAAACAGACTTCAAAGGCAAGTCTGAAGCTCAACACACCGACCAGTAGTTTGGGACTGGGTTTCATGACTAACTCGACCGCTGTTGATTTTTAAATAGGGGCCAGTTATCAGAAAAAAAAGACTAAGAAAGGCTTACCCTGCCTATAGGAATCAACAAATATAGCTGTCAGAGCCTGTTTACACGAACTGTCAGTCACTACTGAAGAGCATAACTCAGTCTGCATGTAGGCTATTTAATGAATTTGGGGCCCTTCATATCTTCGTTAGATATATTTAGAACGAACTGATGTGAAAAGAGCAGCGCATGAGGCAACTGAACACAAAAGGAATATGTCTGCTAAAAATAGTTTGAAGTATGCGCTAGGAAAGAAGGCAAGTCACTTCTGGAATGGGATCAACTTGTAAATGGTTCGCAACAAAGGGCCCGCAGTAAAATTGCCTAAATCTCTCCCAGTATAGTCTCAAGGGAGCGAAGAGCACAGAAAAAGATAATAATGTAGGCTATCGTGTCCAGAGGGAAGCTTCATCTTATGGCGCGGTGTTGTTCTTATTCTTTGCTCAGACCTGAGCGACTTTCCCATTTCAGTTGTGACATCACTAATTTTCAGAAAAATCACGCTTGAACCGTCCGTCATAAGTGATCTCACCGAAAGTGCATAAAATGAAATAGCCTACAGGCAAAACACTTTAAACCATTTAAATGTTTTAGGCTACATACATATGTTAGGCTAGGCCTCGGGCTCTCGGTGCAAAAATAATTCTGAACAAAACTTTTTTCCTTTTTTAGTTTTTTTTTTACTTTTCGCGAAATACTCAAAATTAATAGCTCATTAGTTGTTTGATCTTTCTGAAAGGTATTTGGCTTTTTTTTAATTAATTTTAATTATTTATCAAATATATCAATTTTGCATGAATTCTGACAATGGTATATTTCGTACTTTTGTTGTCTAATAATCAGTCTTAAAAATAACTTCTCTAAAGCCTTCAGGAAGATTTTGTCTTGGATTTTTACTAAAGTCATATTGATTGTAATTGGCTTTTTCCAAGCTCGTAGCCTATAAAGTTAGCGTTAGGTAGTTATTTAAAAAAATATATGATAAATTGTCGTAAATTGTCATGATTTAACGAAATATGAACTTGGAAAGAAAGCTTTTTTAAATGTTGTTTAATATTCTTCGAGTGGAAATCCCACAATAACGTTATAGTCAAGTAGTCTAAGCATTTGTTATAGCCTAGACATTATCTATTTTTTCCCATTTCATGTTCTTCAATTACTTTTAGAGCCAGAGTGGTCCATGTTTTTTCCCATTAAGAGAGCGTCATTAAAGCAAACTTCAACGTGTGCTTTTTAAGGGAAGTGACGCCATGAGTGTAGGCGGAAGTTGTTCTTTTGTATGCGGAAGTTGTGATATTGGTATTTGGACTGTAGAAGTGGGTTAAAGCAATGAATAAAAGTGAAGATTTTTCAGGATAACTCAGCTGTGTTAACGTAAGACAAATACATGGCACATCAGCGGTTAATCGTGCATACGGTGTGCACTATTATTGCGTTTTGGTGGGCACGTCTCGGTAACTATTTAGCTAAATGCTGAGTAGCTTACTTAGCTTGCAAACTACCCAGCAAAATGTATAGCTAGTTAGCTAACTAGGTAAGTAAATATTTAGCTAGCTACATTTTCAGTCAGATGCCCAGTATTTTACAAACGTTCATTATACATGTATCTAAAATGTTAACGCAGTTCATTAGCCGGGGCATTATACTGTATCAAGTAGCTACCACTAGCATTCGAGTTACTTTTTCAGGCGTCTGTTTTATATGTAAAGGTACACGAAGTCAACTTTAAACGGTTGCGTTTTTAGAAAATGTAGGAAAACCTGACGACGTGGTCGCTAGCTAGTGGGTTATGAATAGGATACATTTTTTGCTGACACAATACCTACACGAGACCTATTAATGTTAATCTAAGCATGTCGTTAGCTAACATTAATTAACCTACATTCTGAAATGGAGAAAGTGAGCAATAATAGTAGTAGTAATAATAATATTGATGCTGATGCGTAATTAGAAAGCACTGGAAAAATGGAATTATCATCTCCTACCAGAATTGTACATTATGCTTTTAAGCAGCTAACTTGTTTGTCTAACTCATGATCGATCTTGCGAGTGTCATACCATGTCAAAGCCCAAAAACCACATTAACTTCCCATTAATCTTAGATCTTCCTTTACTAGTCTTCGGAGCCAGGCTGAAGGAGTTGTGAAGACAAAGCGTAATTGTTGGGAGTTCTGCATGAATGGCTTTTAAAATATCATCTTCATCAACAATAAGTAAATCCATTGTAATTTAACAAGCACACCACATTTTATATTGTCATGTCTTTACAGAAAAAAGTAGTTTATCAAGGGAATTGTTGGGGAAAATCTTTACTAAATGCTTTCTGTGATGAGCAGTTGTAAGGTGTTTTTTCACTTTTCTCAGTACAAATGTTCAAGCTCAATTATTTGTCTTATTTGATATTTGTTTTATTTAACCATTTGTTTGAATTGCCTGCTTCAGACCACATGACATTATTTCAGTAGGCTTGAGGTTGCGACTCAAGTCATAATCCAATCAAATCTGGATTTTTTTTATGTGCGTTTGCGAAATTTTTATGAAATCAACAGTTACTGTGTGGCCCTGCTTCTTGTATTTTAGATCACAGGTAGACTCCCTAACATTTTCCTACAGTCCATATACAGATCTTTTGGTCCTGTGATTATTGTAAGCCATTTAAGTCCTCTGCAGCTTCACCTTATTATACTCCCTCTGCCCTGAGTCAAAGCTGGCATGAGGGTTTAAAGCTGGCGTATAGTAGTGACCTGTTTTCTCATCATAGTGGGTTAGCCATCTTTGTTATGGGCAAAGGTGGCTCTGGCTAACTGCTTTTGAAGGGTTTCCAGCTAAATACCTTTGTAAGAGATTTCTTACAAAGCTTGCATGTTCTTTCTGATCAACTGAATTCCAGGTTTTAAGCCTTTAATATTGTTTAGTCACATTTTATTTTTGTTAAAATGAGTAAGATATGGTTAGTCATGATTTTATCTGGAAGCCAGTTATTCCCTAATGCACCTAATACTGAATGGCAAACCATGTTGGGTTTCAGCCATTCAGCCATCATTTAGATCAAGCAAAGAAGTTTGTGCATCAATGAGCTTCCACTGACATTTTGGTTTGTTTGTTTGTGTGTGTGTGTGTGTGTGTGTGTGTGTGTGTGTGTGTGTGTGTGTGTGTGTGTGTGTAGGGCTAAGGAGTATCCACGATGCTGGAGTCTTATGTCACACCCCTGTTAATGAGCTATGTGAACCGCTACATTAAGAACCTGAAGCCCTCAGACCTGCAGCTCTCACTATGGGGTGGGGATGTGGTGCTCAGCAAGCTGGACCTCAAACTGGATGTTCTGGAGCAGGTGAGGCTTCCAACCCTAAAGATTCACCATTGCTTCTATTTCCGGAGCAGCTATAGCCGCAGCATGCTGTCTGAGCTTCGTGGAAGTCCACGCAGACTCCAGATCGACACCGAACGGTAGAAGCGTCTCTGTTGTATTGCAGAGTCTCTGCTGTTTGTCTTTTGCCTCTGTAACTCTAGAGATTTTGGTGTCCAATTCTGTTTCGCGACAGTCTTGCTTTGTACTGCATCGACTCCAGCCCAGAAATGCGGCATCTCCAGCCTCGAGATGTCATTGCATCTCTGAGCCTTTTTAGCTGTTTGATGTGCTTTGTTTCCCCCCCTCCCTACTCTTCAAGCCCATCACTGTTTGTAGGAGAATTGAGTTGAAGTGTTGGTTTTGGTCTGAGGAGCAGAAAGCGTTCTGCTCTCTGTGCGTGTATTGTCAGGGATCACAGACTCTCCCGTCTGCAGTGGGAGCGGTGTTTCATCTCAAACCACAGTCAGATTCCTCCTCTGCTCTCTATCTGTCAGCTGACATGAGGTCTACTTAGATGGATTTGCTAGAATATTTGCTTTGCTTTGTTATTTGGGGTACAGTGGCTTTTGCATTTGTAATATCTGGAACCAATCACTCTGCCATGTTGTGAGAATGTTTTGCTTCCCAAGAGTGGCCGAAGCTGCTCTTGGAGCTCTGAAACACACACACACACACACACACACACACAGAGCAACAGAACTGCTTATTGAAAGCAGCTTGCATCCTCCCACACTGAGAGCAAAGCTCTTGTTTGGAAGTCTGCTACTAATGCAATCCTGAAATCATGACAAAAATTTTGTAAAAACTTCAGAGAGCGTCTTTATAGCCTGCAGAGTGGATGCTATGTTTAATCTGCGTAGAGATCATTAGGAATTCTCGTAAGAGGAGTTTGAGCAAAAGACTTTGGGCTCCTGCACAGATGAGCTTTAAATTGAAGCGAGAGCTGCCTTCAGTGCGGGTTTGATTGGGAGCGATGGCAGGTCCTGGTGTGGGACCTGTAACTGTGGGTGTAGAGTCTGATTAGGAGAGTTTGGCACTGGTGTGTGACCTGCAGCAGAGTGTGTGTGTGTGTGTGTGTGTGATTAATAGCAAGGCCTGATTTGGGACCTGCAGCAGTATGTGTGTGGAGTTTGATTGGAAGTGTTTAGCAGGGCCTGGTGTGGACCTGCAGCTGTGTGTGTGTTTGTGTGTGTGTGTGTGTGTGTGTGTGTGTGTGTGTGTGTGCGTGCGCGCACGTGATTGGAAGTGTTTA
>JAOXYF010000028.1:12488921-12505906 GCA_028565775.1 Sternarchorhynchus goeldii
TACTACTACTATTACTGCTACTACTATTACTTCTGCTACTATTACTACTGCTACTACTACTATTACTTCTACTGCTACTATTACTATTACTACTTCTACTATTACTATTACTACTGCTACTACTATTACTGCTATTGCTATTATTACTACTACTACTGCTACTACTATTATTACTCCTACTGCTACTACTACTACTACTACTGCTACTATTACTACTACTAGTGCTGCTACTGCTGCTGTTACTATTACTACTGTGTTCAGTGAACCACAACAATGCTCTGCCTATTGAAGACAGGAAGCAGTTAGACATCTCTGTGCTCTTTTGTGCCCTGATCTCAGAGCCTGGTACTTCTTCACACAGATTCCAGTTCTCTAGGCAACAGCGATGCATCACCCCAGGCAACAGTATCTCTAAGTAACGGTACAGCTGCGGCTGCTGGACCTCCATCTCGTAGAACAACATGCACAATTAAAGTAGCACACAAGATTACACATGTTTTTTTTTGTTTTTAAATCAGTTTACTCATTTAAGCTAGTGTGAACTGTCAGTGCGAATTTGCCAAACCTAGACAAACAAAATTAGCTTCAAAAATATGTAAACAGAATTAGCTGCATAGATATCATTCATTGGGTGAGTGTTTTGTGGAACAGGTTCATAAATATCATTCGTAGGGGGAGTGTTATGTGGAACAGGTTTCTGCAGCTGTGGTCAGCATGTGGTGGTATGAGCAAAACCTCTGCAGAGGCGAATGTGCCAAGGAGCGCTGTTGCTATGGAAACGAACAAGCGGCGCTGTTTGACAATCGAAGCGCGCGGGGGTGTCGACCCAAATCCTGTTAACCAGCGGACTAAACAAATACCGTGTCGCTTCATAAAGGTCACCGTTGCTCTGCCAACGAACGTTAGAGACCAGACCGCTTTGGCACGTTCCTCGTTAGTCTCCCTGCTTCAGCAGGAATGCGTCCAGTGAACGTTAATCCCCTCTGCCCTGCCTGCATGCCTGCCCCGCTCCGTTCCCGTGGAGCGTAAGTCACCGCGGCAGTCCAGAACCGCTCAGATGTTCGGCAGATGTTATTGGGATCGTTGAGGAAGAAGAAAAAAAAGTTAATTAAAACCTCAGTATTTTGCACTTTGTTTACTGGTTTGGACATAACTGTGTCGTGAGACAATAGCGCGCAGGCCGTGAGCCCAGCCGGGCTCGGCCTTCGTGGAATTACTCCGTCCCGTTTGATGTGTTGCTCTCTTTCATAAACACAGTCAGAAACACTCAGCGGCGCGGAACTGTGGGACACCGCTCGCTGGGGAGAGAGCATGCGGGGAGAGACAGAGACCAGGGCATCAGCATGCAAATAAACCCTGCATCCGGCCTATTTTTAGAGTTCCCTATCTTGCGTTAGGGCCTGCCTTTCACAGATGTGTCACCAGTGCTCTCTTGTTGTTTAGAGCGAACACAGCAACCTTGGCAAAGGGAGAAGCGAGAGCACGTATGTGGTGATAATATGGGCTTTTCCAAGCTTCGGGATCAGAACTGGAGATTGTTTGTAGAGTGGCGTGCAGGGTTAACTCAGTCATCATGCATACAGGCTTGATTTCCGCCCAAACTTTTATTGTAGGCTTCCTGTGCTTTTCTGAAGACTTTATCATTTCATCATGTGTCTCGTTCAGTTTTGGGTTTCTGTCTCGGTGCCGTCAGCTTTTTTGGGAACGGCTAAAAAAAAAAAAAAAAAGTACTAAAACCATTTCCTCTGTGTCAAAAATAACACTTTATGCATTCACGTTTAACGCCACAGCGGTGTTCGCTATGCTACTGTAGCTGGGGCGGGGCACACAGCTCAGGGCAGGAGGTACGTACTAAAGTTAAACAACAGGAATAAACATACATTTAAAATCAAACTATTATTTTGTCAGCATATTGTGGTTAAAACAAAAAACAAACAAAAAAAAACGTGTAAGTACTTCAAAAAATGTAAACGTTTGAAACTAATTGTGTTTTCTAGTTCATCTGATTACCTCAGCAAAAAATTATACCACAGTAAATTCAGACATTGCAGTGTTATTGGCTAAACTTTTTTGTTTTTCTAAAAATCTCATCTTCACAGATGGGCCTTCGTCTATCTGTGTAAACTTGCTTGTTAGACTTTTTAAAACCTGAGAGTGGTATCCCTGTAGTTGCTAGGCTTGGAACTCAGGTGAATAATGCTTTTTTTTTGTCTCCATGTATAAGTAACATCATTGAATGCACTGTGACTACAGACTCATTTGTGTTGAT
Organism: Sternarchorhynchus goeldii; assembly: GCA_028565775.1. Taxonomy (NCBI): domain Eukaryota; kingdom Metazoa; phylum Chordata; class Actinopteri; order Gymnotiformes; family Apteronotidae; genus Sternarchorhynchus; species Sternarchorhynchus goeldii. Next base: position 12,491,191 of record JAOXYF010000028.1, read on the forward strand.
GCTAGCCAGGAACACCATCGGCTCCTACGTTATCGTTCTTGGAACATTTTAAGCTTCTTGCTTAATTAAATAATGATTATTCCATTATTATGTCAATACAGTAATGTCATTAATATCATATGACGTCATGAAAAAAAAATCACGTAACCCTAACCCTAGTTTACCCTAATAAATGATTCACCCTGAAATGAAGAGGTGAGCACATAAACACTTGAAATCTCCTACGTTGTGTGAGATGTTTGGTCTTAATCAGAACATTTGACACCGGATACGAAATGTAGTAGTAGGAGTGAATGAGGCAAAGCAAGTTTATTTGTCTGGCACTTTTCCTACATGTCTACAGTTCAAAGTGCTTAAATCAAAATAGATGAAAAGAATGAACATAAATCAAAATAATAAAGCCTATTACATCTTGAGAGCTCAGTGCCACGCAAAGTGCTCCACAGAAACGTTATTACATCACAGCATTTAAAAAAACGACTTTTTAGCAAATGTTCTTGCACTGATGGAAACGCAGAACTTCTCTTTTAAACATTTCAGAGGTAAACACAGTCTCTTCAATGCTTTTGTTGTTTTTTTTAATTGATCGGATCTGTCTGTCTATCTAAACATTGCTTTATTATTGAGTCTGAGTTTCAATGACCAGGTTTATGTCCAAAGAAATGTTTGCCGATGCAAGTGATGGTAACTGCAATTATTGGTAATGTTTTACAAATGTCAAGAAATCCTTGTTCTGTTCCACTTTAGGATGGAAACGACTTTATTTGGAGAGACAGACCTAGTGGAACGACATAAACAATAGCGGGAGCATTTTCACGTACCTCCATTACAAAACAAAATCAACACAGCAGGAAAACAGGATGGCAGAGAGAGAGGGAGATGAAAACATCTCTTACCTTCATTTTACAAAAAATGTTTTTTACTTTCATTCACCATCTACTAACTAATTTAAAAGTGGCGTATATATTTTGTTTAATTGTTGCTTTTTAGTTAGCCATCTTCTTTGGAAGCTAGGTTGTTGGGTATAGGACGTGGTCTAAAGCTGGTTAATGTATCAGGAGAGAGAGAAAACTGTTCTGGTCCCGTCTCTGAGCACCTGTGGGCTGTTTCATGTTGCATGCACTACTCTCTACAGCCTTGAGCCAAAAGTGCGCGCTGATTTGATAAGAACCCAGAAAGACCTGGGAGTTGCTCTGCTCTCAACTCTGAGTTGTTAAGTCACTTTTACCATTTTTTGCTGAGGCTTTGTTGAACATTTCTGAAGCATGTTTTACCCATGATGCATCACTCACCAAATCGTCTCAGTGAAGAAGGATCACATGGGTGTATGCAAACAAATCAGTCTAACCAGATTCTTTCTTTTTGATGCAGCATGAGGATGCTTTAAAGGTTGCCAGTTAACTCAAAACTCCTCATCCAATCATCTTTTCACTTGTGATGGTTCTTCTGCATTTGTTATTTATCGCCTTCGTGTGCTGGATTGGCACAGACACCTGCCTCCGACCTCAGTCATTTGTCTGTAATTCTGCGGAAATGTGATTTACACTTGCGGATGTCTGGATGGCCTGGCTGAATTGCTGAACAGGCGTGTCCTCTGGTCAGGCCCCGGGTGCCATCGGTGTGGCCTGGTCTGGACTTGGCTGGCCTACATGGGGCTTCGGTTATTCTGCCGTGACGTGTAGACGGAAGATTGCATCTTGCTGGAGAAATGAAAAATTATTTATGGAGTAGTCACTGTGTGGTGCCAGACTGAAACCCACACCGCTATAAATCAAATCAACCCAAACGCTTAATCACCTAAAGATGTGGCCTAATTGGAGATGGACCCTTTGGGGGTGGGTGGGTGTGTGTGTGCACGTGTGTGCACGTGCATGCACGTGTGTGTGTGTGCGTGCACGTGTTAGAGAACATTATAAAGGATTGATCAAATCTAATGACCCTGTTGGTATTACCCATGCATCATGAAACCACACAGATGAGCCTTGGTGAAGTCTCCCTTTTTTTCACTTCTACACTGCTGCTTCTTCTCTCCTCCCCACCTTCCCGCTCTCTCACTTCTTCTCCTTCCTCTCCTGTTGCTCTCTTCTGGAGGACGACTCGTTTCTTTGCCGCTTCTTGGAGGGTCTCCTCCAAGGTTCCTCCACCCAGGGGGGGGGAACCTTTCACTTGTAAACCTGGGAGATCAACCCCCCCCCTCCCCTTTACTGAACTCCTGCATGGCCTCCACACTGTTTACCTGTACATCTCCTGTATAATCGCTCTGAAAGCATATATTATACCTACTGAGTGCGTTAGAACGGTCTATGAATGATTCAGGCTCGAGAGAGAACATGGTGAGGAGAAGAGGGCAAGATGTGCAATCAAGCGTCAGACAGGGGCAGGAGGGGGCGGAGTCAGAGAAGAGCAAAGGGAAGGACATTGGACAGGTGGACGGGGCATCACATGACAGGGGAGCGTCAGACAAGGGGCAGGAGGGAGGAGACGCCGAACGTAGAGGAGATCACGTCATTTTTAGGGGGAAAAAAGGTTTGATAGAGGTGCCACAACGAATAGGGGATCCAGGCTTGATGAACGTCATTGACTAAGGCACAAGCAAGTATTAATATAAGTGTTAAAAGCAAGACAATAGCCAGATAGTGCTAGATAGATCCAAAATATCCAGAAGCCAAGCTGATGAAGAGGAGAAGTAAGATGTTTAAAAATTGTGGGACCTAAATAAGAAGACCTTTCTTTGTTAATGCAAACCAGAGCCCTGAACTGGGTGTCCTAGCTTGAGAACGGTCATGTGACTTTGGAAGGGTTCGGAAGAAATGACCTGAAGAAAAACATATGGCCTAATCCCGAGGGACTCCAGACATTTAAATATTTTGTTTTGTTTTGTTGTTGATTTATTACTTTTTTTTATTATTTTCCTTGAATGCTTACAGAGAGTCTTAAGATATGAAGGTCTAGAGAAAGAAAGTTCCATAGTCACGGTTCATAACTGTTAAAAGCTGCTACTGACGAGAGTCACAAGCGTGGAGTGTAGAGGAGAGTGGCCAGGGAAGAGAATGTAGTGCTATGGGGAGAGTCATCTTAGAGAAGACCAGTGAGGTTTAAAGCAGCTCAACCATGAAGTGCTTTCAAATGGGTTAAACTGATCGTTTCCATTCTGGTCATTTCTGTGTTCGTCTCTACAGCGTCGTCATAACAACCAGGTCAGAGCAATGGGCCGAGGTCGACAGCAGGCCTGGGGTCGTTTATGACCTCAAATAGTTGAAAGGCAACAAACAATCACCCACGAACCGTTTTCGAAAGGTCTAGATCTTCGTGACATTTGTTAACGAAAACTGCAGAGCTCTTGCACTGGTGACGTTCTTGAGTAAGTCAATTCTAGCCTGGTATGCAAGGTGTGCTTGTATCTGGGTAACGCTGAACTACCAATGTCTCAAAGTTACCAAAGTTCAAACGCTCTTAAATCTTTAGGAATGTTGGAAAGCATTTCCTTTGGTTTTTTGTTTGGGTGAGCTTGTGGGTACGTGGACGTGCATGAATGCGTGAAAAGGGACCCCGTTTGTGTGTGTGTGTGTGTGTGTGTGGAAGAGTTTCGAAATTGCATGATGACTGTTTGTTGGCACTGCGCTCGGCTCTCGCTGCGCCAGTTCGAAGTGGTTTTGGAGGTCGATTTGGAGGTTTCTGCTCCCAACATGCTGCTCCCTCCTGTCCAGCTCGCTCCAGCTCTAATGCCTTCATGAAAAATCTGATTCCGAGGCTGTGTTTGGCCCTTTAGGAGTGGATGGGGCCACTAAGACCAACAGGGGTGGAGTTGTCCACTGCAGGTCTGAGAACAGCTGACAGTCACCCAGCTGTGCAGTTCACACGTCCGGCCTGGACTTGATTCCACTCTTGCTTGGATGTTTCGAGCTACATGACCTAAAACATCAGAAAAGTCTTACCTTCACTTTTCTGGGTATCTGTGTGTGTGTGTGTGTGTGTGTAGAGAGTGTAAGGGAGGCCCACGTGCTGCTGCAGTGTGAGGATGTTCTGGTCCGGACCGGGCTGTCGGGGAGAAGTGGGCCCCTGGCCGGGCCGTTTTCCTGCTGCGCTGATCTGCAGGCCTACTGGTGCCGACACAGTGGAAGTCCCGCCTCGGACGCAGGCCCGCCCAGAGTCCTGCTGGACCTGAAGGGAGGCTTACTGCAGGTACAGAACCATAACCCTACACTTCCACTACACCATCCAACCCAGACCTCCACCCACCACCAACAGCTAGACTCCATCTAACTACTGGAATTCACATGCAACTCCCGTCTTCAGGCCCACCCATTACAACCAAGTCACTTAAAGCCTCATTACCTTCTTGTTTCCAAACCAAAAAGCATAACGCCAACTTAGTCTCGACAGACTAACTAAACTAAACTGAACTGAAAGAATGAAAACAAACGGCCATCTTTCCCTCTGCCCTCTTCTAACAAAGCATGAATAAACACAGCAGTACCAACTCTTTACACGTTCCCAGTAGCTGTTCACATTTAATCTGAAGTAGATGAATCCAAAATTAGATTCCATCGTCAAAACGGGTCCTTGCTACAACAGACAAAGGCAAAAAACGGCTCGGTCGCGTTCACCGAGCTGTCAAGCGTGGGGTTTTTGCTGTCTTCGGTGAGTTTCCAGTGACAGGTGCCATACCACCTTCACCTTGTCAGGCAACGTTACCATTTACGGGATAATGGAGTCCAGGAAATCCAGCACATCAATAGCTGGAAAGGGGTTCAGTGATTATAAGGAAAATAGAACCAATGTACAAACAAAATATGCCCAGTCCTATGTAACCACCATAAAGAGACATTATCCCTGGTTTCACTAGAAAAGGCTGCCAGAGTCCTCCGAACTATGGCTGTATCTCTGCATCACAAACTTTTCCTGGCAGGGAAGAGAGAGAGGACTCACTTCAGAATCCCAGAATACCGCTCTGTGGTGGTGGATGCAGCTGGGAGACAGTGAGGTCATTCAAAAACTAACGCACATTCTCGTTTTCTTTCCGTCTTTCTCTGTCTCTCCTCTGATGTAGGTGTTCTGGGGGCAGGAGCATTATAACTGTATAACTCTGATCCAGGAGTACCTTCAGGACTACGTGAAGCAGGTGGGGGGAGCAGAGGAGGAGCCCAAAGAGAAGCCCTTCTTTTGGCAGCCTCCGCCCTCCCCGGGGTCCCGCTCGCTCTGCTCCGAGCACTCCTCCGACGACCTGCGCACCGGCCTCTTCCAGTACATCCAGGACTCTGGTACACTTAACCTACAGAAGAACTTTTGATTTAAACTCTGTGGGGGGAGGGGGGGGCAGTATTATCCTGTAGACTATGAGGGAGGAGCTATAATGTTATGAGGGAGGAGCTATAATGTATATAAAGGGAGGAGCTATAATGTTACACTTTATTAGAAACACCTGCACTATACATGCATTCACAGGTCATTTTATCACAAGGTCCACTGGTGTTTCTCGGTCCGCTTTCATCTTCTTTCAGCTTCTCAGAAGCTTCCAGGACCGCACGAGGTGGTGTTCTATAATGAGACTGAGGACAGCCCTGGAGTGATGATGTGGAGATATCCTGAACCCCGGGTTCTTACCTTTGTCCGCATCACCCCTGTGCCCTTCAATACCACCGAAGACCCAGACATCAGCACCGCTGACCTTGGGGATGTTCTACAGGTGATGGTCTCCTGCAGTTCACTTGGAGGAAGAGAAAGTCCACTCATCTCCTCCTCTTCCTTCTCTTCTTAATATTTGAGACAAATGACTTTGTTTATTTGTTTGTTTTTTTGTTGAGGGGGGGGTTCTTTAGTTCTAAATTTTATGCAAATATACAGTAGCTAAACATCCTGTTTCGCAGCGTTGTCCAGGCAGGATAACTAAGGAGCACAGAGAGAGATGAGGTGTGCTTTTTGACGTTACCAGGATTAGTAACAGAGCGGGTGCTTTTCCACTCTTCTGGAATCTGAGGCCTTGCAATACACCGTCTGTTTTCTGCCTGAGGGCTTGTTCATAGATTTTGCAGTAATGTTTCAGTCCGCAGCTGGGCACCAGGACACACACACACGCGCACACACACACACACACTCTCTGAAAGGTGCTGCAGATGTATGGCTGAACTCCACTATGGCTCGTAATCCAGCTGCATGGCATGACTAATGAACTGGCAAGGAAGGAGGAAGGAGATTCTCTTAGAAGAGCTGAACATGTGTTTTATCTGTATAAGAGAAGCTAGTAGTGGGGGGGCAGGGTAGAGGGGCGTAATAAAGAGATAAAAAGAGAAGCAGGTGTGTGTGTGTGTGTGTGGACGGACGGACTGCAGCATGAAGACCTCAAACTCGCTGTGAAAGATTCTTCAGTGTGTAGCGGAAGGATAGGGGTTTGCGTGTAGACACGAGAGATGCTGGGACTGAACCACCAGCAACGGAGCCATGCCTGCCTCCTCCCCATGATCTCTGGGCACCTGCCAGCCTCTCTCTCTCTCTCTCTCCCTCTCTCTCTCTCTCTCTCTCTGTGTCTGCCAGCCTCTCTCTTTCTCTCTCTCTCTGTCTGCCAGTCTCTCTCTCTCTCTCTCTGTCTGCCAGTCTCTCTCTCTCTCTCTCTCTCTCTCTCTCTCTCTCTCTCTCTGTCTGCCAGCCTCTCTCTCTCTTTCTCGCCACCCGTCAGGCCACTCCAGTTGTCGAGTTATTAAGTGGCAATCGTCATGGCAATAAAGATTTCCATAGTTTTCGAAGAACACGCAGAGCAGGAGTTGTGCTCAGCCATGTCAAACAAAAGGACTGTTCTGTTAATATAACTGCGTTATTGACTGACATTCATCTCAAAGATCAGCATGTCATTCGGAGACACAGGATGTGTTTTATGAGACTAATATAAGGATGTTACACACACACACACACACACACACACACACACACACACCCCTCTCCGAATTCCTTATGACTATAGGAGCGCAGTGTAGCTCGTGGTGTAAGGAGAAGAACGGAAAAGGAGTCTGTGTGTGTGTGTGTGTGTGTGTGTGTGAGAGAGAGCATCTGCGCTAAAATAAAGCTCTTTGTCTTTTGCCAGATCACGGTAATCTCCGCTTAATTGATTTCAGCCCCTGCTGCTCAGCAACTTATTTTGCGTCTTCTTTATAGACAACTTCAAACGAGCTCAATTAATTCAGTTTTTTTGTTGGTTTTATTTGATTTCTCGGTGGTCGTGAGAGTCCAGCTGCAGAGAACGGAAACGTCCTCATAAAATCCTAACAAACATCCATAGCTGCCTTAAACGCCATAGTTACACCAGCAGCTTCTACACACACACACACACACACACACACATGCACGCACAGACGAGCACGCAGAAGGGAGTAGCCTTTTGCACAGGTAAACCGCAAGTTACTTTAGCTAGTGGAGTGCTGGATGGAACTGGCCTGAGGTCAGTCCCAAAGGTTTCTGCTCCCAGAGTCGAACTGCCTCCTCCTGCCCCGCTGGCGCAAAAGTGGATCCCATTCACTTTTACAAGGAGACGATTTCCTGCGTTTTACAGCCTACGGTCGGTCCTACAGACAGCGAGCAGCTTCCCTCGGTCGAGCTGTACTACCGTTAGGCAAGGAGTCAGAGGGAGGAAAGCCTGTGAATGACTGTGTGGGACTCGGAGAGTGGACAGCACCACCTGTTGAGCTGGTGTTTCCTTTAAGTTATCAGCATGCATACAAACCCAGAACTCTCTCTCTTTCTTTCTCTCTCTCTCTCTCTCTCTCTCTCTCAGGTACCCTGCAGTCTGGAGTACTGGGATGAGCTGAAAAGAGCTTTTGTGTCATACCGAGAGTTCAGCCTGTCTGAGAGCAGTGTGTGTGAGCTCACACTTCCCCCCCTCAGCCCACACACACTCCAGACTGACCTTGTGGCCTCTGACCTCTGGAGGGTCGTAGTGAACAGTACAGGAGATGGAGCAGATGAGAGGTGTGTGTGTGTGTGTGTGTGCTGGAAAGAAGAATAAATGCATTTGCATTATGTAGAGATTAGACGGAAAAAAAACCCTAAAAATGTATTTTCCTGTAATACTCCTCTCACTGCATACGTGTTATCATCTTAGTAAGAAGGATCAGAGGGGGTGTGTGTGTGTGTGTGTGTGTGTGTGTTCTGTCAGGCCTGCAATCTGTTTCATTTTGAATGTTCCTGGATATTGAGGGGGAGGAATATGAAAGCATGTAAGAGCAGGAGAGTCTCGTCCTGAAGCCAAACATGCAGCACATGTGTGTTTAATTACTTACACCGCAAACACTACATTTTATGTTTATGTTTTTATGTTTAAAATCTGTCTGCTTTGATCAAACGGAGTCCCTCGCTGAACCTTGCATTTCATCTCTCTCTCTCTCTCTCTTTTTTTGTGATTTTCTTTTTTTTGTTTGTTTTTGGCAGACAAAGTGCATTTATTGTAAACTCACAGTTTACTGTTACAGAAAGGCCCACCTGCTCTTCCTGCTCAACCTGCAATGTGTGTGTGTGTGTGTGTGTGAGAGAGAGAGAGAGCATTCAGCCTGCAGGCTGCGTTTCAAGAGTCCGTATCTTAATATGTGGTGCTTATATCCTGGTTATTAGCCAGTTCCAGTGGCTGAGATAAGAACAAGTTTAGCGGGTGCCTGTAGATATAGTCTTACTTCTCTCTCTCTCTCTCTCTCTCTCCCCTCTGTCTCTCTCTCTCTCTCTCTCAATCTCTAGCTCAGACAGTGAGTCTGGATCCCAGTTACCCTGTGAGCAGTTGGTATCTCCCACAGTACTTGCTGCATGTACCCGGGTAGATTCATCTTTTGCCCCTTGGTTTGTGCCCTCGGTGGGTGTGTCCCTGCGCCTGGTGTACCTGGAGCTGCATCTGCTCCACCACCTCGATCAGCTGGGCAAAGGTGACCCCCACATGCCCCTTACACCCCTCACCAGAGGCTTTGAGCACTCCTGGACACACACACACACATATTTAAGCAACAGGCCAAAAGGCTCCTGTAAAAAAGTCACTTCTTGCAGGTCAGTGAATAAGGTTGGAGGTGGGTTTACCTGTATTTTCCTCCATTCATAAGGCAATCAAATCCAGTTCTACGACAAAAACTGACCTGAGTTCAGATCTCCACAGTTTGCTCGATAGTACATGTTCCCTCCTTGGTCTTTCTGAGCTGTACTGATGGTGTTCTTCACGATTGTGAGGGCAACTCATACTTACTCCACTGTTCAAACACGTTCATGGGTGGCGTTCTGATTCTCTTCTCGTTTCCGCCCTTTTTCTGCTCAGCTCCATCCCAGCAGCTCCGGCCTTTCCTGCCCGACCGGAAGTTGCCGTCGGAGCAGGAGTACGGGGTCGTGGGCGTGCGGGAACCTCAGGCCTTCGCGCGGCAGTGGAGCAACGGCGCTCTCCTGGGCCAAGACCTGCACTTCTCCTCCACCGTCTACTGCCACCTAGTGGACTACAGGAACCTCACTCTCTTTCCTCTGCTGCAGCCCTTCGGCCTGCAGGGCCACGCCACCCACACGCACCCACGTCCAGGGCACACGCACTCCCAGCGCTCGCTGCCCGCCCTCGACTGCAGCCTGTCCGCCGACGCCGTGCGTCTGGCGGTGGGGCAGCACGGCGTGCACACGCTGGATGCCGCCCTGCAGGCGTGGAGACAGGTGAGACGCGCGGCCGCGGTCCCCAGCGCTGGGAATCCGCCTACGGTTCGCACCCGCCGACTCTCATCCACCACGAGACCAGTGCTCGGGGGACGTAAAGAAATCCCCACCCAGAAACGCAGACGAGAGAGAGACAGACAGAGAGAGAGACAGAGAGAGAGAGAGACGCACACCGGCACAGTTCAGCAGCAGGGCAGTCGTTGCCACTTTTCAATGACAACTTCTCTCACATTCCATGCGTGTGGCTAATTTTCTTTGAAGGCTTGGTTGATGATTGAAAAAGCAGAAATGCTTGTCCAACACACACAGCAGAACAGCGTCTGATGACGAGCCAGGCTAGTTCTCTTAGCCTGAACTCAACGCTCGTTTATGATCATCTGACATTACAAACAACTGCTGTGCCAGACGTTCCCCATTTGCAAATTATTTCAGTGGAAAAGCCAGTCTGACATTTTGAATGCTGTAGCACAGCTAACTATGACTGAAAATATTTTCTTAACAGTAGATTGGTTTTAAAATAAATGTAAATTGCAGTCATTTAAAGAGATATGGTTTGTATTCGAGTATTTCCTTCTGGAAACCCCAATTGGAGATTTCAATTTGAATCTACTAAATCTCTGCCTCTTCTAGGATCAGTGTATGAGTCAGAGCGCACACACACACACACACACACACACACACACACTGTGATGCCAGTGGAGGTCTAGGCCTGTAAGGACCAGGCCTGCAAGGAGCAGCAGACCACTCAACTCCAATTGAACAACCACAGCTGCTCTAGTACAAACTCATTGCATTACCATAATGTCAAACAAAAGCTAAACAAAATGTATTTAACACATTAACGATGTCAAATATAAAAGACTGCTTGCCCTGAAACAAGCCGAAGGAAGAATCTCTCATGTTACCATTGTTATAGATGAAAAGAGACTACCTTGTTAGAAGGCCTACAGTGAGACTGTACCTCCATTGTCTTGAAGGGTGTGTGTGTGTGTGTGTGTGTATACGGGCAGGGTGTGTGTGATAAGGGACTCTCCCAATCATTCTCGGAATGATCCTGTTCCTTACCTCAGTACACGACTATCAGTTTCAACCTGTGGGGCCTTTGAGTTAGACTTCATTTACCCACTACTGACTAATCCTCTACTAGATTGCTGCTGGACCAACGTAGCACTGTTTCTCTCACACTCTTTTCGTGGACATTATATGGTATAACGCATTAGTTTATCCATACAGCGTCTTTGGCCGTTAGAGAAAGAGAAACACTCACTCCTCTGTGGTCTGAACCCTCGTGGGAGAGTTTTGAATCGACAGAAACTGATATTAAAGGATAGGTTTTGTGTATTTGTGATTAGAGTATTGGTGGACTGAGATTAGAGGGTGTGGAGACAACTGGTTTGATCCCAGTATCAGATAGACGTGTGTGTGTGTCTGTGTGTGTGTGTGTGTGTAGAGGAGCCACTCACATTCCTCTATAAAGCACAGAGGAGTATAAACTCCTAGCTGTCTAGGTGGCAGGAGTCTGCTTATCACAGATCAAGTTCCCATCAGCACTTGTGGCAGAAACCCAGTTGCCTCTGGGTGTAGCCTGACGTGTGGGGGTGGGTCCAAATTCTTCTAGGGTGTGGGTGAGGAGGGTGAAGTTAGGTAACCCCTCTCTTACAAGAACCACTGCATTCTAGCATTCTAGGTCGGCAGCATTCTAGCAGCCCGGCGATGCCAGTAGACATGGCTTCACTCTGTACGTGGGTTCAGCATTGCAGCATCACACACACACACATTCCCACACTTCATCCCAGACAGACATCTCCTCTCGTCCGGAGGAGCCCTTTTTTGATGGCTCGTACTTTAGAGACGTCTGGCAGGTTTCCTGCACTAACAAATGAGACACCGATACGATTCCAAAACACGTGACATCACCAGTGTGTTGTTTATCATCAGTGGAGTCAGGAGGCACAGCACGACGGGGGTAAAACGGTAAGAGCACAGTGTTTGTGATGGAGTGAGTTAGAGACGGACAGAGGCAAAACACAAAACCCCTGCACCACGTGGCTATGATGTAATGCCATCCCATCACGTTCAATGATCAGTGAATAGTTTGAATAGTAAGATGTGTGTGTGTGTGTGTGTGAGGGGTTTGGGGTTTGGGGGGGGCAGTCAGGTTAGATGGTCTGGTCTAAGGTGGGATTTATGGTCTATGAGTCTGTCTGTGAGTTATGAGCGCAGTTCTCCTGTGAGCCTGCAGTACACTCACTGCCTGGACAATATCAGTTCAAACACTCACTAACACACACACACACGAAACTAATACAACGAATATATTACTTATGTACATTATTAACAAATGCTCACAGAGCTGCACATTTTTCTGATTGTTCTGAGCGCTGTGTGACGTGCGTGTGCGTGCGTGTGTGTGCGTGTGTGATGCAGAACCTGAACCCAGCAGCAGAGGAGGTGCTCTTCAGTCACTACGTGATTTGTAACGACACTCAGGAGACTCTGCGCTTCGGCCAGGTGGACACGGACGAAAGCGTTGTGCTGGCCAGTGGTCAAAGCCACCAGTACTGCTGGAGATCCCACAAATCCCCACAGGTGAGAGCCTACTCGTTCCTCTCTTTCTCACTCTCCTTCTCTCCCTCTCTCTCCCTTTCTCTCGCTTGGTTTTATTGATTGCGAGCATCTCGTGTTACAAATTGATCACAGCATGAATTACATTGTAATGAATAAAGTAGATGAAAGACAATAAAACCTGTAGCAAACACCACCCCCCCGCCCCAATTATTAATCACAAACAAAGAGCAACAAAAGAGAACCAAGCGTTAGCCTGCTGGAGGCCTGACCATGTGTTTCGGATGAACAAGAACCACGTTTAAGCCCTTGTGGTTTCAGACGCGGAATGGTGACATGAGGTCAGCCTGTTCCGCCCTGCGCTCCAAGACCGAAGGAAAAGAGAGAGCGAGTCATAGAGAAGGGGAGCGCTGGTCCATGTTCACACCTTCTCCCCGCTCCTCTCTTCTCCTCTGCTGGTTCTTCTGAAATTTCTCTCACCTCCAGTCTGGTTCTTTCTCCCAGTACTACAAGGCTGGGGCGTTGCCATGGCGTCACACACGCTCCCCACCTAACGGTTCTCCTCTTATACAAAATAAATGCACAGGGTAGTTTTCAAAATGTTGTTCAAAAGAACAGTGAGTGTTTCTAAAGCAACAAATCCACTGTGTGTGTGTGTGTGTGTGTGTGTGTGTGTGGTGTGTGTGTTGTGTTTGCACACATTAGTGTCTGCATGCGTGAGTGAATAGATAGAATTCACAAGAAATGGGGTTGGCTCTGTTCTGCATTACATCATAGCTATGAAATGAGGACTCAGTCCCCTCTTCGAGGGTTTGTGAGTGTATTTCACACACACACACACACACACACACACACACACACACACACAGTTTGGAGAGAGAGCTGATGTACTGATAAGAATGAGATGATCTGGCCTGTCTGAATCTCAGGAGAACCTGGGATTGTGAGCTCAGTGGATGTTTGTGGAGAGGTATGTAGGGCTTTAAGAACATCATAATAGAGACGTTAAGGGGTGAAAATGTGTGGGGAGATGTATGGCTTTAGTGTATGTGACTGGTGGTACTACATTTGTTTTTCCCCTCCTTGTCTCAAATCTAGGGGTTGGCAATATGGGCTAAAATTCATATCACGATATTTTCCACAATGAAAAACTAAAGTGTATTCCTGTATATCATCTTGTTATTGTGCAAATGGATATTTACAATAGAAGTAGAACTACCAATCCCATCTGAACAGGACTGGCCATTATAAACATAATGTACTTAGATTCAGTAACTTTGAATTTAAACCAATGAATTCCTTCTTATTGACTCATTCTTCATTGTCTTCAGCCTCTGAAGTGTTTGTGTTTCCCTCCTTGCTAACAACTGTCTGTTTTAAAAGATATCTCCGAAATCAGTTTCAGCAATGGCCTTAGTAAAGGTAGTTAAGATCCACATGCCTTTAATTCCTCGTTCATGTGGATGTCAGTGCAGGTAGAGTGGAAAGTCTTACAAGCAGTGCAGAGTAGGTGTTAAGGACTCAAGTACAATAACAAGAATTCATCAAAATTATTACTTAAGTAAAAATAAACAAATCTGTTGTAAAAATAGTAGTGATTTGCTTCATTGGATTTAGTAATCAGAACAGAAGTGTAACGTCACAGTCTGATTTAGGCAGCACACAAACACCAGTATGTCTAAAACCAAATTTCTAAAATGAAAATTAGTGGTAACAACATTTGCTGGCAACTTCGAACAACGAGTCTCTTCCTATGATGCACTTTTCATTTGTTGTAGACCCACGAAAATAACATTTTAAAGCTACAGCATGTGGTTGTGACCCAGCATTGTTTAAAGTTGATTTGTGTTTTTGTCACAGTGGCAAAAGGGGAAATAAGGCCTTAATTCTTCTTGACTGGAACCTGAAAGTGGCTTTTGTGGGGTCAGCACTGTGCCGGTAGCAAAGACATGTTACCATTTAGCTGATTTACTGTGCCATGTGTTATAGCTGCATGAGGCTTTTGATATTGGCTAAATAAAGCATCTCGGTGATGCTTTTTGGTCATTTGTGCAAATACTAAAGGCCGTCATGTTCACACACAACTGGTTCAGACACAAACGTACTGCATGTGACATTGGCCATGGCACGCGACATCAGCTATGATTTCAGCATCAGAATATTCAGTATAGTTTATTGGCACATTCTCCAAAAAAAACAACAGAAATCTAATTTTTGTTACTCTTTAATCTCATTATTATTTAATTACCCTCCTCCCCCTCCCCCCTTGCTGTGATTTGACAGCTGTCTTGGGTTTCTTATACCCTTTCCACTACTTTGCTCTGTCCACTTCCTCCTCTTTCCGTGTCCTCTGCTCTGCCGTCCTTATGGGACTGTAAACCCAAATAAACAACTACATATCACTGCAGTTCTTAAGCCTGATGAGGGTTTCTATGAGGCAACAAATCAATTTTTTAGGTCTTTAATTTTGGGGGGGGGGGGGGGGGGGGGAGTGGTC
>JAOXYF010000028.1:12526252-12548087 GCA_028565775.1 Sternarchorhynchus goeldii
CAAGGCAACTAACAAGAACAACCCCCCCCCCCTCCCTCCTCCCCCGCCCCAGTTGTGCCAGTTCTGTCTCTCCTCCACAGTGAGGTACGGGATTCAGATTCTCCAGATTGAGGACAAAACCGTCCTGCTGAACAACACAGCACACACCATCCACTACAGAGCTCTGCTGTCCGAGCACACCCTCGCCACACCTGACCAGGTACGTCCCTCCTCCTCGGGTCTCTTCCGTCAGACGGCCCTCTCTCACGACTCACCGTCTCGACCCCCACCCCCCGCCCCCCCCCAGCCGTACAGGCCCCCAGACACCAGCACCTTCGTCCTGCCCCCTGCGACCGAGCCCGGTGGCCCGTCCAGCTGCGCCGTCCCGTGCTGGGACGTGCTGAGGGAGGGCCCCGAGCCGCGCCTAGAATCCCCGCTGCCCCAGAAGCACCTTCTCCTCAGCTGCCTGGGGGGGCAGAAGCAGGAGGTGGAGACGTGGAGCCTGCCTGTCGCCGTGCAGCCGGACCTCCCCCGCCAGAGCGCGTCGGTGCCGGTGCTGCAGAACGGCTGCAGCCCCTTCACCACCAGGTGCGTCAGAGGACTGAAAGCGTCCTCTTCCTCTCTTCTGTGTTCTCCACTTTGCTGTCCCCACCTCTAGTGGTGCATAAAACTCACCGAACAGAGGATACTCGAAAGCAGGGTGTTGATTCTGTGTGCTTCCGTGTGTTTTAGGGCGCTGGTTGTGACGTTTCAGGAGCATCTAGGAATCGGTTACATATCAGTGAATGATGACCCTTGTCCCTGCATGCTGGTTCATAACCGGTGTCCGATAGCTCTGCTGCTGAAGGAGAACGTCAGAGGTGATGACTTGAAAATAACTGCGTTGAATCTGAAAATCCTTTCTATATTTTGTGTTTTAAAAGCTCATGATGTTGATAACTAATATTGTGTGTGTGTGTGTGTGTGTGTGTGTGTGTGTGTGTGTGTGTGTGTGTGTTGGTGTGCAGAGCCTGCCAGGACAGAGCTGTTTTGCAAGACACTGCCACCTTTGTCCTCTGTGCACCACGAGCTGTACTACCAGTCCTCCAGTTTCCCAGAATGCCGTCAGAGAGAGGCCCTGCCCACCCTGCTGCTCTGCACCATCCCTGACCCGCCCAGAAGCCCCGCCACGTCCAACTGGACAGACGCCGTCGACATCAACAGCCCGGGCACACAGGTAACCGTGGTAACAACCCACTCAGCATCTCCATACCAGCAGAGGAAAGAGAGGCCAGATCCCAAATCAGGTGACCTCAGAAACGAGTCTCGGAGTTTCATTTACATTTCCACCTAACTGGTGTCGTCTACTGAAATGCAGAGAATCAGTTGCAAGACAACATTTGTGAACCATTTTGAACTGCAGAGTAAAAAATGTGAGACTGTGGTCAGTACTCCCCTCTGACCTCTAATGACCTCTAATGCACTACTTAAGTTATACTTACTCATCAATGACATGTTCGTTTGCCGGGTGTTTTTAAATAATAAACTAGTGCTAAAAAGATTTAAAATTATCAAATAATGCTAAAATGTTGTAATCATCCATAGTTTCCTAGTTGTTTATTCCTAGTTATTAAATAAACAGTAGCAAGTCTAGGATGTTAAAATAATTGTAACAAGTTTAAATTAACCATAGATAAAAATAAGTTTGTATTTGTTAGTAAATAATTAATCAGTAAATGTTATAATGTAATAAGTGGGTGATTCTATATAATTTTAGTGCAGTCAAGGGCAAGGGAGGAATTTTATATAAAACACATACAACATGAAACATAAATACAGCATCTTAAAAGATACTTTTGTCCACAATAGGCTGTGCATAGATTTTCTTTCAGATCTGAACAACCGGTCTCACTTTAAAACAGAGAAGAGCGTTACAATGCATGTTAGTTTCCGAACCTCTCAAAATGCGCTGTGCTCTAAGCCCTTTTTGAGAACTGGGTCTTGACATGAAAGAGAAGAGCACAACAGTAGAAGACCTTTACAGACGTCGTTCCAACTGTTGTTTCTGTTTTCACTCTCCTACAAAACCTCCACGTGTGTACGGATCCAGTGTCTTGAGAGCTAATCCTACAGACTATGGGGGCACTCACAAATGAACAAGAAACTTAAAGACTTTTTGAAATCTATTTAAGCGCGAGTTATGTAGAGTATCAAAGTTCATTACTAGCTGTGTCTACGAAGTTCGAACATCTAACGTTTCTTGATAGCGGTACCTTTTGTGGATCTGTCTAGGTTATTATTCACACAGTAATTGAAATCCCCCTCCCCAGGCTGTAATGGGACAAACACGGTTTTCTACTGCTTCTTTAGTCTCAAATGTTCTGGATGGAGAATTAGTGACAAATGGTCAACGTGGCTTTCTGTCCGTAATCACCAGGCAGTGATATTACTGTTGAGGATGCTCTATGTAGTCATGGAGCAGCAGAACTCTGTAGGACGGCTCTGGATAGATGCGGAAAGCCTCTGGATAGAGGCAGTACAGGGGTTAGGGTTAGCGCTCGAAACTGCTCACTCAATCCACTCGCATCTGCTCACTTTGTAGTCTTGATGATGCTTACGAAGAGGTGCCGTTGGACTGGTGGATACACGGTCCCGGGTGTATATAGGGTACAACAGAGGGTTCAAAGCCATGACCTTGTGGAGCTCTGGTGTTGAGAGTGAAAGCGTGTGCGTTGTTCTCAGAAGCTCTTGGTTTTGCTCGTGTCTGTAGCGCTACGCTGGGGTGACTGGCTTCAGTTAGGAAGGCTGGAGGTCGCGACCCGTGTAACGGGGAGCATCACGGCTGTTGTGACTGCATAGCTCAGGGGAACGTAGCTTCACAGGCGAGTTGAGAGTTGAAAGTTCACGCAGGTCAAGGGGAAGAGTTGCTGACTGCTCTCTCAAACATTTCTCAAGGAATTAGATATATGTGTAAAATTGAAAGTGCATGTAAAATACAATGGACATGGTTTTATTTTTTGTTAAATATGGATCTAATATAATTGAAAAAAATTTTACTTTCCCTTATTTGTATCTTATTATTGACATATTTCATTGTGTTTATTGATGTATAAAAGTAAAACATGCACAAATATTTCTTGGCTTGTGTATTTGTGTGTATGTTGGTGTGTCTGGCAGCAGGAGACAGAGAGAGAGTTAAAGCTCTCTAGGGCAGTGATATAACAGTGTTTAGTGCCTTCATTAAGAAAGGATAACCGTTACTGACCACACCCCCCACCCCACAGTGATATAGTGCTCTCTAGTGCCTTTACTGATCATACACACACCGATCCTGCATACACATAACACAGTGATATAGCGCACTCTAGTGCTCTTATTGAGAACAACCACTCACCACACACACACACACAAACACCACCATCCCACAGCGAGTTCTTTAGTGTTCTGACCACAAAATCATACCACCACTACACATTATGTGACAGATAACCGCAATTTATGTTCTAATTACAATATGATAAAAATTATATCATAAAACGATGTGACTTATGGGGTATCGGATTCTTGGCTTGATCAGGAATGTGTGTGCACCTGTGTGTATGTGTGTGTGTGTGTGTGTGTGTGTGTGTGTTCATTGCTTCCACAGATGATATTCTTGCCTGGTTTTGGCTGTCTGTGCATTGATGTTATTCATCAGGGGGGCACTCTCATCCTCACACTGGCACCAGAGAGCAGTTCAGGAGCTGACATTATTCAACCCCACAGGTATGTACTCACACACACACATACATACACACGCACACACACGGCATCCACCAAGCTCTGCTCTGTGAATCAGCACCCTAGAACATTCTAGAAGTCTCTACCCCAGCAAACACGCACAATGTCTTTCTACTGTGTATCTCTCACTGCTTTTCTTTGTCTAATAATGTTGAAGATAATTACAATTCATGTTAATTTTATTCATTTATATTCATTTATGTTAAATTATATTAATTTATAAAGTGCCATTCTGGTATAAGGGAGTGTCAGCAGACCAGTACACAGTGCCAGTAGATCAGTACACAGTGCCAGCAGACCAGTACACAGTGCCAGTAGATCAGTACACAGTGCCAGTAGACCAGTTCTCTCAGCGTGAGCTGTGGTGTTTATTGGAGTTGAGAGGGGTAAAGTGGAGCGAGATCACTGAGGACTTGCTTGTATTTAACCTCAGATGACCCAGGCAGCCGATATGACGGACAAAAGAACGAGCCTAATCTGTTCCTAATGCTTTTACTGTATGTGAGGATCTGTGGCAGCTGAGCTCTGAATAAGCTGAAGTGTATTAAGGGTTTCTCTAGATATACAGATGAAAGGAGGGTTTCAGTAGATCGGGTCTGAGGTAATGAAGGCACGCGTGTTTCAGCACGCGTCAGACTGAAGGGTCGAAGACCTGCATTATCATAGGGCTGCAGGAAAACACTGCTAGCTACTGAACTCTTACAGAATTCAAAGGAAAGGATATGATGGAATTCAGAATAACACGGCAGTTGCTGAGAGAACTAGCTGAGAATTCAGTAGTCATGGAGAACTCAGGTACTCTGGTATTCAGGATTTTGGTACTGAGGAGTAAGATCTGTTTTATTTCTGATTTATTTGTTTTATTTGTAAATGTACATTTGGAGTTAACATAAGAAAGGTAATGTCTGTTCGTGTTTTTAGGGATACATGTGATTAATTATGAAGGTAGCAGAGATGTGGTGAACCTTGAGAGACTCTTTGTGTAACAGGAACAGTAGTGGGCTTCAAATGTATTCATTCAGATGTAGTTCTGGGCGTAGTATGACTTTTCAACATGAAGTTTCTCAGGTGTGCCATGATCTTAACATGGCTCCTGCCTTCTGATCTGTAAGTAACTGAAGCACTTTCTCTTCCTGCGTCTGGCGTCCGTCTGCCTGTTTGGGTTCGTCAGGCCGCCCGGCCGATCGCTGTCCTTCCGCGTCCTCCTGAACGAAGTCAGCTTGGCGCTTTGTGATGACATCACCAGCCCGGCGGGTTCGGTGGAGCTGCTGCGTTTGACCCTGTCCAAGCTCCTGGTGCTGCTGCCTCCACCCTCCACCCTCTCTCCACCCTCCTCGGGCGGTGGCTCCGCCCCTCTCGCTCAGCACGTGCAGGTGCTTTGCGGCAGCCTGCAGGTGGACAACCAGCTCTACAACCGCTCCAGCTTCCATTTTCCCGTGCTGCTGTGCCAGGATCAGCTCTCCGGCGCCGGCGGTTACCCGGCCGACGGCGACCCCGCGATGAGGCCCGAGCTTCCGGAAGAGTTCCGCCGCGCGTGTTTCCTGTGCGTCGGACTCGTGCTGGGCGGAGACGGAACCCATCTGGAGCAGCTCAGCTTTTCCCTCAAACCGGCCCGCATCTACCTGGAGGACACCTTCGTGTACTACCTAAAAACACTCTCCCACACCTATATCCCCGCGTCCGCCAAGCGCCCCCTGCAGGAGAGGCCGGCGTCAGGGGAGCCCGGGCGGACTTTGCCTCTGCCGGTGCTCCAATCCATGCAGGCGCTGGTGCGGCCTGTGCGGCTGGAGCGGCTGCTCATCGAGCCGGTCAGCGTGCTGGTCAGTATCCACGCCTCGCTTAAGCTGTACATCGCTTCTGACCACACGCCGCTCTCCTTCTCCGTGTTTGAGAGGGGCCCGCTTTGTACCACCCCACGGCAGCTCATACACGCGCTCACCATGCACTACGCCGCCGGGGCCCTGTTCAGAGCAGGTGAGAGATTCCTCCTGCTTCCTACATACCTGTGTGTGTGTGTGTGTGTGTGTGTGTGTGTGTGTGTGTGTGTGTGTGTGTGGTGGGGGCGAGGCATGACTGGATTATTTATGTGCGTCTGTATGATTGTGTGTGCAGGTTGGGTAGTGGGCTCCTTGGAGATCCTGGGCAGTCCTGCAAGTCTGGTGCGCAGTATTGGAAACGGAGTGGCCGATTTTTTCCGGTTGCCGTATGAAGGTCTAACACGAGGGCCAGGGGCCTTCGTCAGCGGAGTGTCCCGTGGAACGACCTCTTTTGTGAGGCACATTTCAAAAGGTAAAACCTCTCCGCACACTGTGATGACAAGAACGCAAAGCGTGGTTTTACCACACACCAACACTCTTCACATACCCAAGAAATCGGTGGTCTGAGCAGCAAAGCGTTCATTTGTCTGTAAAAACAAAACGTAACTTTATCTTAAGTATAGATGAATATAAGGTAAATTAATACAGTTAAAATGGAACAAACATTTTACACCTTACAGGTGATAATTCGGTTTTTATTTAGGTGCCATTTTAACAGCAGCGTTTTAGGAACACAGGTGTAGAACCTACATGTGCAAGTCAAAGGACACGCTAGCAAGGAGAAACTGGGAAACAGAAGGAGGAATCCTTGGGAGGAACCTCAAACTGGAAACCACACCCTCTGTGAATTGAGGGTGTATAGAGCAGCCTGCAAATAACTGCATCTGTGTGTCTGGAATGGAAAGAAACTAAGTTGTAGCATTTTAGTAAAAATGAGCAGGTTTGGTCTGCTAATTTGAACATGAATAGTTCAGTGGTTGGAATCATGCCATGTGTTAAAAGGTTTGACTTGTGGACTATGGCTTGGATTTTCAACCTGTTGGACTTCCAGGTTGCCAAAGCCTCCCGAGGAGGTCATGAAATTTTTAGACTAAATGATCAGCTCACATATGAAAACGTTTCGGCAGCATCCTGCCTGCCGATCTTCTGCCTGTACGATTGAACAATTCATTATTTGCCCACTAGAGGGTGCTAGAATGTCATCTTCTAGAGCAGGAGCATTTAATTATCGCCTCCCTTGACTATTCGGCCTGTTCACGGCTTCCTGTGAATCCTAGCCATGCCTTCCCCGTCCGTCTTGCTGACTCTGGGTCAGCGTGTTCCTTTATAACCATGTTTACACAGCCCCGTGGCCAACATTTTTCACCCAACACACTGCTCTGAAAAGAGGTATTTTAACTCTCTGCTCGAGTGATTAACTGAAACAAGCAAGCGAGATAAACATTTTAGCTGCAGGATCTACTTAACAGCATATTTTGCCATTATATTTAAAAACACAGATTTTCTGTGCTCTTAAACAGCACTTAAAAATATTAGTCACTCTTTCCAGCCACCGATGGTGTGTGTGTGTACATATATATATATATATTTTTTTTTTTTTTTTTTTTTTGTAGCAAGTAAATCTGAAATATCCTCCTGTTCTCTCTGTAGGCACACTGACATCCATTACTAATTTGGCCACTAGCCTGGCACGGAACATGGACCGGCTGTCTCTCGACGAGGAGCATTACACACGGCAGGAGGAGTGGAGGAGACAGCTCCCAGAGAGTCTGGGCCACGGCTTACGGCAGGGCCTCTCCCGCCTGGGAATCAGCCTGCTGGGTCAGTCTCACCCTCACACATACACACGCACACACACAGACACACACACATTCATACTCACACGTGTGAGTGTGTGTCATGTACAGGAGCCATCGCAGGTATTGTGGACCAGCCGATGCAGACGTTCACCAGGCCTGTGGAGCCTCACTACACAGCAGCCAGCACTGCCCGCGGCATTATCTCTGGAGTGGGGAAAGGCATTGTGGGAGTTTTCACCAAGCCGATAGGAGGAGCCGCTGAGCTTGTGTCACAGACGGGATATGGTAAACGTTGGATTTGTGTGTTATGGTAATTCGATAAACATTTGTATAGAATTGTATAGAAATATTGTGTCTACACCTACAGGTATCCTTCATGGTGCTGGACTTTGGCAGCTGCCGAAACAGCTGTATCTGCCTACAGAGAAAAAATCAGCGGATGCACCCAATAGTCATCTCAAATATGTTTGGTAAGTCAGACGCTTCTCTGTGCAAGACCAACCTTCATGACTGATCAGCCTGTTGCACCACAACGCCACATTCTCTGTGACAGCTGACGTGATTTCAGCAGATTACAAAACATGCCAAACTTTCTGCACTTCAAACTAGAAAAAAACTATTTAGCAAGAAGGAAAAATGTCTGAGGGATTATCGTTCGTTGCTGATTACAGTAAAACCATTTCAAAACTTGTAATAATTTCTCGGGATGAGATTAACATGAGAACAGTTGCCCTAAAGTTTCATGGTGCTCAGGTGAAATGGTGTTTGCATTAGATTACCCATAATGCATTACCACAAATACGTCTTTGAAATAACAAACTATAAACATTCTGCAGTTGTGGGTGGAGCTTAGGATGGAGTCAAACATCGAAGGCTGCACTTGACCGTCTGTGGACTGGTAGCCTATTGTTGTCAGCTGCGATCTAGAATAGAAAAGGGTGTAGTGTCTCATTCTCCTCCTGAAGTCGTGGTTTCTTTGTTTGTGTTTTGGTTGTGTTGTGTCTGGTTACCGTGCAACAGCCAATTAGTGCTCCCTGTCCCTAATGTTCCGCTCTCATCTCGATTCCCTTCGTTAGATCTTGCGTATCTATCCATCGTCTTCCCTTCACAAAGTCCTTGTTTCGTGTTTATTCAGCTGTAAAGCCTCTTTTGAATGTTTGCTTGAACATGTTTTCCATTTGGACTTTTTCTTGTTTAACTTTTATGATTTTTTAGCATTTATGTGAGTTGTTTCGTTCTAACGTTCCTTACTGTGTTGTGAGCGTGTTGCGAAGCTTCATAAGGAGGTGCCATGGAGCTCTTGAGATGGAACTGAAGGGTTAAACGACCAGCATCTGCAGCATTGCTGCATGCCACCTGTGCAGATCACCTTGAATGCCCTGCAAATTACAATGGGCCATTAAAGCAGTTTAGCAGTTTATCCTTTCCTTAAAGCCCTGCCATGGCAGGGTGAACCACAATCAGAAACATTTAACCGGTGACGTTCTGGATCAGCAGTTACCTTGTCTGTGTGCCCCACTTTATTCTGCACTTTTACATTGTTGATGTGGAAGCGGCAGAGCGTCTCCTGTCTCCAGAGCAGCACAGGATAATCGATTCCTCTCACTTGAGCGGTATGATTTCAGGGGGTCAGCTTGAGACTGTGGGGTCTCAAATAGAGAGCGTGTTCGGTGCTCGGCCCCACGTCCTGAAACTGTCTCGCTTTAACCGGTCGCATCCCGCTGGCTCTGCCTCGGTAATCCTGGAGATGCTTACTGCTCAAGGAACCACACACACACACACACACACACACACACACTACCCTACTAAACCCTGAAATTGTGATTCTGCTGGGATCCATATGTCCATATGATCCAAGCATCTTTATGTTCACAGTGCTGGAAAAACTCTTAGATCGGTCTAGTCCCCGTAAACTCAACTCCACGGGGGCACGGGTCGATGGGGGCAGAGCGGGTACAGAGGAGAAGATTTGGGGCGGGGGGGTTCTTGTTGCCGAGGAGTGAGGACAGTTGGGAAGTCAGTGCTCCTCCCCCTGGATACCCTCAAAAGCGCAGGCGCTCCTCCCATTGTAGGAGGGCCTGATGCTGAAAGCCAGCAGAACTCCGCCCCCTCCACACCCTCATGAGTTCTGTGTTAACAGGGCAGCCTCTCTCTCATTCTCCAGGACAATCCCACCTGGAAGTGGGTCGCAGCAAACAATCCGCACGTTCAACCAGTTTTAGCCAGACTCAGCCAGTGGCACTCGATCCACATTGTTAATCAACCTTCCAATAAAAACAGCTCTTACTGTCATGTGCTTCATGTACATTCGTGCTTCATATTTGATTGTGTTGTTTATGTTTGACTCACGTGTTCACAAATGCAGTCACATGGGCAAACAGACCAAGAGAAAGGGGAAAAAAAGACAAGATACTGACCACAGCCATTCTGCATCTTTTTCCGTCCTCTACGTAGACTTGATTGTGTATGTGACTTGTGAAATTCAAAAAAGTCCCCTGAGCTCACCACATGCAGATGCAGCAGATTGAGATTAGTTTAGAAGATGCTAGAATATTCCTTTAAATATTTGATGTATAATTGTATCGACATTTTTTTTACATTTGGTGAGTTTGTGTGTGTACTTGCTACATTGAGCGGTGTGTGTGTGTGTGTGTGTGTGTGTGTGTGTGTGTGTGTGTGTGTGTACTGCAGGAAGATGCTGCAGTCTCTGGGCCGACCGGAGGTGCACATGGCGCTGTGTGTGTGCATGGTGAGCAGCTCTGGGCAGCAGCACGCGGGCTGCCTGCTCCTCAGTGGCGAGGTGCTTTTCGTGGTGAGTGTGTGTGAAGACACACAGCAGCAGGCCTTCCCCATCACAGAGGTGCAGTGTGAACAGGACGCACTGAATCCCGAGAAGCTCACACTCACCCTGCAGCAGCACCAGGTCACAAGAGACAGCGAGGTAAACCTCTTTCTGCTGCTTTCTGTGTCCTCTCTCTCTCTCTCACACACACACACACACACACACACACACACACACTCACAATGACAACCGCCTCTTGTTAATATTTCCTTGTCCTTCCTCCCCACCCCACCCCTCCCCCCCAGGCTGACGGCACTCGCGAGCGCTTATCGGAGCAGCAGTACAGTCGGCTGGTGGACTACGTGACTCGGGTTTCTCAGTATTTGTCTCCCTCGCCATCGTCTCTCCTCCAGCAGCCTCTCGTCGTCACGGCAGCGCAGCCCTCCTCCAGCATCACAAAGGCCTACCATTACCACAGCGACCCTGCCTACGCCCGCGTCTTCGTCTGTAAATTCAACACGGTGAAGAACAAGGCACTACGCATCGGATTCAACTGAACATTTATTTGTACTGAGGGCCATATGTAAGAGTGCGGAGTGCTGAGCATCAGCTCCAATCTGCCATGTTTTGGGTTTTTTTTTTTAATAGGATACTGGAGGCCAAAACTGACTTATGACCTCAGGTCAACATCAGTGCCAGAAGTCTCTTTTCAGATTTGTATTTGGAGACAAACACAGCCATCAGTTTTGTTCTCTCAGTTTTGTTTCCCCGGTTGTATCTCGTCTTTATATAAGAAGAATAATCTTCTCATCAAAAGACAAATAAATAAAGGAAACCAGAAAATTTGTCACCGAATCTTTCAGTTGCCTGAATGTATTTGGTATTTTGGGCAGAGATGACTGAGGTAGTTATAAAATGATCGTTTTCAAGAATGTCCATAAATATGTATATTTATCTAATGCAGAATATCTCTGTGCCCTTGCCATGTTTGTTTACAGGGGGAAAATGTAAGATGAATTTGGCTGTTGTAAAGCTATGAGCCAAATTACAGCATTTTTCTGTGGACAATTTTTTTTTTACATTAATTTTCACCAAGCAGCATTCAATTCATTTTCATATGAACATTACTTTAAAAATGTCCATAATTTAAGTTGTCCATAATTTTAATAAACACAGTTGCAAATGTTTATATATAATGTAATGTTGGTAAATATTCTAATAAAATGTTAAACATTCAGGAATTACATTTTAGTGAGTGTCATTTCCAGACTGTCTGAGAAGTTGAAATAATAACGATAACAGTAATGATTGTCCTTCCCTAAACACATCCACACTCGCACAAACACCCAAGAGACAACAAGACGACAGTTAAGCTAGCTGTGGTGAGAAGAATGGCTTGTGTGTTTTTGTCAATTCAGACTGACACCATATTGTAGTAGAAGATAAGATTTGGCAACTTAAACATCTAGACCAGGAATGTTCAAACCAGGTCTTTAATTCCAAATCCAGTTTGTTGTATGTTTTACAATGTATATTGATGGAATGCCTGACTCCTAATTAAATTAAATCTGTAGCACCTCACCACTGAGAACTACAGAACTGATTCAATACTCCTGATCTAGGCCATTACATCCAAGACGTAAAATCAATGATCAACCAGCTCACAAATTTGCGCCATATGATAAATTATTCAGTCACAAAAAAAGTGTGTGGCTGTATCCTGGGTTTGGTGTTGTCAAGAAAAGTATTGTCCTCTTCTGTTGGGGGCTGCTTGAACAAAGGTAAACAAGGTAATTAAATGTGATAAAGGTAATATAGCTTGTCCACTGATTTATTTTATCTGACAGCTCAACAGTAACTCACTAAACAACACTACCTGGCTATGCTCAGTGCTTCTGCGGTGGCTCTGATTTTCACTCATTTTTCAGCTTCCAGACTGCTTGCTTTTGTCCCAAGCAAGTCATGTTGTTTTGCAAAAGCACAGGCAAGTCGAGACGAATAGAGAGCAACAAGAAACACCCGTCAGTTATATGTTAATGTTTTTCCTTACTTGAAGAATGTTCAAATTGACATATTCCAAGTTAACACATTTAGATGTACATATTAGAAAATCAAAATTAAATGTGATCTTATGTTTGTATAATATCGTTCTTTTTTTCTTTCAAATCTAACCATGTACAGCAAGTTCTTTAAAAGCAAAAATCCTGATGAACATACCTGTCACCTCTGAGCTTGGGCAGTCACATGTCTTACCCTGTTCTTGCAGTTGGTTTTTCAGTAGTAATGTCATTCTTAAGTAAAGGTTTACCAGAGCGAGAGATGAGCGTTGAACACCAAACTGTAGATGGCCTCTGGATTCTTAATTACATTAATGGCACTGTTACCTGTCCCAAATTTGACACCTCATCAGGTCGTCCCACTCACAGCTATGTCCCCTGAGGATGGATGGATCCCTCAGCTTCCTGTGGACTTGTGTCATGTGTAATAGTGCTGCTAAATGGGGTTATGGTGTGTGATGAGCTAAGATGAGTAATAATGATATCTGTCCAAAATGGTTAATCAAGTCAACCATCTGATTTACACCAAAGGACTGAGAAACAAGGTTTGGAGTTGAAGGACTGTTAACCCAAGGACTAGGTGCAGCAGTACTGTAAAGGATCTGAGAAGGATTCCCACTGACTAAAGAAGTCCCTACTGAAATCACAAGCATACTTGTGCTTATCTCTTTACCTAATGTAACATTTTGGTTTAAAGATCCAAAAGCATTCAAAGTAAAATAAAATTGAATGGAGAAAAAAAAAAAAAAATCAAGAGATGGTAAATGCTTTGTCATAGTACATAGTGGACCTGAGTTTGTTTTTTTATAGCATAAATAGGGCTATACTGTGCAACATACAGACATGTCAAGCTGTGCGTTGTTTGGAGGGATATAATTACAGTTATGTGCAAAATATTGCTAGTGTAATATTGTATAATATGTATTTAATTACTGGTTTTGATAGAAAAGATAATACAACATGGAAAAAAATGAATGAGTAGGTGTAGCTGAGTGATGGGCATTAATTAATTAATCATGCATTAATTGGGGCGTGTTCAAATAAAAAGCAGTGTGGTTAGTTTAGTTAGTGAGGTCATTCATTCTGTGAAGAAACAGATGTCAATTATGGCCTTTATTTAAAGAAGGAGGGCAGCAAGTGTTGTTTTTATGTTGTTCAAAACCTGCTGGTTTTAGCTCTTGCTCAGTGAATAAAATGGGTTGTTCCAAACATTGTACTGAAGGAGAAAGCACTTTGATGTTGACTGGACAGGGGCAAAAAGTGCAGAAAATAATTGGCTGCTCAGAAAAAATGAAGATCAAAGAAGGTCTTCCATTACTTGTGAGTACTGCAACAATCAGAAGACGCCTACATGAAGCCAAACTATTTGCGAGAAACCCTTGTAAAGTACCATTGCTGAAAAAAGGCTTGTTGAAAAGGTTATAGCTTGCCAGAGAACACACTGACTGGCCTAAAGAGAAGTGGTACAAAGACAATGCCATAAAGTAACCTAGAAAATGCTTGGGTTTGCCAGGGGACGCGCCGATGCTCCCACCTACCTGAGGCCCAACGTCCACTTTGGAGGGACTGTTCAGTCTAGATATTGTACTTATATGCTACTAGCTGGGCTGCTCAATGGAGGATGGGTTCCTTTCTGAGTCTTGGTCCTCCCAAGGTTTGTTCCTAATCCTGGCCTAACACCCCAAACCCACCAACATCCTGGTTCCAGACCAACAAGATGTTATTAAGTGGCCAGCCCAATCTCTCTACCTGTGGAGTGACATCAAAAATGCTGTTTTTGATGCAAAAAAACAGCTCGTCGCCTGAACATGGTGGTTTTCTCTGGTGGACGAGTCAACATTGTGCCTTCTGCGTGAGGGAACGGGTTCTGACTGTTATTTGTGCCTTTGCACCAAATGGCAGTTCAGAGTATTCCATCTTCTTGGACTTCTTGAAAGAAGTACTAAAAAAAAAAAAAGTGTCCCCTCTAGGGATCCCACCATCTTGCTGGGAGACTTCAGTGCTCATGTGGGCAATAACAGTGAGACCTGGAAGGGTGTGACTGGAAGGAACAGCCTCTCTGATCTGAGCAATGTTTTGTTATTGGATTTCTAGCTTGTCACAGTTTGTCCATAACAAACACCATATTCAAACACAAAGGTGTCCATAAGGGCACATTGCACCAGAACACCTTAGTCCGCACTTCAAACATTGACTATATATTCATGTCGTCGAATTTGCGTTCACATATTTTGGACATCTGGGTGAAGACCAATAACCACATAGTTGTGAGTTGGATCAGATGGCAGGTGAGAACCTGGCAGACCCAAACGTGTCATGAGGGTTTGCTGGAAATGTCTGGCAGAAGAACCTGTCAGAGAGATCTTCAACTCCCACATCCAACAAAGCTTCAACTGCATCCTGATGGAGGCCAGAAACATTGAGTCCGAGTGGGCATTGTTCTGTGCCTCCAATGTCGATCCAGCTAATCAGAGCTGTGGCCACAAGGTTGTCAGTGGACACCTCAGGTAAAGGAAGCTGTCAAGCTGAAGAAAGAGTCCTATCAGGCCTTGCTGGCTTGTATAGGTACCAAAGGGCCAAGTGGATAGCAGCTTCAACTTTTACCAATGAAAATGTTAACCCCCTCCCCCCCTTTTTTTTTTTTGTTGTGTGCAGATATACTTATATATGTGCACTTACACCATGCATCACGTAGATAACTCCACCAGTTTAGCACAAGACATACCAGTTTAGTGGGTGGGAGCCACTTCTGTATGTTTAATAGGGTAAATCGAAGGTAGGTATATTTTCTTTAGTAGAATAGTGTGACGGCTGGAGACGGAACAGAGGCAGGCGCTACGGGGAACATGCTTGGGTTTATTAGCAGGGTTACCAGGGGCACACAAACAACGTGAGCACGAACAGCAAAGAGCGATAAGCAGATAAGTCCGGTATAACCGGCGAGGTTGGCTTAAACAAGAGCTACTCGCATACAAACGGAACACAGCGTGAAGGCAGTTCAGTGGCTGTGAAGCAGTTCACAAGCGAGGTCAATGTATAGCAATGAGTGAAGCGCTGGAGCGCTCCTAAGTAGCTCCTAGCTTAATGAGCGTCAGGTGCGCTGAATAAGCCGGTGATTGTGAGCGAACGAGCCCTGACGAGGTGGGCGTGGTCTGGGTGCTGGGTGTCCGACGAGACGTGACCAAATAGAGGATAGGGATTATACTATAGTTTAGAACATTTTAATATTTTCTTTGCTTGGGCTCCGCCCCTAGTCCTATAATATATATGTGTTGGGAATGGTGTTGGATACTGAAATCATTATATAATTTTGTATTCACTTGTATATATTAAAACTACTATCCATTGATACCTGTGGTTGTGGAGTGGTTGTGGTACTGGCACTATTAGGGAGATTCCAGTAGGTCTATGGGCCCACTAGTTGCCTAGACCAGGGCTTAGCAAGGTGGGCAAGTAACAGCATCTCACCATGTGAAATATTTGAATTTCCATTTTGGGTCAGAAATGGACCCATCTTAGCAACTGCAGATGAGGTTTACTATAGCACTTGGACTCTGGGCAAGAAGTGTCCCAAATGCAACCACACACTATATATAATATTTGTGTGGCATTGTATAGAAAGTTTTAAACTAAAAGTGAGACATAAAAATCATCCAGTATTGTGGCATAATGATTACTCAGAGGTTGATGAGAGCTCATGATCACAAAAATCAGTTATTAGGAACAATGAAGCTGTATTAGACGTCTGCGTAGACCCGCTCCTTGCAAGATGCTATTCTCATTCATTATATGTCCAAGAACAAATCCAAAAAAAGGTGTACCCTTTGCTAACATGTTCAGCTTGTACAATCTCCATAGAGCAGCACTGACACTCTGGAGCAGCTGCACAAGTTGCAAGTTAATCATGTAAATCATTTCAATTGGACTAACCTCAGGCTGGGCTTCATATCACAACGGTGGGAAATATGCTGTGGCTGATTTTCACAAAGACCTGGCTAAAAAAACTCGCACATGGGTGACAAAAAGGGCCTATGGACTAAAAATACAGGGACACTTGCAAAACCATTGAAATACAAGAAGTTTGTGGCAGGGAATTTATGCTGTCATACTACAAACCTGGTCCTGAATGAGGTTAAAACCAAGGAGATAGTGACTGACTTCAGGAGAAATCTGCTTATGCATACCCCATTCTACATCAATGGAACTATGCATACCCCAATCTACATCAATGGAACTATGCATACCCCAATCTACATCAATGGAACTATGCATACCCCAATCTACATCAATGGAGCTTTGGTTGGGACTGTTCAGAACTCAAAGTTCCTAGGGGTTTATGTTATGGACAACTTGACTTAGTCCTGGCATACCTCCTCTCTGATCAAAAAACCTAATCTCTGATCAAAGGACCTCCTCTCTGATCAAAAGACCTCCTCACTTGCCAGATGTCCACCTCTTCCTTGCTGATAATACTTAGAGTCCAACTGTCCTTTCCTGCCAAAGGACAGAAGGACTTTGCTGAAAACAAAAGCTGATTATCAAGTGGAGACAGTAGCTGGAGGGTCTTTTCACTACATTGGCATTTTGAATGCTCTGCAAAAATGTTTTCGATAGATTGTGTTCCAGTTTTCCACATAATTTCAAACTGCAGTTCAATTTTGATAGACTCCCCCTTTATGTGCGTTCATCTGCGCAGTTATGGCCTATTATGCAGACTTCACAAAAGGGTGTTCAAAAAAGCCTGTTTGTAATTGTACTGTTTTGTAGGAAGGCAAAGCCAAAGATGTCATCTGAATATCTTCGTTCTTTGACGAAATGAGTAGTTTTAGCATTTGTAATTAAGGGTAAAACGTTTCTTCCATGTAACCTGTCATATGTGACGCTCCTGCAAGGGTGTTTATCAAGCAGATAAAGGCTTTTATGGTTGTGATATATTATGCGTGCTTGCAGAGAGGGTTTATACCAAACATAAAATGACTTTTCCATATAGCAATGCAGCTTTCAGAAAAAATGAGTCATTTATACTGGTAGCAGATCACTCAGATCACTGCAGCATCACATCACTCAGGCTGCATCCTGTTGATTTTTTTAGACAGCCCTATGCACTTTAGTGAGAGGTTGTGATGGAAAGCTGCAGAAACGCACCGGTTTCTGTTATTGTTTTGGAAGATGTGCTGCACCCTCAGGTCCATGTCAGATGTATGCTTCTTTCTGTGGCTGTTTTCATTTTGGCTAGTCCAGAACATTGTTTTAGTATTGTGGTCAGCTGTATGGTCAAGAGCACATACTGAATATCACTGGACATGAAGACAAAGAGTATGTAATGTCAAGAATACACACACAAAGGTTCTGTACAAATACCCTTTTGGTTCAAGAAATCTAGGAGTGTATGTGGTTTGTCACCTACAAAACAGTGGTTTGAGATACAGTGTTTTTTCCTTCCTAATTTTACTTAGTGATGTCTTTGTTTTTATGGTGACTTTTTCTGGTTTCTTTTATTTTTTCAGTAGATCCAACTGATTGGCTGCTGATTGGCTGCTGGCTGGTTAGGTGGTATCAGCTCTTCCTTCTCCTCACTACCCATATCCTCTCTTTCTTCTCTCAGTGCAAAGGTAAAGGTAACATGAGATGTTCATTTAAACATCAAATATTAGCAATTTCTACTTCACAGCACACTGGTGTATGTACATGCTATATAAATACTGTAACTGAATGCATTTATTAACACAATTTATTAAGAATTTGTTTTCTTCCACATGGATAATGTATTGTGAGAAATTTAATGGCCATGGTTTGTTTTTGTTATTTGATAGGACTATTCTTTCAGGAATAACGGAGCCAAGCCGTGATGCTAACTAGAGTGTCCAAATAATCTGCCTTATGAGGATAGACAACGGTTAGAATGCCGCCTACTTAAACAGCTGCCTGCGTTGTCACTACTTACTTAGACTGCTCACTAGGTTTTTGAACACACCCTTTGTCTGTATGCAACCTTAAATAAAATCACATGCAAAAAGCAATTTAATTCTCACACACTGTAATCTATCTAAACCTGGCAAACCGTTTCTCTGTAAAGATTGTTATTGGTGCTAATTATTGTCTCTTTTTTTAAGGCTGAGGTTACAGAACTGAGCAGGCCACCATACAAGTGGAGACAGTCTGTCTCCCAACCACCACCAGTCTGCTTCAGCTCACCTATACACACATGCCAACAACATCTGGCACCTTCACTCCATCACTAAACAGTGCATTTTCACCTGCTATAGCAACACTGCCTGCATCAAAAACATTTAATTCCAGCAGCCCTTCACCATTGTCCTTTTGCTCCATCCCCTCACCCAACCTTAACACTCTTTTCCCTCCCCACTTCATCTAAATCCACCTCCTCACCAATTCCTCTACCTTCATCCTCTCATCCCACCCCTTCACCACTTACCATCTGCCCATCACCTATTCATAGTACTTTGTCTTCTTCACAATCTTTAAGCCCCATCCGCAATTCACTCAGAGCTTCACCATGCCGTAGTATCTCCTCACGTCCCATACATCATCCACTTGTACTTCAGTACAGAAAAAGATATATATGACTGAAGAAGCTGTTCTCAAAAGATTGGAACAGCTTGACCAGGAAAGAGAGAGATAGAATCAAGCAGCAAGATAATGAAGATTTTCACTTTGCTGACATGTTAGGTAAAATGTACCCTAACCACACATTTTATCATCAAGTAATATGACTAAGCTATACAAATTGCAAAAAAAAAAATAATAGTTCACTTTAAACTGAAAACATTTTCAATTTAAGTATAATTTTAAATGAAATACTAGTATTCTTTTATACATTATTTCCACTTTTCACTTTCAAACATTTGAGTGATTATGTTTTTCAGATATAGATTTTATGTTTTCAGATTTTACTTTTTTTGGTTCCAGAGCTTATTTTTTCAGTTTCAGACTTTTGACTCCACTCTAGAATGGGTGGCAACATTGAGGTCTGTAAGGCAAGTTTGCGATGTTCGACATGAGTGTGCTTTTGAAACTGAAAAAAAGGTGAGTTTTTTAAGACATGGTTTATTTCTAAGCATCAAGTAATATCACAGAGCTATATGAATTGCAAGAAAATGTGAATTTGAGTTGGTATTGCCAGCAGCTAGCTAATTATCTGGTTGTGCTTTGAATAAACACAGAGTGTACATGAACAACAAGATAAAAGCAGTGATGAACTGGCTACAACCATGCATCAGAGATTCTTGGGTTTCACAAATATTTTTTTTTTATATGGGATTTCAGTTCTTCTAAATGGAAAACCCAAATGACTGAAGTGGACACTGGAAGCTTCAGAATCATTTAATCCACTTAGTTGTTTTCACATTAGCTCCCATTCTTTGTGACCCTGACCCATCTTCCTTTTGTGGTCAAGGTGGATGTCTCTGAGACAGGAGCGGTGTTGTCATAACGACTAGGGACCACCGCAAAGCTCCAGTCCCGTTCATTCTAGTCCTGTAAACCATCTCCATTAAACTATGATGTTGGTCAAAGGGGACTATTCGCTATAACAGCTGCCCTGGAGTAGAGGCGATATTGCTTACAGGGGCGTTATTTCCCATTCATAGAACTTCCTGATCTTAGAAATTTGGAGTACATTAAGGCTGCTAAACGTCTTAATTGCAGACAGGCTAGAGAGACACCCTTCTTCATTCTCTTTAACTTTACAGTCATAGATCTGGGTATACGAATGGTAACGCTCACATGGTAAATGGTGGTAGATTGTATCACTTCCCAAAGCAATACAGCCATTTTAGTTATGCCTGTTTTCTAAAGCCTGCAGACCGATTGCTGTGGCTACGTTACTCACGGCACACGAGACCACTGAATGGTTCAAAGAGGTGTTTCAGGTGTTCAGACTCAGTTTACCTGGACTACTGCAAGTATCAGTAAGCTTATCCTTCAGCTATCATCTGCGTTCCTGAGTTAAGTGATACAATGTCCTGTTTCCTGTTCAAAATTGTTTCATGCGAACTGCACTGTCTTAGTATATGTGTGTGTTTGTGTGTGTGTGTGTGTGTGTAAAACTAAAACTAAAAACCTTTTTTTTTTTTTATTCAAACCATAGCTAAAAATGTAATGAATTTCACTCTTTGGGAGATACATTATACCCCAAACAGCCAGAAAAACAATTGCCACGTAAAAGACTAAACAGATATCAGGTCTTGAGGAAGCATCCAAAAAACAACTTAAATAGGCTTGAGAAGTTTGGATTTGGACATTTCCCCTCCCCCATCTAACATGAAAATGGAGGCCATCCATGCGGGATACTTATATTAACCTCAATAAAGGTACGTTTTATCCACCACTCTGGCAAACATATCAGCTCAGAGTGTGGAATGCAAGATGTTTATTCAGTCTTCGTCCATCATTAGTAATAGTTTCATTTGTGATAAGTGTTGGTTCATTAGCGCTCTGAGTGAGAAGATTAAAGCATTAGAGGTGTGCATTCAGACTTTAGAGAGGGTGATTGAGAGTGAGAGTAGTGTAATCTCCGTAGGGGAAAGTCTGGATGTCCTGGGGGGTGTTAGCAACGGCAGGGTGAACGGGTGATGACTCTACGGCATCATCGCAAAGCTAATGCTAGGGCGTGCTTGTTGTAGCACCACTCCTCTACACTTCATGTACCAAACTGGTTTGCTCTCCTCATTGAGGCACCTGCTGAGAAACCTGAAAGAGCACAGGTTATGTGATACTTTTACTGAAATTAGTTAGGCCTTTAGGGGCACCAGCAGCATTAGTTATGTGTATACCAGGAGCCAGTGTGCCTGACATAGCAGGTAACCTAAGGGTGTAGGAAAGCATGGGTTTTCTAAGATAGTCTTTCTTATTGGAGCTAATGATATACACCTTCATCAGTCAGAGGTTACTAAGAGGAGCATGGTAGAGGTGTGTAAATTAGCGAAGGCACAAATATGCTCAGGCCCCATTCCAATGTGATGTAACTTATAGAATGGTTGTGTTTCATGAACTGTTGTATATCTAAGTGGTGTGCCGAGAACAGTCTGGGCTTTATCAATAATTGGAATAACTTTGAGAGCAAGGCTGGTCTGCTAGGTTGAGATGACATTCCCCCCAGTCGGGAAGGTGCGGTTCTCATTTTTTGTAGCTCATAATCTTAGGGTAGGCCAAATTAATCTCTGATAATCCAGAGCCCAGGCAAGGGAGCAGACTAACAGGCTAAACTGACTGTTTGCTAGCTGTCACTCAGGTCCCACCATATTGAGTCTGTGTCCCAGAGCCAAGCAAGAATGTAGACATACTCTCAAAGTTTACTCTAGCAACCTAATTAAGGTGAAATTAGGTCATTCTGATTACACAGCCAGCACTTTTGAAGTTCTTCAAGTTAGGACTGTTGAACATTAGATCTCTTGCACCTAAAAACTTTAGTAAACCAAGAGTTCAATATACTGCGTTTAACTTGGACTAAACCAAATGAGTGCATAGCATTAAATGAGGCTACTCCTCCTGGATACAGTTACATTCATTAAATGAGGCTACTCCTCCTGGATACAGTTACATTCATTAAATGAGGCTACTCCTCCTGGATACAATTACATTCATTAAATGAGGCTACTCCTCCTGGATACAGTTACATTC
>JAOXYF010000028.1:12548187-12562712 GCA_028565775.1 Sternarchorhynchus goeldii
CATTAAATGAGGCTACTCCTCCTGGATACAATTACATTCATTAAATGAGGCTACTCCTCCTGGATACAGTTACATTCATCAGCCTCAGCTGACTGGTAGAGGAGGAGGTATCGCAGTAATTAATGAGGATATGAGCGTTACACAAAAATCTCAACATTCATTTAAACCTCCATAAATTTACCACATTTGAGATTCTTTATACTACCATAACATACATACCCACAAAAACATACATACCCACAAAAAAAAAAAGTTGACATGGTTCATTTCGCTATTTATTAATTACAGACCTCAAAGGCTGTACTATGAATTTCTTTGTGAATTTGCAGATTTCTCAAACCTGGTAATTTCTGTAGATAAAGCATTAATTGTTGTAGACTTTAATATTCATTTTGATCATCTTGAATACATTCTGAGAACAGCAGTGTAATAGGACCTACTCAGAATGTAACAGGACCTACTCATTACGGTTGCCACACACTCGATCTTACTAACACTTGGGTTATATATAGACAACATAATTATACATTCACATTCTGAAGCTATTTCTCATCTCATTTAAAATATGCATTGTTTGAAAATAGCTTCAGTTAGTCCAGAATGCAGCAGCTAGAGTGTTTACTAGAACTAGAAGATATGACCACATATAGCAGTAAATGGTCTTGTTCCACAGTACTTGAGCAAACTTACGGTCTTTTATGAACTGTCTCGCCTACTTTGATCAAAAGGTGCTGACTCATTGTTGGCACCTCAGATTATGAAGGCTACAGTTGGTGGCAGATCTTTGTCTTACAAAGCCCCACAGTTATAGAATAACCTTCCAGCTAGGGTTTGGAAATCGGACACAGCCTCAGTCTTTAAGTCTAGGTTCAAAACATACTCTGCCTGATCCACCCTGATGCCCTTGTTCTGCTTGAGTCTCACCAACTAAACATCCCTCACTGCTAATGAGGATGAACCAAACAGTTATCTTGAAAACGGCATGATTATAAAACTAAAAATACAAGCTAGGACCTGTTGTGGACTGATATATAAAGTCATCACAGGGAAACTAAGACATTTCTACTAGATATCTATAGAACCTATTTATAATCACACAAGTAATGGAAAGACTACTCATTTTGTTTACAGTACTATTGTTATTGTGGTGTCAGTTTTCTGAGCTTTGGTTACTCACAAGGGTTTTTCCTCATGCTCTCAAGGAGTTTTTCCTTGCCACTGTCACCCTTGGCATGCTCCCTGGGGGCATCGCACTATTGTGATGGCTAACACAGTACAAATGAAAACTGTAAACATACGTCCAGTCAGTGATTAAGGTTGAATTCAATAGGTAAACAGGATAAAAGTCAGTTCAAATGCAAGTGCCATTTCTGAATTGCGACTTTAGCAATGAATGGCAACAATAGAAGAGGAAGAGGGTGCTGGGTGAGGAGGAAGACCAGGTGTAGTATATGCTCAGTATAGCTTGTTGAATGATCATTTCACTGGGTCAAGATGCTTACTCTTGAGTCATATAAATTAGAATGTGTAGAGAACGGAAAAAAACAACAAAGAATTGGCTTTTAAAAAGTTAATGATTTTCACAAAATATTTTTGGAATACTGAAGTAAACATTTAAAATTCCAACCTGAAAATAAAAAAAAGAGTTCTCAATTGTTAGCAAAGTTATTAAAATCACAAGCAATATACAAAAATACACAATGATCATATTTTCAGTTGTTCGTTGTTTTTCTTAGTTGTTCTAATGCAGTAGTCCAAGAGTTCTTTGTTTTTGTCACGTTTGTCACTCTCCCGTCAACACCACGCCCATCTCTCCCGCCTTCCCAATCCCCGGTTTATGAGATACACCTGACTCTCATACCCACTAACTACTTCGCCCCTGTATATAAACCCAGAAGTCTTACCCACCAGTTGCTGCACATTCGCTTGCCTTCGACGGACCGAGCCTGCTGCTTGCTGCCATAGCTAAGCTGCCGCTAGCCTTTGCGAACTTTACTTTTGTTTTGCTAATCGCTAATAGAGCTATACGCAGCCTTATGCTGCTTGTTGCATTGATCTGTAAGTCACTGCTCATCTGCAGCCACTAAAGACCATGTTTACTGCAGCCTCGCCTCCCGCTCCCTCACTGCCGCTGTCACAGTATTTCTGCTTTATAATTAAGGATTTATAAACTGCAGTATTTTCTCCATTGTTATTCAGAACAGTAGTGTTGATTATGATTAGAATAATAATGACAGTTAGGAATTCGCTGGATAAATTTTACTGACACTGAGTCCCATGATCTGCAGGTTTTAGAGTCAGTAGGTTGTTGAATGTCCTTTTGTGTCACTGGAAAACATGAACAAGACAAATACATGTGAGCTTCATAATGCACTGCAATGTTTCAGTGGAAACTCTCAGAATACTTGGATTGTTGAGGCAAAACAATTTGTAGAGTCTACTTGCATGATTTTGAAAGAAGCTGCAAACTGGAAGTGTGTGTGAACTGGACCCTGTAAGATCATTCATATGTTTCTTGATATGTCAGATGTGTCGAGTCCAGTCCTGGAAGGTTACGGTCCATAAAAGTTTGGTGACTGCTTTTCTCAGATATACCTGTTAATCCTGGCATTTAACTAATGAGCTGGTCAGATAACCCAGAATGATAACATGCTGGGTTACTGAGCTCTTCCATGTTGTGAAGAGAAACTACAGGAGGCTATTACAGGGTTCAAGGACTAGCTGTGTGAATGATAACCGACCAGGCAGCGAGAGTAGCAGGATGAATTAGGACATTTATATAAACTAAAAAACAACAAAAAACTACTATTTATATAAAGTATAAATGGCAGTGGTATATAATTAAGTACATTCAATGTTGACCTATCTAAAATAGCTCAAAAATATATGGTAAGTATTTTCTAAGCCAAACATTTGGAATGTTGAGAGAAGAAAAAAAACTACAACACAGAATCCAGAATGTAAAATGTCCTGACTTAAAGAAAAATAAAGATGAGCAAGGGGTGATGGGGTGTGGAACGTTGTTCAGACGCTCCTCGTGATCTCCATCAGCTGTGCATGCTGTTTCAGGAGGTCCTGGACCACAGTGGCTAAAGCAGCTGGTTTGTGGTAAAGATCTGGAGGGTGGACAAAAAGGTCTTCAAGGAGCACAATAAGGTGGTCCTGTTGACACGCACACAAATGAAGTACTGCTGTGCAGCAGGTTCCCAGCTGGTAATGTCCCATGTGCTGATGAGAACATACAGGCGCTCCAAGAATCCTCCTTCAAACTCCTGGGAAGTAAAGAAAATAAACTCCTTGAAATTAATGCTATGGCACCTTGGGCTAGGATTAGATCTTAAAATGTCGTTAGTATCTTGAGTAAAGGAAATAATGAAACAGCTAAAGATGGTCTGCTTTGAAACCAGATCCAAGTATTCAATTCAAACACGATTTCAGGAACTGAGTCACAGAGAAAGTAGCGAAACACGTTAAGTTCATAGAGGACGTTCAGGAAGATGAGATGGTACAACTATACCAAATAGATAAAGCTATTAATTTTTCTCAGTACAGGGTGTAACTTTTGATACAACTGTAACATTTGTGTTTTCAGATCTGTGTTCTCATATAGCCATTTCCACACTGACCTGGCCCTCAAGCAATATCAGGGAGTCATAGGCCTGCTGAAAACCAACTACATCCTGTGAAACAAGACACCTGATACTCTGGTCACTCTGTTGAGGCTGAAACTCTCTCCTAGTTAAATGGGTGAGATGAGCAGGCACCTGCTTGTTAGCTGTTGTCAGATGCCTAAGAAGCGTCTTGGAAATGTAAATGCAAAAGCATCTTTGAATTTTCTTGTTGCCTCTGTTTGGTATTACTGAGAAGGTTAACCAGAAGGCAATAAGCAATAGATACTGTGATAATTCAACCAGGGCAAATTTCTGAAATAAGCTAAATGTCCCAGAACTGATAAATATATGTTTTTAGAGAAATCATGTGCAATACTATGCATAACAATCATTGACAGTTGACTTACTTATGCAGTGTATTACAGCTTCATTGGCTTTCAGGTGCAGCTGGCCCCTGCTGACACAATTTAACCTTTTTTAACTTTTTCTTGTGTTGTGTTTGGCTTTACCTGAGAATGGCTGCTATAGGCGGCTTGTAGCCTACAAATAAAGACTTTTATCACTAAGGTTCGCAAGGAATAGCCGCCAGAGGGTGCTGTTCGCCTAGATTTCCACATTGCCGTTCCAGCAGCTAGCATACCTGTTCACTAAAAGAGCTTCTCTCCTTCATTCATGATGGCGGAAGACAGCGAGTCTGCCGCCAGCCAGCAGAGCCTGGAACTGGATGACCAGGATACCTGCGGCATCGATGGAGACAATGAGGAGGAAAATGAACACTTGCAAGGGTAATCCTTTCCATTTCGTTAATGAAAAGTGCATCTAACTCAAATATCTTACTGCCGTGATAATAGTCAGGGTCGTGAAAAACGCTCCCTATTTATTTAGCGAGATTGTATGCTAGGCTAACTCAGTTTAGCACTCATGTCAAAAAATCTAGCTAACATGCTCGCCAACTGTCAGCAATTATACCGTTAGCTTGCCAGCCAGGTAATTTACGGCCAATCACCACTGTTGTTCTGATTACCTGCGGAATACGTTCGGACAATACAGGTGTTGTGCAACTGACCAGAATATATCATTCGTCTAACTTGATTTAGTGCATAGTGATGTTTGCTTTGTGACCAGGTCGTACGAATGCTTTGTGTTTGCTTGCTAGATAACTAACCTAGCTTGCTAACTACAGTAATGGGCCACGTTTGAATGAAATCTTAGCTAGTTATGTTTACCAGCTAACTAGCTCGCTCGCACGCATTGAATCATGGCTTGGTTATTCGTAGAAAATATTGTGTTAATAACTGGTCAACGTTGACCGTAGCCTATGCAGAAATGCCCTTTTTAAATGGCTGGTTAACTATACTGCACATTGGAACAGTTTCGCTAGCTAAATGGCTAACAGCCTAACCTAACTAACTAGATTAAATAGCCAGCTAGCTGAGTTACAGGTCATGCGTCCGATTATTGAAATCTCTTGACTAAGAATTATGAATAGATAAATGGTTAAGTTTGGTAGCTAGCAAGCTTGACTAGCTACAAACAAACGCGCGTCTTTGTGCAGGAGCTTG
Organism: Sternarchorhynchus goeldii; assembly: GCA_028565775.1. Taxonomy (NCBI): domain Eukaryota; kingdom Metazoa; phylum Chordata; class Actinopteri; order Gymnotiformes; family Apteronotidae; genus Sternarchorhynchus; species Sternarchorhynchus goeldii. The sequence goes on from JAOXYF010000028.1 coordinate 12,553,361, forward strand.
ATGTTGACAATAACGGTAAGGTAATAGAAATGATAGCCCAGTTATTGAAAGACAGATCCACTGTTGTTAGGCAGATCACGGGTCTTCCGTCTTTCAGAAAGCGAGCTAGCTAGCACATAGCGGTTTTTCAGTCACTCAGTAAGCGAGATGGCTAACTGTCTGTCTTAACGATGTACGGAACTTCACACCTTCCCCCTGTACTCCGCTGTGTAATGTAATATTATCGCATTATATTGGTTTGCCGTATGAACCGTTTTCAGTGTTGCTGTCAATTCAAACCATGCTGTGAAGCATGTTACGTGCAGAAAGAGCGTCCCGAACGATTAAATATTATAATTACCCATGAAATCATGAACCCCGTAGTCCAGTTTTAACGGTAAAATCTCTGTCTACTTGGTTCAAACACGTCACCTACCGATGATGTGGTATTGTAAAGAAGTCCTGGTGGAGACCTTGGTGCGAAGAAGAAAAAGAAAAAACAGAAGAGAAAGAAAGAAAAACCCAGCTCAGGTGGAACCAAGTCTGATTCTGCCTCTGATTCTCAGGAGATAAAGGTTCCTAAGACTTACAATTATACATTACTGTACCCACCCATCCCTGCCCTCCATGCGCACATCCTATACTCCAATGTCAGTAATCTCTTACAAATGCTGCTTCTGTTATTGTCAGTATTTCAGTTTAAAGTCAATACTGCCCTGCACAAATTAGTTCATGCTTGGGAATCGATGGTGCCTGTGATGGCTTTTCCTGACTTGCCTCTCTCCTTATCAGAATCCAGCCATTCCCATGCAGAAGCTCCAGGACATTCAGCGAGCCATGGAACTGCTGTCCACCTGCCAGGGACCTGCCAAGAGCATAGATGAGGCCACCAAGCACAAATACCAGTTCTGGGACACCCAACCCGTTCCTAAGCTCAGTAAGATCCTTAACAGTGGACGAACCACACTGGAGACCCCTTCAGGAGCTTTTCTCTTAACTCCCATTTATAGCAGATGTTTAACACCTTTGTGTGTTTGTGTGTGTATGTGTCTTAACCTGACTTTATGCTTTTCCATGCACTTTAAATGCTGCTTTTCAAGTGCTGATGTTATAAACCACCGGTTTAAAAATAATTAGGATGACCGGACTTCCTACATTTCATGACCTTATAAAGAGCAATGCAGCTTGAAATTATTCATTATTCACCGCACTGCAAACTCTTAGTAACATTTATACTTTGCTATAATGTTGAGTGGGTGGTTTAATTAAATACAGACAGTTGGCAAACTGTTCTTCTGTTTTGTCTTAGATGAGGTAGTGACAACTCATGGGCCGATCGAACCAGATAAGGAGAATGTCAGGCAGGAGCCATATTCCCTCCCCCAAGGTTTTATGTGGGACACACTGGATCTCAGCAATGCTGAAGTCGTAAGTGGAGGTGTGGGTGGAGGTGTGGGTGGGGGTCTGTGTTATGTCCAGGTTTGTTTCTCTCTTAATCCGTGTTCATTGGGCCTTGTGGAAGAATATTTTCATATTCTTATTTGATTATTTTTTCTACTTTAATTATAAAGTTGGCTCATAGGACATTGCCCTGGAGAGTAGCTGACAGTATCTCCATCATGAGCTGTGAAATGGCAAAATGTATTTGTCATAATTGTTGATTTATTTTTTTTTTAAAAAAGTATTTTTCTTTGTGGAAGTTATGTACATGATTTATATGGCAGGTCTGGATCACTAATATGTTTTCATTTGCTCCCATAGCTAACAAAGTTCTAAATGCCAGAAAATTGCTGAAGAGTATATATTTTTGTCTTAAGTCAGTTATTTGGGAAATGTTTTTGCATAAGGCCCATTGTCTGTGTAGATGTGCTTGTTCAGCACCTGTTTGAATGAATGTGTTCTGCTTTTTGCTGCAGCTGAAGGAGCTGTACACACTGCTGAATGAGAACTATGTGGAGGATGACGACAACATGTTCAGATTTGACTACTCGCCAAACTTTCTCAAATGGTACGTGAGGTGGTGGGATGTTAACCTTCCCCTGTACATATAACCCCCTCCCACCCACCCCGGTCCATCGCTCTGTCCTGTTTGCCATATGCTAAAGAATATGTAAGACCACAAAGCAGTGGCTGTTTATTCAAGGAAGGATTACTTACAACCGTTACTTACAACCAATGATGCAGGTGAAGGTTTAATGCATGTAAAACTGATTAAGGTTATATGCCTCCAAGTTATAATTACAGATGTGTTGTAAAGAACACAAACGTATCCCAGCAATAAATCATGAGAGTATGTATAACCAATTTTCTGAAGTTCCTTAATGTTAAAATGGCCTGCTTTGTCAGAGTACTGTTCTGCTAGCCTAATTTATGGTTTAACCTGGTAAACATGTGCAGTAGTTTGGATGCTCTGCAGGGATTTGATATCAGAAATCGTTTGTACTATACCACTGTAGTTAGTGAGCTCTTAAGCATTTGCATTATATAATTCTGGATGACTTTGAAGAGTTTACTTCGTGCAAGTTTTAAGGTAATGGTTTATTTGAATATTCCAAGCCAATTAGACAGACGTTACAATTGGTTAGATATTGCAATGAGGCACTATAAAGAATATTACTTGAATGTTACCTAATAGATATATAAATAGAGAGGAGGCTCAGGGAGATTTCTCCAAACCTGACTCCTTGGTGCACCAGCTCCAAAACCCTCTTCTCCCCCATACTCTCTACCACTCTCTGCCCTGGCCCAGACTTTCTTCAGTCTTATCTTGACCAAGAACCAGGTTTGCTACCATTGACCAAATAAAAGTAACCACCAACTGTCATCCCCAACCATAGAAAACAGCCACAGGGTCTCTCAGCTGGTAGGAAGACACTCATTTGCAGTAACTATTGATCATTTGTGGTGGGGCACAGCTCAAGTGACCATTGATTTTTCTTTTTTTTAAATCCTTATCCCTGTGAGAGATCAAATGTATGCAAAGCATTGAGGGCTGATGAGCACAGACCAGTCTTTGGCCTACACTTTTTTATGAATTCTGCCAGCCATGTCTGGTATTCTTGTTAAATAGGGTGTTGTTTGCCTTATTGAGTTTCTTTTGTTTGAGGTTTGTCATCATAATGACATTAGCAAATAGACAATTGATTTTGACAGGCTGTGACGCCAGTATATCACTAAAGCCTAGTAATGGGTGTCATGTTTATTAGCCTATTTAGCATGTGTATGTCACAGAGAGGAATCAGGTGTGAACCTCAGTGACTTTAAAGGCTGACCTGCCGTTTGTCAGTCTCTTTGTCTCCCCCTCTGAATCCACTAGGGCACTGCGCCCACCTGGCTGGCTCCCCCAGTGGCACTGTGGTGTAAGAGTCTCATCCAATAAGAAGCTGGTGGGGTTCATCAGTGCCATTCCTGCGGATGTCCACATCTACGACACGTGAGTTTCGGCTGACAGCAGGGCCACTTCTAAGGGCAAGTCCTTCAGCTGCCAACTGCTTTTTGAGCCATGTGGCAGTTCAGTTGATGGCTGAAATAAACAGACGGCACTCTGAATCAAAACCGTTCCTGTGCACAGGTCTAGGTTCTACTTTCCATCCTTCTGTTACCAGGCGTGTTGGACACGGTGTCCAGTCATTTACAGTAACTCTTCAGTTAACCCTTAGTGACAGCAAATTCCATGGCTAGGTTTGGATTCAAGGTCCATATCTGAATGTATCTCGCCAAGATTCGAGATGAACGTCAGTGCGGCTATTTAGTTACAGGAGAACTGAAAGTTGTAACTGAATAACAAACCAACAGCTGCCTTTTGTTTGAAGGCTTGTCTCCATGAATAGGTTGCTGTTCTTCTTGTGAATGGAATCGGTAGAAGCTTCATTTGCAAATGTGGTGTTTGCTGTTTAGTCAGTGACAATCTGAGTCCGTGGAGCAAATTGAAAGTTTTTCTTTACAATGAGATAAATGTAGACTATATTAAATACTATCTTTGTTTTTTTTGTTGTTGTTGTTTTTTTTCTTTCTTTTTTTTTGTTTGTTTTTTATTTTTTTATCATTAAGGTAATTTGTCCCTCCTCTCTTTACGTGCCAGGTTAAAGAAGATGGTGGAAATCAACTTCCTGTGCGTACATAAAAAATTGCGTTCCAAACGTGTGGCTCCGGTTCTGATTCGTGAGATCACGCGGCGGGTGAACCTGGAGGGCATCTTCCAGGCTGTGTACACTGCCGGTGTGGTGCTGCCCAAACCTGTCTCCACATGCAGGTATTGAGATGCACAGACGAAACGGTGAATGCGAAACACTTAGGAACTTTTAGCGTAATGCTAGCCTTGCAGCCTGTATTCATTGCTAACAGCAGTGTTTTTAGAGGGAATGCAGTGTTCAGTATCTTCCTGTTTTCAGGTACTGGCATCGCTCTCTCAACCCCAGGAAGCTCGTTGAAGTGAAATTTTCGCATCTCAGCAGGAATATGACACTACAGAGAACCATGAAGCTCTACAGGTTACCTGATGTGAGTATGTATGTTCACTTTCCTGGAGTGTGTTCAAGGCTGTGTGTTAGCTTTGATACTTTGGAGTCTTTCTATCCACTGAAAATGACTGGAATGTTCTTCCCTTTCTCTTGAACGCTTCCCCTCTCTCACCGTGTGTGTGTGTAGAGCACGCGTACCCCTGGCCTAAGGTCCATGGTGGTCTCTGACGTGAAGCAGGTAACTGCGCTCCTCCAGAGGTACCTGAGCCAATTCCACCTGCGTCCCGCCATGGGCGAGGAGGAGGTGCAGCACTGGTTCCTCCCGCAGGAGAACATCATCGACACTTACGTCGTCGAGGTAAGCCCCTCCCACCCCAACCAGCAGATGGCACAAGCCCGCTGGTTTGACTCCGGCTCCGTCTCCTCTCTCTCTTCCTGTGTCAGGGCCCGGGCGGAGTGCTGACCGACTTCACCAGTTTCTACACGCTGCCGTCCACGGTGATGCACCACCCCCTACACAAGAGCCTGAAAGCAGCGTACTCCTTCTACAACGTGCATATGGACACGCCACTCATAGACCTGATGAACGACGCACTCATACTCGCTAAACTAGTACGAGAAAGTATTCCGTCTGTCTGGTTGGTTGCGCTTTTAAGTTTTGGGTTTTTTTTTAAGGTTTTGGTTAATATATGACTAGTCAGGTGTCTCCATGTGCTTCTGCTAAATGCTTTTCACACCAGTGGGTTTGATAACCAGAAGGGTAATGCCATTTCGGCTGTCTCTGTCCCCACTGCAGAAAGGCTTTGATGTTTTTAATGCTCTGGATTTAATGGAGAATAAGACTTTCTTGGAAAAGCTCAAGTTTGGCATCGGAGACGGGAACCTTCAGTATTACCTTTACAACTGGAAATGCCCCCCCATGGACCCAGAGAAGGTGAGCACATCCAGCTGGAACATTCTCCTCTTCTGTTTACTCATGGCCAAGGGGAATTGATATTGTAAATCTGTATATGTCTTATCCAAAGGAACTTAGAACATGCTTTGTCCTCTCGCGATGATCATAACAGCATATGAAGGATGAGCACTTTGGGGACATCATTTAGTGTGTAGGGGATTTGGGGGAATGTGATGTTTGTGCTTGAGATATTTTGTTCATGAAGGAAGGGCTTGGCTATGGTAGGATTACTGGTGTTCTCTTTCTCACCTCTCCACCAGGTCGGTCTTGTTCTACAGTAACCAGCTGCAGGCTGGCCGATACCAGAGGTGGGTGGCAAAGACTTAAACAACAACAACAACAACAACAACAACAACAAAGAAGGGGAAAAAAAAAAACCATTCGAAGTGAATGAGTTCCATCACGCAGCTCTTGGGTGTTTTTGTTATGAGAGTTTTCTCTCAGTCTTTCTCTATACATCTGAATGTGACGAACATCAGCATCTGACCAATTTCTTCATACTATATCAACACACACTCTTAGGACTTTCATTTCTTAAAATGTATAAACTTTTAATGTCTTTTTATAAAATCCTCACATACACACAGCTTTCCGGTGATCGATTAAGACCCAACCCCCTCCCCCCCCCATTTCTTTTATTCTTTGAAGGTGCATTTAATGTATGTGTGTGAGAACTAGCATCCAGATATTTATTACATGTTATGTGGTTTACAAGGGGTTAAATGGAACAGGGGTCAAATCCAAATCCTTTACTGCGAAGCTGCCTGTGATGTCACAGGCCACAGGTGTTCCAGAGGTTAGTCAGTAAGTCCAAGGCAGGTTGCTGGGTACATATGTGAGAGTGAATGTAATGTATTTTTGAAGCACAACGTGTTCTGTGGAATACGCCAGTGTGCATTTTAAAGGTCTTTCTCATGGTTTGGAAAGAATGTGAATCCTTGTTTTAAATGTAAGTTTCATGATGGCATTTTAAGTGTTTGTGAAGCCAGGTGTAGTTTTCATTCCATGCACTCCTGTTTTTTAGTTCAAACAATTCTGATATTTAGAATTGTATTTAAGTTAAATGTATGGGTTGTTTTTTTTTAATTGTCAGTATTATTGATGATGACTCCATCCATCTCACTGCTGTTTGAAAGATGGATAAAAAGTATGAATGGTGCATTTGTTAGCATGTCCTGGGGAATTTTCATATACAAGCACAAGAAAATGGACAAACTGAACAATCATGTGTGCGTCGTCACTTTTGATGATGCTCTTCATAGCTGATACTTTCCCAGCGCTTTTGGTTACACGCCGCCAAGAAAACCCGCTCGTTACAGAACGTAACGGATGCCACTGTTACACGGGACGTTCCGATAGCTGATCATTTTTCAGTGGTGGAAGTTGTCCGTTTTCCTGCTTCTGTTCTGGCTCACATCAGCGGCTACAGCACTCACATCAAGAGTCTACGACAGTGCATTTAAAACAAGTGCTTTTAAAAACAAGCATACATCATGCTTATTGAAAAAGAGGGGGAGAAAAACTACAATCATACATTTTAAATGAGCTTGTTTTTAACCAGTGGTTTTATTCATAAGTTTCTGGGACACTGCGAATGTCAGGTTTGGGTATGCTGTCCTGAAGCTTGCTGTATGAACTGAGCATGATTTCCGCCCCCTCCCCCCTGATGTTTATGATCCAAGATTTCACAAGTCATGCTGGTGAGGACACCTGAAGTACTTGCCTTATTTGAAAGGTCGTTTTTTAACTATCAGATGTAGTTTTGAAATGACACTCAGCTTTGTCTTTCTGAAAACGATATTTTTATTGAACTCCATTGCAGGTTATTTAACAAACCTAAAGGAAATTGTACCAGCACCATGTCAAAAACGGTGGCCTCCCAATTATATAATTGTTAAATATACATCAAAATATACCAGCATGGATATTTGATTCAATAAAATCATCTGAAACAAATACACACGAATCAGTTATTCTTGCAAGTAGCTAAGTATTTTGGATGCATACAATTTCCATCGCAGCCTGACAGAAAAATTACCACTCGTTTTTGCTAAGAGTAGTTCGCAACGTGTCAAAAATGTATTTAAGAAACTGAAAAATATAAGTCATCACTACAATAAACGGAAATACTGTTCATTCATGCAACAACTATCAAGTCATCGGTCACTTCCGTTTCATTTTCTTTCTCTTCGGATTCCGGATTTTAGAGGGATTAGGAATGATTTTCTTGACGTTCAGGGGCTGGAGCAACACTTCTAGCCCCCCTGCAGCTTCGGTGGAAAGTTCGAGTTTTCTCTTTCGCTCTTTTGCGGGATCAGCGTGGGAGTCTGAAGACTGCTGTTCTCCTCCCTGTGAAGGGGGCGACAGGAGGTGCGAGTCTCCGGTCCGTACATTTTCCAGCTCAGAGTTTCGTTCCGTGGGAACCCAGGCCACGTCGATCGCCGGTACTTTGGGTACTATAGCATCAACTGTGTCTACGAACTCGTCGGCCCCTCGTTTGAAGCCCAGTGCTAGAACGCTGAATAGACCGAGAGACCCCGAAATGTTCTCACTTAAATCTGGCACCTGGCATGCTGGCACCGATCTAGTTTTACTCAGCGGGATAAGGTGACTTGTCATATGCGCGGGCTTTACAGAGCTGCATAACAGTAACAAGCTCAGTTGGTTTCTTTCCAAGCATTTGGTAACTTCGTTGATGCCGATCGCTAGTTGTTTTCTCACATCCTTGTTGCTCCAGCCCCGTGATTCGGTGGTCGGTTCTCCACGCTCGAGTTGCTGAACTGATTCAACAGTGTCACCAGGTGCCGAGGCTGGCTCCTTATCCGTCTTTTTTTTCCATTTGCGGACTCCACTTGCGCGTCTTTTCTTAAAACCAAGCTTGTCGATTTTCTCCTTCACTGTCCTTAGAATGAACCGCGCGTGGCCCTTTTCTAGTGGCATCCATTTAAGATTGTATGGGTTATTGAAGGACGTTTTCACCGGGATGGGTTTCTTTTTCTCTTTCTTCGTTCCCTTCCCTGGCGTGGCCATACTGCTTTCAAAAGACGAAAACGAGACACCTAAAGCCAATACTACCGCATAAGGTTTAATGACTCGTCATGGCTGCCATCGTAAACCGACTGTCGTACTCTTATCTCACTTGGTGTAGTTAACTGGATTATTGTTTAGCAGTCATAACTCACATCGCGTTTTCACGTATACGAATCCTACTTTACCCCAATGTGTCGGTTTACTCAGCGAATGTGCAGGGCGCCACCATTTTTGTCCTTCTTCTTTTTCATCGTCATGTGCAACATGCTGACACACATACTGCCACCTATTGTTTGCACATTAGATCTACACGTAGTGAATACCATGAAACTATCCAGTTTTGTAATGGTGCATAAGTGTTTAAAAGCCAACAAAAGACTAGACGGGTATATTCGTCATGATCTGGTTTTAATATGCCCACTAATGAATGTTTCATGAAGAGAATATCGTAGATCAAACTGCATAAATTAACTTCTGTCTTTTGTGCAGTTGTCCACGGAATCCGAGTGGTGTTAGTAGAGTTGTGTTCAGATTTGGCAGCTTGTAGTCCACGGTCTAAATTCAACGTCTGAACCGTAACACTAGGCTACATAGAAGGTCTTACAACCTAAATTGCAATAATAAAATTGCCGAGATCTTCGAAACGCAATTTGAACCGAGTCTGTACGTTAAGCGATTCTGGCTGTATTAATTGTACGGAGTCTGTAGGTTAAGCAATTCTGGCTGTATTAGTTGAACGGAGTCTGTAGGTTAAGCGATTCGGGCTGTGTTGATTGACCGGAGTCTGTACGTTAAGCGATTCGGACTGTATTAATTTAACGGAGTCTGTACGTTAAGCGATTCGGGCTGTGTTAATTTAACGGAGTCTGTACGTTAAGCGGTTTGGGCTGTATTAATTTAACGGAGTCTGTACGTTAAGCGGTTCGGG
>JAOXYF010000028.1:12567298-12602298 GCA_028565775.1 Sternarchorhynchus goeldii
CACTCTAACAAGACACAGGTGAAACGTATAACAGCAACAACAAGAACAATCACACGCCACACCCACAACACCCAGACTTACACATGCGCTTCAATAGATTGACAAGACAACCGAACACACCCATACAGACACGAGACAGGGGAGGTGGCCTGGGCAGCCACTGTGACATAGCCCCACCACAAGAGTCGCTTTCTCCCGGAGCACCCAATGCCCGCGGACTGCCCTCCGACCCCTACCACTGGCTCAGGACTGGAGGACGGGCTACACGGCTACAGGCATGTCCCCGGGAGCAGCCTCCCCCCACTGCAGGGTCAGTCCACAGTGTCATGCCCTTAAGCCACTCTCCCAGTGGGGGAAACTGGGGGAACAAAGACAGGAAAAAACACCGTTACAGGAACACACATGGGCACAGACACGGGGACAGGCACAGACAAAAATGGTAGGACAGGGACATGTACAAACACAGTAACATTTATGGTCACCGGAACGGTGAGCGGGACCGGGTCCTGAGACCCCCAAGACCTGGCAGTTGTGGCACTGGGGCCGGAAGTGGAGAAGTCCTGGCCCTTCTCTGGGTCCCTCCAGCTGGGGCCCGGGGTGCGTTCGCCGGTGGACGAGGTTTGCTTGCTGGTGGCCTGGGTGTAATTGCTGGCGGCCTGAGTGCCTCTGGCTCTCTGGGCATATTCGTTGGCCGCCTCTTTCGGGGCTTGGGGTCAGGCGGGGTGAGGAGCCGGGCTGCTTCCTCATAAGCCCTGACCTTCTCAAGGAGGATCTCCCTCTCTTTTGCCTCCTGAGCCCTACTCACCCTCAGAGTGCGTTCACGACTGGTCCTCGGCTGGAGAGGGAGCTCCATCTCTTCCTCCTCCATCTCCAGCTCAGACTCAGAGTAGTGAGGGGTGCCTCCGAGGTGGTGGTCCAGAGGTGACTCTTCCTCCTCCATCTCCATCTCCTCCTGTGGGGACTGCTCGGGCCTCCGCCGGCCCCCAGATACTCGCGCCGCCCAGCCATTTCGACTTTCCCAGCATTACCGACCTTGCGACCCCAAGCGCCCAACCATGCCATGACTGGAAGGAGGGAGGCCTGCTCCTCGGCCCGCCAGTACTTCTCCTTGGCATCGCAGGATCCTGAGGGGGAGTCTCGCCTCCCCCGAAAAAACGCACAACCCAACCCCAGTGGGGCAGTGCTGTCTTCGCTGCTGTACTCGGAGATGGGGTAGCCTTCCAGGATCCTCTCGATGCTCGTCACCGAATCCATTATGCGCAGCTGGAAGAGAGGAAGGGGGAGTCCCTTTGGCCCCTTGCGCGCCCTCCCCTTCCTTCCGCGTCTCCCTCGTGGCATTCTCCAAATAGCGGTCCGTCTTTCTGTCACAGGAGAGCCCCGGAGAGCTGTAAAAAGCCGACAGGACTCAAATCCCCCGCTTGGCAACATGGGCCACACCTCTGTCCCATGGAGACACATTCCATTGTCACATGCTCTGATCTTTAGCAGAACATGCATTATCTTCTGAAGTCCAACTTTGAATTATCAACAGCTGGCAAACGAAAGCTATTCTTCTTCCCGTTCTGTGTTGAGGTGTAGCAGATGGGCATTTAGTACCCTTGGCCAGTGAGACTTCACACCTATAGATCAGGAATAGAAAATTCAACCATCTTTTCTCAAAGAACTTCAGCCTCCAGGAACCACAGAAACTCTTCTCACCAATGAACTTAGCAGCACACAAGTCACAAGTGGCGAACAACACATTTGCACAACTCAAATGGTAGTTCCAATTGATCAGAGTAGCAAAAACCTCAAACGGATTTAGAATAAAACAAAGGTGGTCAAGCTAGACACACATTAGAACAGCCCAAGAGGCTAACTAAGTTGCTTCTGTGAGCACTGAACATACCTAATCAACATAGAAAATGTGTTTATTCAAAAAGTCCCCCATTTGACACTATGAAATATAGGCATATAGTTCAGCTTGTAGGAAATAGGAACATGATAATGTAAAAGAAAATCTCAAATTGAAACATTTGCAAACAAACGTCAATAGTCAAGAACAATTCTTGAGTTAAGCAACTCAACAAATAACAAAATAATGTAAACGATTTCATAGATGTCTTTTTCAAAAAAATAAATCAACATGATATGAAGTGTGTATTCACAAACTATGATAGCAAGACAGACATCTTAAGTGTTAATGATATGAGTGCATTTAAATGATTCAACCCAAGACAAACATATCTGGAACAACAGTAAAATGTTACTATTAACTAATCATTGTAATTATTTTTTTATTTGGAAAGGTCATTCACAACTTCCCAAAAATCAACATTTAAGTGCTCTCCACACTGAAAATGAAAGAACAATTAGGGTTTGTCCTATGTGTGTTGGTCAACAAAGTGTTTGCCAGTAGGTGCATAGTGAAACGTTACGAGTCCTGGAGAGCTGCAAAAAAGCTGACAGGACTCCAAGTGCGTAAAGTTTTCTGTTTTGTTTAATGTGCAAACAATAATAACAAACCCTTACCCAAAGGTGACATTTTATAATGACATTGCAACAATACCTTGACAGCATGTGGACAAAGACCGACAAACACTCAGTGACATGCACACACTTATATACACACTCACCCTAACGAGACACAGGTGAAAAGAGTAACACTAACGAACATTCACGAGACCGACACCACTCCGCCCACATCACACCAACGTACACACAGGCACACCCTCGTTCAGGTAGTGTAGACATAGGTAGACATAGTAGTGTCACTATGTGTGTCATTTGAGATTAAATTTGCAAATTCACAAAGAAATTCAGAGTATGGCCCTGTAGGTCTGAAAATAATAAATACAGAGATTAACTAAATAGACTTGGTCTTGTTCTTTGAACACACACATACACACAGAGGACGAGGAGGAGGCAAGGGAAGCCACCGTGACATAGTGCTGGAAAAGAAGGGCCTCATGTGTACACACATGCCGCATAAAGTAAATAAGATTTAGAAGTGTGTGCTGCCAGGCACAGCGCTTTTAGCAAGGGAGAGTAATCTCAGTATGTGAGCTCAAGGGTCCTTATTTTGTATGAGCTTGCAAAGTGGATGAACATGTTATTGTATAATTGTCTGCATCTCCAGTGTTGTGTTTATTTTTGTTGTCGTACTGGTCTGTAGATAATACATGTATTTATGTTGAATTCTCTTAACTACGGTTTCATTGTTAAGGGAGACATTTAGAGTAGATTAGTGATGTAGAAAATGTAGAATTAGAAGGAATTAAAAAAAAAAAAAGACGAAAGAGGTCCTAGATTTTTTTGGGGGTTTTGTAGTTGCATTGGCTTAATTAGTCATAATACCAAATATAAATAAAATATTTTCATGAGTAGACTAATCATAATACCTCATATTGACTCCTCACCTCTTACGTATAACCCATAGTGCAGGAGAACTTGGTGGATGGGTGTTGGTGTAAAACACATTCTATAGAACAGAGCAAATAGTATTAGATTGCATATTTAAAAATCTAAATTATGAAAATATTAATTCTATTATCACCATAACTAAAAGCAATAATTACACAAATTTAAGATTTGAATATACAGTGTTTATACTCAGTAGCATTAGGATGTGTGAGTTATGAGCTGGTGTACTAAATTGCCATAAGTTGCGCTTGTGCTTTGGAATGTGTCCATGTTTTTTGGAAAGAAAAGAACCTGTAAAGGACTGGACAGAAAAACAGTCATATGTAGACATTGTGGTATTTATCAAGGTGGGTGAGATTAGGGGTGAATTTTGTTGTCCTCATGAAATACAAGAAAGTACAAGTTTGAACAAGGCAGCTGTTCAACTGTATTACCAGTAGGCCCATTGCCAGAGCGCGTAAAGCTTTGCAGCGATAACATTTAGTAACAAAAGTTAATATTACCAATAAATGAGTGTATAGGGATTGAAGGCTTGTAGTACACTCTTTTGAAAACAAACTAAAGTCTAAATACTGCAAGAAGCAATTGTAGATAGATAGAGATACTTTGTTGATCCATGTTGCACAAGGCAGGCACATTGGCATAGCACTAGTACCAATAAGAGTTGTATTGAAAGAAACAGTTGCTTAAATAGGTGCAATAGTTGTATTACTTATAATTCAGATATGGCTTTTCTGTCTCCCAGGACTGAAAGAAAGAAGTAACACCAGGGCAGTAATAACTTTTAATGGGGAATAGGCAGACAGAGGTTAAAGAAATAATGGATGCTATACCAGTAAATCAGATAAAGACTAAATTTATACGTGGTAGTAAAATGATAATAGGGTGTATAAAAATTGGAATAAATTGTCAAAAAAAGAAGGCAGTGGCTGTTAGAAGGGTCGTTTGATACAGTGTCAAATGGTTAGAGAAGCAGGAAAAGATTTACGGGAGGAAAGGGAAAAAGAAAAGAGACTGATAATATTACAGGCATTTGAGAGAGAAGCATGCGGGACCAAGGGGGAGACAAGGACAGAGGGTAATAATAAGTTCAACTTATATAGTGCCTTTCACAAATCCAAGGGCGCTTTACTTAAAAAATGTGCAGAAGAGAAATGTACAGAGAAGTGAAAAGTTTTGAGGAGCACTTTGAAGGACAGATTAGAATAGTCATGTAGTGGTTGATTGAGAGAGTCCATAGTTTTGGAACAGTGGCACTGAAAGTCATGTATTTGAAATAGCAAGAGGTCCAGTGCCAGGAGATACAAGTAAGCAAGAGAGACTATAAGGGTGAAGAAGCTCAGAGCAGTAAGGAATAACACATTACATCTTGCCTACAGGAAACCAAGAGAGGCCCACATATTATGCGAGAGCAGTAGAATTGGCCAGCAAGTTTAGAGTTAAACGTATTCTGAAGAGTAGTTCAGTTGTCAGAACAGGGTAGCAGCGAGGAGATAACAGAAGATGAGGGAGAGGAGCCCAGAACTGAACCACAGCCAAGTAATAAAACCACTGGAACAAGGTCTAGGAATTAATAGACATAAAAAAGGGAACAGGTAGCCCAGACACTCCACCTCTCGAGTTAGACATCACACAGATTATTCAGAGAATGGCAGTGAAAGTGGAAGTAGTGATGAAAGGAGAGTGAAGTGGAATCCAGACAGAGTGTGAAAAGAAAATACTTTGAACTAGTACCAATGAAGAGTGAATACTTTGGTCTTTAAAGAATTAGAATACTTGGAAAAATACTTGGGTCTATAATATTTAAAGACTTCCATCAGGAATTGAATTAGCCATAGTCTAACACATACATGGACACTCAGAGGCACAGGGATAGACAAGCATGGGAGCAATGGGACCGACACACAGTTACATCAGCTCGTAAGGGGACAGACTCCCTGCCATACGGGGATCACCTCCCTCTTCCTCGTGTCTTGAGGTCCCACATCGACAGGCCCTAGGGGAACACGCTTGAGCAGGCTCCTGTTCCTTTATGTCCATCTTCCCCTCACAGGCAGGGGATGGGTGAGTTCCGTAGGGCTGCCCAGGAGGAGGCCCTTCCTTCTCAAAGTCCATCCTAGTCTTGGTCTCTTCTGAGTTATAGGCTTCACCTGCATGAAGCCCCTCTGGAGTCCCAGGAATACTCCTCCTCACTGTAACCGGGGGACTTACCCCAGGCATTTGAGAAGAGGGTGCCCACCTATATCGGACTCCCCGGGATCAGGGTGAAGGAGGAGTCAGTGTCCGGCGGAGTGCATATGAGGTCCCTTGCCTCATGTGTGCACTCCGCCAGCAAGTCCTCCAGCGCTGGGCTCTCTTCACCGACGTCTGGACAAGAGAGGGAGGTCAGCAGCGGAGGAAGGTGTGCTATAGAAGGGAGGCAAATGTCGAGCACGAAGAAACAAGCTGTTTCTATTTAGACTTTCGACATGCAAGGATTGACGACAATTCCACAGCGACTTTCACATCAACATAGACAGACAAAGACACAATGACGATCGCTTAAATACACACACCCTTGACGAGACCCAGGTGAAACAAATAACGATAACGAAGGCCGATAACAAAATAGACAAACACCACGCCTACAACACACATTGAAGTACACACAGACACACACATTCACACAACACAACAGCCACGACACAAGAACACACCTCCACACAGACACAGGTCAAGGGAAGAGGCAGGTGTGGTCACCATGATGAATGGACAGAAGACCCTGAAACACTGAACATGGCAAGCACTATAATGGGAGGAAGAAATGAAGCCTGGTTTTACGCAGTTTTAGTAAACTTTCCAAAAGCAGTCAGATGTTAGTGATTGAGCAACAAATAAAAGCAAAACACATTTTACCTACAGCATATTGTCACGGGAGGCCAGCCCCTCAGCCCCAGGGAAACGCCCAGCAACACATGTCAGCAGCCCAAACCACTCCCTCGCTCCCAATCTCCCTGCTACTGATCACTCACACCTGTTCCTTGTGTAACTTCTCCCCTTTATAAGCCACACCAAGACAAACCTTCTCCCTGGTTGGTCTCTTACTGTCAAACTGCCTGCGTGCTAACGCTTTTTCTACAGACTTCAGTTTGATAAGTATCTAGAGTGTTTTTGCCTATCTATGCCTACCGAACCTACTGATAAGTTGATGACTGTAGAGGCCATGGTAACCCACTTGGGGTGCTCGATTGTGATTTCTGCTCTAGTGGACTCGAGCAACCTGATTGAAGGGGACCTGGCACAGCATCTGGCTCTCCAGCTGATCGAACTGAGACCAGCCCGGTGTGTTGCAGGATGGCGGTCCAGTGGGCAGTGGCTACATTACTCACATCACTCCCCCTTTGCACCTTTTGCAAGGGTGCATTACTCACATCACTTTTGCTGGAAGTGTTGGTAGTGTCCAAGAGCACACTTTTAAATGACTGATATTTTAAAGTAAAAAATGCCAGTCTAGCCCTAGCTAGGTCAAGGTAGCCTAATTTCAAGCTAGGCTAATGTCAAGCTCGGTCTAGAGGAATTGTTTGACAAGAGACAACAGAGAATTGTCTCTGACATCTTGAACCAGTCCCCCAAAATAAAACTGGGGAAACAGGCTTCTTGTAGTACACACCCAAACTATGGAACATTATACTGAAAGTTTTAGAGAAGCAGGCTCCATGCACATTTTTAAACATCAACTTAAAACATTCTTATTTTATGAATACTCCTATTACTTTTTCTTTCATTCCCCCCCACTCCTTTTTAACTATGATTCTTTTAATTATTTTTACCTGTTCTTGTTTATAATTATGGAACTATGCATTTTTTATCTTAAATTATTTCAAATGTTGCTCTACCTCTGTGATTGCTTATATTTTCTATTATCTGTGTGATGCTGGGTTAGCATAGTGTGTCAAAAAAGTGAGGCAGGGTACCGAGCTTTGTGCAAATAGATACAGATGTTTTTAAATGAAGACGGTGAGCAACATGAAACAACAAAGACTGACAAACAAGGGGTGACATACATGCAAGCTAGATAAGACACAATTGAAATTGATAACAATAATATGATGCACATTCAGATGACACACCCACGACACACACAAACACGGGACGAGGGAGGATCGAGGGCAGACACTGTAGGCCGAATGCTGGTCTCTGCTCATCTACCCCCACTACTATGCATACCTTTGATCTCTCGCAGAGATAAGGGTGGTAAAGGCACAATGGTCACTTGGGCTGTGCCCCACCACAAATTGTCAACAGTTCCTTTGTCTGTTTTTATGGTGGGGGGATGCCAGCAGGTGTTTACTTTTGATTGGTCAGTAGAAGCAAACTTGGTTCTTGGTCAAGATAAGAAAGAGGGAAGTCTGGTCCAGAGGGGAGCTGCAGAGACACTGGGTAGAGAGTGGTAGAGGTTTGGGGAGAGTGGAGCTGGAGAAGAGGTTTTGAAGCTGGTGCACTGAGGAGTCAGGTTTGGAGAAATCTCTCCCTGGGCCTTGCTCTCCCTTTCTCTCTGTCTCTCACTCACTTTCTTTCTCTTTCTCTCTCTCTCTCTCTCTCTCTCTATGTATCTATTACTTAATATTTGGGGCAGGGAATATTCTTTATGCTTTAACTGTTATTCGTAACATGTATTGCCTCATTTCAATATCTAACCAATTGCAATGTGTAATTAATGGGCTTGTAATATTAAAAAAAAAAACTGTTAATCACTCTAGATCCTATCTAACCCTAAAATTGAAGAAAACAATCTTGGTTGGAGCCTACTGGGTGGTGTTAGAACAAAAATCTATCTATGTTGCCTCTTACTTTTATTCTATCTGTCCTATATCATTTTCAGCTTACATTTTAAACTTACTGTTTAATACCTTTCTGAAGATCTTCATTTGAAGCTTGGTCTCTACCACCTAGTGTGCCTGTCAGTGTGTAAGGCACTTGGATGTATAACTCCAAAAAATCTAATAAATACAAGCCTGTTTCTGTAAATGTGATGTCCAGTCTGGCTATCAGTGGTCTGACAAAATTGAGGGTATTCAATTTCAACTTGCTGTTCAGTTATACTGAGGAAGATCTATCTTTGGGTAAGGCAGCTAGAATTAAAATATAGCAACAACAAGAAAATGAATGCATACCTTTCAAATGTTTCTATGTAACTATATGGTCAACAGATGTTTATGATTGGTGCATTTGTTCCTGTAAACCCAACCCTAATCCTAAAATTGAAGCAAACACATTTTGGAGCCTTTTGGGTGTTGTTAGAATTAATATTTATCTGTTTTTAAAAATATTTTTAAGGGGCCGTCCTATCTGAACTGAGCCAAAATGTGACCATTTTTTGACAGTTGCACCTGACACTTCACTACTGTTTGCCCTCTTTTGTTGGCTGTTTAAAGATGTGTAGACAAAATGGTGTGTTAACAAAGAATATTTATTGAACAAACAAAATATAAATAGACAATATTTATTGAACATTCACTATTTCCTGGCAGGGTCGATGCCCCCCCCCGGTTCCCAGTTCCACAGCAGTACGGCTGCCTGTGCTGGTGCTCACTGGCTTCTGAGGGGCCCATGCTGGCTACTGGGTAGTGACGGGGAACCCCTGGCAGCATTCATTGTGATCAACCCTCCAGCATCACAGTCAGCATCAGTCTGAGCATCATCAGTCTTTCCAGATTGTCTGAAAGAAATACAGAAGGTATACCACCGTAATAGTAGTAGGTTAGTAGTAGATTAAACAGTTATTTGGGTCATACACTCTTAATTGTTAAGTATGTAGATATTTTAATGTTTGAAATAAATCTTACCATCAGAATTGTCCATTTCAGCACTTTCTGGAAGCAAAACCATCAATAACATCATCATAAGCGATGTGGTTCCCCATGTCATTCCTGTGACATGGATGATCTAAGGTAGTTTTTGATGAGCTTTGGAAAACTTCTCTCTACTGATGCAACCATTACTGGTAGAGTGACAGCAGTTCTCAGGGCTATCCATCTTTAGTATTGTGATGATGGTGGCAAGGAGGGAGTGGAAGGCTTGGATGTGACGGGAGGAGCTTTATTCTCCACGGCACATACAATTAGAAATGAAAGTTACAGCTACAAAAACGAAAGTAAGATGATACGACTTTAGCGTAGAGAGTAGCGTACTCAAAGCAATAGTCCTCCAGGACATCTCTAGGGCTCAGTGGAACGTGCAGCATCTAGGGCTGGGACCTGTGGGCTTAAAGAGTACCTGTGAGTGCACAAAATAAATGAGGTGTAGGTGCTCTCAATACTCAAGTGATTGAGAGCGAGGCAGGGGTGTGTTAACTGGAGTGGACGTGTCCCTGGTGCTGGGTGCCCAGCACACCATGATGAGTATCGATTACATTCCCTCTTATGTCCAGATGTAAATTTTGTGAAACTGGTCCTCACAAAGTTTACTGCTTTAAAGTGCCAGAGTTTAATTTCGTGTTCAGGTTTCACACATATATGAATGTATTTAACGATGCAGATGTAGAATGAAAGATTGAATAACTGTAATAGTAAGAACCCACGTTGCAGCACTTGATTTTAACTCCTTCGCTATTTAAGGTGGAACAGAAAAATCAAATAAACAGCAGTGAAACAGGGAGCCAGCACTAATTCTACAACAGCTGTAGCATTTAATGTGAAATGGAAGAAAAATATGGCAATGTAGCTTATTCTTCAGCTCATTAATTTGCGGGCCTCTATGCAATGTATGCACCGAGTGTATAGGATTTTCTGGCTGCCCACCAGTCTGGCCTGGTGAAGGACAAATCAAAATTATATTAGAAAATAACGATGAATGACGGCACATCATATTTAGAGCTCCCTAATTTATTGAGCTGTAAACACGGTGTGCAACACATGCAGCATTTTGGCCTGTATGCTCCTCCTCAAGCAAGAAACCATGTTTAAGATATAAATGTATATATGAAGAGCCTGGTAGTGATGTAGCTCAGACACCACACCAACAACATTCCCATTTGAAAACAGTTCTGGGGGTTGGAAAGATAAATGCTGTTTTAAGTAAAAAAAAAGCTTAAAAAATGTGTTGTCAAACATTTTGTTATGATGCTCCACACACCTGCATACACATTTAGTTCTGTCTACCAAATTAAAAATAATTATCCTATGGAAGACACTTTTAGTAAAACCTACTGTAAAACTACACCATACCAAAGAAAACCAAGTAACCTGTACAGTCAGTTGTAAAAATCATTACTACAACCAAGTAGGACAATTTTCTAATTATTCACAATGGAATTACTGTTTGTAGCGATGCACAAACACAACAGAGGGTAAGGCGAAAGAGTATTCCAAACGGTCCAGGGTCGAGCCAGGTAAGTGGAGTCTGTCACAGATCCGAGGGCTAAACAGGAGGCGAGGTCTACGGGAGAAGCAGAGGTCAATACACCAGAGGTCCAGACGAGCAATCAAACGCTTGGTACGCAACATGAATTGGCAATACTTCGCAATGAGGAAGTGGCTAGACCGAACCTAAATAGAGCTGGTGGAGGTGTACTAAAGGAAGGACAGGTGTAATTAAAACTCAGGGGATCTGGAGAGTGTGACATTTTCTAGAAACAAAATGACTGAATTTAATGCTAAATGTTGGTAGCTATTCTGTTGCACCAGGAACAAATGTAAAAATCCTTGGCATTCCCATTTATTCCCAATCTTCAAAATATTGCAAATACAAATATTGCAAAGAATTATTTACAAAAAAAACAGACAAACAATAAAAACAGTTAACACTTTTATTATCTCATGACTGGACTGTAATGCCCTGTTAACCAGTTCTAGTAATAGTCTAAACAAGTTACGTGAAAGGAATGTTTGACCATATTTTTCTTGGATTTGGAAAATTCTCTGCATTGCTTTGTTCCTTATTATCTAAGCGAATTTACTTTCAATTATGAGCATCTAAGTTCAAAAGGTGCTGATTATTTATTAGTACTTAGAATTATGTGTATATAAATTACAGCATGGGAAGAGTACAGATTCCACAAACGTTAATCTTCCCGTTAGTACTTGAGGCTCAGACAGTCCACGTTGCAAACTTACTTGTTAAGTTAGTCTTTTGGAAGTGTGTTTGTGTATTGGGTAAATGGTGCAGATCTTGGGGTTCATGCACAAAGAGAATTAAGGTAAACTGAGATATTACTGCTCTTCCCCGCCACCTCCTCCAGCTCCATAGCTAGGTGAGAGTCAGACTGCAGATTGGCTGGTAAATTGAAAACTTTGCTCCCTCTTCACCATAATGGGCCAGTACAGGGTCCGCAACACTGCAGATGCTGCACCAATCCATCGGTCAACCTCTCACTCCTTCCTTCCCTCAATCGTGAATAAGATCCTGAGATATTTGAACTTATCCACCTTGGGCATGTGATGTTGCAGAGACGCGTCAGCCAGGATTTTTATGCATGAACGTGGTGTTCATTACAGACAAAATGCAACGAGAAGTCCAATAACAAAACACAGCTCAGGTTCAGATTGGAGGGCCCATTCCTCCCAATCATGCCCTTCTGGGTCTTACTATCATTGCCCACATGAGCGTTGAAGTCTCCCAGCAAAGTGATGGAATCCCAGAGAAGGCAATTTCTAGTACCTCCTCTAAGGACCCCAATAAGCCCAATAAACTACCATTTGGTGCTTAGGCACAAACAACAGTCAGAACCTGTTTCCTGTTTCAGAGCCGAGGATCAGAACACCTGATCAGAACAGCCGAGGATCAGAACACCTGGTGGCTCCCGCCTTTGGCTGCCACCCGATACCCACTGCACCGAACCCCCATACCTAATTCTTCCACGGGTGGTGGGTCCATTGTGGGAAACAAAATTAAAAATAATAAAATGGACTTTAATTTAGTGTTCTCTAAATCATTGTCAGGATATCAGTCATCTCTCAAGCCTGGAGAGGATATCAGTCTACTCATAATCCCAAACAGCTACCACAACACGGTCATCTCTCAGTCCATGAGAGGATATCAGCTTGATTATTGCCCACATGAGATATATATAAATAGCTGTAGCAGCATAGTTATCTATGACCAGTTTCCTCTAAATCTCTGATACGGTATCAGCAACAGCCACATACAGGTATGTTATTACATTGTCCTCTCTCAAACTGGTTATTACTCAGTTATTACCCAGTCCCTGAGAGAAGGCAGAGATTTGCATTTAAAAGGCTTTGCAAAACTCTCTTCCTTAAAATGTTTGTTATCGAGGGTTCTTAGGTCACCTGGGAGAGAGTTCCAGAGTTTGGGGCCATAGCAGCTGAGAGGAACTTTTGCCAAGAGTTACACGCCTTGTCAGATATGACTGAAACAAGTTTAATGTAGTACCAGTTAGACCAACTCAATCTCTTAGGCAGTTTAGTAGTATACAGTGCTCCGCTGTGTCAAATACAGTACTAAGATTAATAAGAACTAGTATAGTCAGGTCACTTGCATCAGTGTTTAGTATAAGATCATTCAGGAATTTTTCAGGATGTCTCAGTGAGACCTCATGTCTGTGCTACCTTTTGGCTCTCTCTTTTTAGCCAAGCTGTTACAGCTTGACCAAAGCCTATCCCTGAAGAAGAGTTCCTGCTTGACTGCCATCTGTCATGAAGGAGACCGTCACCCCTTGAAGGAGAGGGCAGTGTGATGGAGACTGTACCTCAGGAAAGTATGTGTGCTCTGTCTACCATGTCAGAGATCTGGCATCTTGGTCTGGCATCTTGTGTATGTTTGCCATTGGGAAGACCTGGATTTGAGACATTTGTATGGTAACTGGGTATATTTAAGCTGTATAATAGCAACCCTATATACCTTGTTTTTAGAACTGTCCTCCAGATATACTTATTTAATTACTTATTTAATTGATTTGCGTCTTTGCTTGAGCCTGTGTGTTTGTGATCCTGCCTCTGCCTGGTTGTAGTACTTCATGATCTGAAGCCAATGCAAGATCTTCTTGTGGTGCCCCTAATGTAGTTTTCCCTGCTGCCTGGAGCTGGCTTCTTAATTACTTATCCCATTTACATGTACCACTCATTCTTTTTCTGCAGTAATTTACCAATCTTCACTTGATCCTTTATTTTTTTTTGTTTTACTTTTCTTTATTTCATTTTTATTCAAAAATGAACATCAAAGGGTAACACCATAATGGAATGTTCACACCACCCCATATATGTATATTATGCTAACATTGCAGTTAAGATGTTCATTGTGTAAAATCCAGAATTGATACCAAGATTTGGTACAGACTTTATTACATGGAATTGAACTCATTTTATTATATATGTATGATCTAGTATACGATGAGACTAAACTGATTCAAAACATCATGTTATACCCTGAATATATTTTTAATGATTTTGCTTTTAATATCACAGTACACTTGCAATATCCAAGACAGCAGCATTTCCAATCAAATGATGACATTTCTATAATGAACCTTCTGTCCTTGGCAAACATTGGAGCTGCTTTAAAAATTCAAGCCAAGGTGTGCAAGGCCTGAGCCTTTTTATTTGTAAGAACTGAGTAGTTAAACAATGACAGGCTGAACATTGGCTTAGCTGAATGACAGCCAATATAGTGATAGTTTCCTAGGGGGCAGGTTTTCCCTTTCAAATTCTCAATTTTAACTAAAAAAACAGAGACTGAAACTTTTCTTTATAGAAGGACACTTATATAAAAACAAGTGGCTCCACCCCGTGGTGTCATATTGTGGTGATGTTTCTGCACCCTGGTGGAGAAACGTTTACTGATACTGAACATCTAAAGTTTCAGCGATTAATAATGAAGCAGAGCTACTGCTAATGTAACTTTAATTTTTTTAAAATATTACCCATATTTGCAGTAGATAAATGACTTATAAAAGTCATTACTTTTAAGTTCAACGCAGCATTAAAAATTTATTTGTGAGTACTTATAAATGAATGAACTCACATGTTGCAGCTTACATGTAGTCAGCTTTGTGGTCTACTATCACTGTTAAATATAAATTTTAAATGTTTAATTGTTTCCAGAGTGTTTGACAGGAACAAGTTGTACTCATTATATGGGAAGACCAGGGCTGGCTCTGCAGGTGGGTTGGTAAGTTATGACTCATTGAATCTTCATACCCACAAAAGGACACTAAAGCTTATCAGAACTATGTTGTACTCCAGGACTAGTAGTAAAACCAGCTGGTTTAGTTGTTGCTGGTTTAAGGTATTTTATGGCATATTTTAAAAAGCAAAATGTGAAGGACACAAAGGTATCATCTTAATAGAGTAGTGTACTTTGCACTATACTGTACTAGGGTTAGAATATTAAAATGGATCCACATTGCCTCTCTGTTTCTTCCCATTATTCATAACTGTGTTCCTGCATGCAGCAATTTTGTTGAAAACATGAGAATTAGTTACAAGCTCTGAGATTGATTCAAATAAAGGCACTCAGATGACATGCCTGAGTTTCAGGAGTTTCTCTTCCAATGTTTTTCATATTATTTACATAAAAGACAAATAGTTAAAGAACAGCCCATTGTGTTTTGTCACAGAATATTATACTTCATTTCAGGGGGGAAAAAACCCTGCAGCAGCACAAAGACAGCCTACTGTGCACATACAAAGACATAAACAGAGATGCATTCGGATACTCTCACTCAGTCTCACTCTCTCACACACACACACACACAGACACACACGCACCCCATTTATTCCTTAGACTCTGTATAGAAAGTACATGACAGACAAGTCAAGTCTCTGAATGCTACTGAGATGGCAGAAAATGATTTAGATGTAAAAAAAATATTAAGTTTTGCTTTGTTTATGTAGTTTTTTTCCACCTCATGCATCATGCAGACTGCACTACGGAATATTGAATAACCATTTTTCTCCCACAATTTTTACCTCATGATCAACAGAGGGCGCTATTACATTGTACATCATCTCTTCTCTGACAGATTCAATTTATGAGCTAATTACTAAGCCCTTTCTTACAAGAACTAATGTGTTAATATGGGGAAGACGTGGAACTCTGCCAGGAATCAGGTCTGCATGACTGGCACTGTACTGTATAAAATACTGCCAATAACGAGGACCACCAGAAAATATCCTTGTCATACATACTTATTCTAAAGGAACAGTTAATGGGGTATTGTACTATGCAGTTTACATAAAGTAGATTTATTATCTCCTTAGCGGGCTTCTGCCATTGTTCGATCCAATAGCTCTCAGTTAGTGGTTATCATTCATCTTTAATGATGCCTGAATTATGGTTGCGGAATTTGATGCCTGCAGAAGATTCTTCACAAATCCCTGACTGGGGTATTAGTGAATAATTGCTTATCTCTACGCCTCATAAACAGTAGCCTACCTATATCCCTTTAATGAAACATTGCATCTCTAATCGTTACTACTTTTCTCTCTTCATTGGACTTGAACGCACCCTCCCACCTCTGCCTAAAGGCAGGCGCCCCGCCTCTATTTTTCGATTAAAACACACCCCTTCGGCCGTGGTCAAGACTTACATGCGACAAGCGACTGCGAAGACCACAACGTGTACAAGAGCACGAGGCTGGCCAAGCCGAAGACAAGAGCGCAAAAACTTTTTAAAGCCTCGGCAAATAGGTTCATTAGATTGCAATTGTTGGACTAGTTCGAGTGCACGAGGATTAATCATCCAGCACATCGTGGCTGTCAACGATTTGGCATGCTGGAGGGCTAAAGAGGACAGAATTGAACTCCTGCTTTCTCACAGAGGTATATACATTTAATTACAAAAATTACAATTACGTAAATTCCTTGAACTGTTAGACATTAGATTTTCCAGTGGCAAAGCCTAGACAACATTAATTAAGCGACACGTCGGGAAGCCTACGTGTAAACTGCCGCGTTACCTGCAAGCCATGTATCTTTGCTACACAGGCATAGGCATTTTTAAATCGGAAACCTTTCTCACTAAAAAGTTTCTAATTGGAAAACGTGTGATTATGAGCGCTTAATCTAAAACATGCGAACGTAGTCCACAATCTACGGTGCTTTGCAAACAATGAATTAAAACCATGGTTCCAAATTATATTTTCCAATGGATAAATTGCCGCTTTACATTATGAACCATTTTGTTGTCATAAACCTATTCGAGTTCTGCATAATTTATTTGTTGTATGTCTCGTATATTGCCTATTATAAACGTTTAAAGCAAAGTTGAATATACATTTAGGCTAGCTAATAAAAATTGCTATTGGTATGTGGGGTATCCTACAACGGTAATACATTGTAATAACAGAGTTTTTGTATATAATTTATTTATTCCCATGTTATTGGGTAATATTTGATTTTATCCGACACGAGTCATCTTTTCTTGTAAGAGGCTGTTATAAAAACAGTGTTGCCGAATGATTTGGATTATGTCAGCACTGTGGCTTTTGCTATCTCTCCCAGCTGTGCCCAGTTTAAGTGAATTATCAAATGGCATAAGGTGCTATGCATCAACTTTGCTGGCGTCTTTAATGTATTTAGTTCGGTTACGGACTACCTTTGGGTCCGCAGAGCCATTAACGAAAACACAATTAAATCCGCCCCGAAGGGATGCTGTCAGCCGGTAAGGACCAAGGGACGCGTATCGGTTACATGGAAATTACCCCTGATTGGATTTGAATGCGCAATATATAGGCAAACAGATGGTAGCCGGTGACATTGACATACTTAATGATGACTCTGCGCTCAGTGGTCGTCTGTTCCTTGGTTTTCTCTTGACTATGCGCAGTAGATTGGATGTTTACTTTTACAAGTTTTTTATCTTCTTTTCCTTTCTTTTTTCCTCTTTTCATCCGCATTTGAACACCTGGTAATGATTAAACTTGCTGACATTCCAGGCGGCTAGACATCAGAGACAGATGCAATGGTTCTTATGTGTGTGTTTGCAGAATGACATCATGTTCTGTTGTGTTTTCATGGTCTGACATGACTCTCTGTGGATTTTTGCTCATATTGATTATTTTATTTAGTGACATGTGACTCACTTTAAACCTACTTTGCATGTATCTGCAAGACAAAATGTTCTTTGCACCAGATCAGAGCTTTTAAATGTAAAATTATTTAAAGTGGCCTTTGTACGCTATTGTGTGAACTCATTTAACAAGTTTGTAAATACTAACTAAAAGTTCCAGTCCTTCTTAACTCATCAGTGAAACAGTTTTCACTCTTGAGAAGTAATCTGTTGTAACTAACTGTTGCTGCTCCCCTCACAGGATTCAATGAAAATGTCTGTCTGTGTACACGAGAACCGCAAGTCAAGGGCCAGCACGGGCTCCATGAACATGTACCTTTTCCACAAGTCCTCCTATGCCGACAGCGTCCTAATGCACCTGAATGCTCTGCGGCAGCAGAGGCTCTTCACTGATGTTTTGCTCCACGCGGGGAGCCGCTCTTTCCCTTGTCACCGGGCCGTGTTGGCTGCCTGCAGCCGGTACTTTGAGGCAATGTTCAGTGGTGGGCTGAGAGAGAGCCAGGCTAAAGAGGTGGACTTCAGAGACTCCATTCACCCAGAGGTACTGGAGATCTAATAGTTCCATATTTTATCATCCCTACCTCATTGCTGTACTAATTTGCTGAAATAAATATATATTATCTATATTATCAGTTGTTGCTCTTTTATTTGTAGACCTGAGGCTTTAACTTGAGCCTATAAACACATAACAATTCCACTAATACATAATTGATGTTAAATATACATGCAAAATCTTAAGGATTTATCAAATTAACATTAGTGTTGCTCTCTGTCAACCAGGTGCTAGAACTTCTTTTGGATTATGCTTACTCTTCTCGCGTGGTAATCAACGAAGAGAATGCTGAGTCTCTGCTGGAGGCTGGAGACATGCTGGAGTTCCAGGACATTCGTGATGCCTGTGCTGAGTTCCTGGAGAAGAACCTTCACCCATCCAACTGCCTGGGCATGCTCCTCCTGTCTGATGCTCACCAGTGCACCCAGCTGTCCCAGCTCTCCTGGAGTATGTGCCTCAGTAACTTCCCAGCCATCTGCAAGACAGAGGAGTTCCTGCAGCTGCCCAAGGACATGGTGGTCCAGCTGCTCTCACACGAGGAGCTGGAGACCGAGGATGAGCGGCTGGTCTATGAGTCGGCACTCAGCTGGGTGAACTATGACCTTGAGAGACGACATTGCCACTTGCCTGAGCTGCTGCGCACCGTACGCCTTGCCCTCCTGCCTGCCATCTTCCTAATGGAGAATGTCTCCACAGAGGAGCTTATCAATGCACAAGCCAAGAGTAAGGAGCTGGTAGATGAGGCCATCCGCTGCAAACTTCGCATTCTGCAGAATGACGGCGTGGTTAACAGTCCTTGTGCTAGGCCGCGCAAGACTAGCCATGCCCTCTTCCTGCTTGGTGGCCCTACCTTTATGTGTGACAAGCTCTACTTGGTGGATCAGAAGGCCAAGGAGATCATCCCAAAGGCAGACATTCCCAGTCCACGCAAAGAGTTCAGTGCCTGTGCTATTGGCTGCAAAGTCTATGTGACAGGTGGCCGGGGCTCGGAGAATGGTGTGTCCAAGGATGTTTGGGTATATGATACTTTGCATGAGGAGTGGTCCAAAGCAGCTCCCATGCTAATTGCTCGATTTGGTCATGGCTCAGCTGAACTTCGCCACTGCCTGTATGTGGTTGGGGGGCATACAGCTGCGACTGGTTGCCTTCCAGCATCACCCTCTGTCTCCTTGAAGCAGGTGGAGCAGTTTGACCCAGTTGCCAACAAGTGGAGCATGGTTGCACCGCTGCGTGAGGGCGTTAGCAACGCAGCCGTGGTCAGTGTCAAGCTCAAGTTGTTTGCCTTTGGAGGAACGAGCGTGGCTCACGACAAGCTTCCCAAGGTGCAGTGCTATGACCCGGTGGAGAATCACTGGACAGTGCCAGCATCCTGCCCACAGCCATGGCGCTACACAGCGGCTGCTGTTTTAGGGAACCAGATCTTCGTGATGGGGGGCGACACCGAGTTCTCTGCCTGCTCGGCCTACAAGTTCAGCAGCGAGACATACCAGTGGACTAAAGTAGGTGACGTTACGGCTAAACGCATGAGCTGCCAGGCGGTTGCCTCGGGCAACAAACTGTATGTTGTTGGCGGGTATTTTGGAACGCAGCGCTGCAAGACGCTAGACTGCTATGATCCCACGTTGGATGCCTGGAACAGCATAACCACTGTACCCTATTCACTAATCCCTACTGCCTTCGTCAGCACCTGGAAGCACCTCCCAGCCTGATGGCTCAATGCCTTCCATCTGTCCCAAGCTTCTTTTTTCCTATGAGGTGGGTATACTAGCCTAAAAGAGACTTGACCAGACAAATTCAGCTGTAAACATAGACACCCTTAAAAGTACATTCCTAGCAAAGCATTCATAAGCTGCTATGTTGAAGTTTAGTTCCATGAAGAGGTTTTATGAAGAAACAAACTTGAAATAATTATTCCCCAAAACACAAGGGAATTCCAGTAAGTTGGTTTAATGAGGTGTGTCAAGCCACTGTCAGCTAAGGTCATGAACCTGTTAAAATAATCTGTTAATGGATTGTTTTTCAAAGATTAATTTTTAGCTTCTAACAGGATAAATTGTGTGTTGTCACATAACCCTTTCCTCAAAATATGTGACGGTGAAGTGGTGCTCATCACTGATTTTATTTTTAAATCATTTGAACTTTATTTCTATATTTTCTTTCTTGTCTGGAGTGTTTGAGTGTTTTACATTTGGCAGGTGGCTTTCATACCTTAATAGGAAAAAAAGCAACAACTTACTATTTCAATCATGCTACATAGGTAGGTGCATGTAATGTTAGGAATCTTGCTCAAGGTATTGGTATAGCATGGAACACTTGCCCAGATGGCAGACTGAACAGCAGTCCCCAGAGAGGCGGGGATGTTGTTACCCATTACACTATACCAATCACAATTCACCAGAATATATGATTTATTGTTACCATGAACACTGTTTACATTCAAGTGTACTTTCTGTAGATATATACCACCTAGTTCTTGATTACCTCCTCTTTGTGTTCAACAGGACCAAAATGATTAGATCCTTGGTCATTTTGGGAGAAAGGGCCACATGTTTAAATATCAGCCAGATCAGACAGTTTGTACATTAATTCTTCATTCTGTCCTTATGCCTTTTTAAAAATCTAGTTTAGTTTAGTTTTACTAGCTATGTGTGTGTGTGTGCATGCATGTATGTGCTGGTTGGCCATTACAGAGGCTATGCTCTCAGATCTGCTTCCAGCTTTGAAAGGCAACACTGTGAGTGAAACAGATAGAGAAAGGGGTGGAGACATAGAGAGGGTAAGCTAGAGAAAGGTGGGTGATATCTAAAGCTTCTTGGTTATTGATATCAGTCACAGAGCCCAAGTTTCCTCTTTCTGCTATTCACACATGACAAAAGCAGCAAGCGCTATGTGCTGCATTTGAAGTTCATGGTGTGTGTGTGTGTGTGTGTGTCAGACATAAACTTGAGGAATTTAGATACATATCTGAGGTGTATGTGTGTTTGGGAGATGTCTTTTGGGATGCCTGGATGAGTTATGAGTGTGCAGTGTGGTGTGTAGTACCAAGGGTAATTGAAACAGAATAGAAGATTTTTATTGTCCCTGAGGGGGAAGTTGGTCTAAGGGTGGAGAGAGGAGGGAAGGAAAGACAGTGAGGATGAGAAAAGAGGGAAGGCAAAGACAACAGAGATGGGGAGAAACAGGAGAGAGATAGATAGAGTGAGAAAGAGAGAGAGAGAGAGAGAGAGAGAGAGAGAGAGAATGATGGGACAGTTAGATTAATGTTGTACATTTCAATGTGTAACATGCTGGAAGGTATAGTCCAGAGTTCAGTATCTGTACTGACTGTATACTCTTGTACTACATTCACCAGTTTATAGTAGCAGAAGTCCTAAAACAAACAAATGGGGATTTATAAGAACACACATATGAGGGGAAAGTCAACAAGACCATGTGGTGTTTATTTGAAACACATATAAAAGCCAAGCACATCAATGTTTTTAACCAGCTGAATTTGCATTGGACCCCAAACCAAATCTGGATTGAAAACTGACTGTTGACATTACCGGTGTGAAACACCGTGTTGTTGTGGTGTTTAGAACGTATTGGACACCAGAGCTCATTATAAGCCTATACAATCTTCCACACTCAATCCCTGAATGTGCCATAACCATCTGCAGTTAATCTTAAAGAAGGGGAATCTAATAGTAGAGATGTAGGGAAATAAGTTCAACATGGCCACATACGCAAAAAGAAATCTCAGATACCCTCGCTATGAATATCTGAGCAAGACGTGTTCATGGGAAACACAAACACAATCATGGAGAGTACGAGAAAATGGATGTGAGAAGCTAAATAACCCATCCTTGCACAGCCTTTTCCTGTTGCATCTCAGCACTCGTGATCTGCCTGCTTAGCTCATCTGGTTATGACAACGAGGATGAATTGTTCACTCAAGGGGATCCTTGATGTCTCAGGACCTCTGGGTCAGCAGACCTAAGAAAATTGCACTTGGCCCCCTTCACTAGACCCGTTCACATGGAAGAGATAACAGGAAACGGGGAGAAAGACTGATTCAGCTTTTGTTGAGTGGGGGAAGTGAGAGGCTGTCAAGAAAACTTACTCTATTTCTGACACCAATCGCACTCCCCTCCCCTCTGTCCAGGGTTGGAACATTCATCTTTGCTTCTCAAAGGTCTTAGTGACCAAAGCCTGCACATGTGTGGGTTTTGAATGCCGCTCACCTCGACTGAGCAGATAATTTCTTTTCTCTCTTGGGACATTCCTATGCATTTAAATGGCCATGAAGTGTTCTTAAAAGCTGTTCTCCACCCTTCACCCCTTCACCCCCCTCCCGTAAGAAGTAAATGGGAGATGGCTCACTGCTGGCTAGAGGAGTGGGAGGAGAGAGAGGAGGAAAGGAGGATGAGAGAAGAGGGGGAGGACTGGAGAAGGGAGGGTAAACAAAGCTTCTCTCTAATTTTTTAACCCCTCTTGCTGACTTTTTCCATTTACTATCTCTCTCGTATGGGAACTTTTATAGGAATCCCCCCTCCCTCCCCCCAAACACACAGACACAGTGTTCACAGTTTACTTTTTTCATTGAGAAAAGACAGGAACCGTGATGGGCTTCCCAAACCCAGTTTGTTTGAAACAGCACCTACATGCATAACAAGTCCATTGTAATTAGTCTTGTTGACCTTGAGCCAGGGGGCAAAAGCCACATATTCTCAGTATGTGATGAAGGGTCCAGTGAGGCCCACGTGCTTTAGGACACACTAACCAGTTAGTGCTCTCATACTCTTATACTGCTTGCCATCAGAGTGGTATATTTTGGTAGAAACTAAATCAACTGCATCACTGCAATCACAGATACAAAATGAGCGATATCATATTCATAAGCTAGTTTGCATGTGTGTGTGTGTGTGTACGAGGCATGTCAGGCATGCACTGGAGACTGCACAAGAAGGGGGAGGTGATTAGGCCAAGCCCTGCTCCGCTGACAAGCAGCTCTATGCTGCGTTAAAGCAGGACTCATGCTCCAGGGAGCGCTTTGTCTCCAGAATGAGCTCTGGGGTAGCTCCATATACAATGGGTGTATGGATCGAGAAATGGATGGCTAGATGGATGGGTAGTTGAATGGGTGGGTGGGTGTGCAGTTTAACCATAGAGTTTAGATTCCCTGCTTTCTTCTCAGGCTCTTATAAGCATGCTTGCTAATTGCTAAAGACTTGGATTTGACCTCAGGGCTCAGCTAATTTTCACACTGACGGGAAATCATTTTTCCAAGTGTTCAGTTAAAGTGCTTGTGAGAAAGGGATTAAAGGGCAGAGAGAGAGAGAGAAACAAAGTAACAAGTAGCATCTTCTCTTGGTTTACTTTAAAGTTGAAGGGAGGGAGGGATGTGAGATTGAGACCTAAATGCACTCTCACCTTTGTTGTGGAAAAAAAAACTAAGTGAAATTGTCACATTAATAGACAAAATGGAATACCACATTTTCCCAATTTGTTCTAGGAGTGGGATACACAGCAAGTCTTGCTGCAAGATGTGTAGCAAAATGAGAGTCACTGCCACTTCCCCATTATTACTCATGATAGTAATAATAGCACTCATAATGCTTACACCAACCCCTACACATGCACAGTCTGTGCTAAATATGTTTGCATTATAACTAATTATTATTTTTGCTGAAGTTACTTTTATTAATGCAGCTACTAATCAGCTTTTGAATATGGTTGAGTTCATTTTCTTAAACTGAATGTTCAGTGCATTGGCAATATTGTACTAATACAGCCATCTTGGCTAGAGAGAGAGAGAGAAAAACAGATATGAGGGAAGAAAAAAGAGGGAAAAGAGTGAAATGAAGGAATGGTGATCAGCTATCATCATTGGTCCATGTGTTACTGCTTATTTGCCTCGCCCTAGAAGCCCTAGAAAATAGCTTTGACTCGACTGAAAAGAGAAAAGCAAAAATCATTTTAGTCTTTGTCACCATGAAGTCCTGTAAAATATTGAACTGTAAATGAATTCTCATTGAAGAACTGCTGAAACAGCACCTTAGCCACCGAAGGACTACCACTCTGCAAAGTGAATATTAATTGTAGCTGATTGTAGTAGTGTTATACTGAACTATAGTAATTGCTTACAGTTTTGAGTTTGTGCAGTAGCTCTAGTTCTTAAATCTCAGTTAAGACCTTTTAGAGATCTTCTCACAAACCATCAGCATAGATCCACTGCCTGGCTGAGCACCACAACAGCAGATTGAATCATGGCACGAGTGGAGTTAGGACCCTTTTTTGTGCTTTTGGAAGAGGAGGCCAGTTTCCTAGCTGTTACTGAGGTGACACGGTGACTTGAATGAGCATGGTGCACCGTGTTTCCTGTGTTCTCTGCTCCTCTGCCCCAGGGGTTATACACTAGGTCCTTGGTTGGACAGGTGCGGGTCTGTGACCCGTCCCTCTCCATCTGTTTGTCCTCGAGGATGACAGGAAAAGAGAGCAAACAAATGGCCAGGTTCAGGAATGAGCGTCTGGAGTTGTTATTCTTTCCTGGAGTGCAGAGCCGGATGTGAGCGTGTGTAGGTATGCGTCTGAAATGGAAGCGTTTTTGAAAAAGGTCCGTTTTTTTTATGGGTTGCTTTAGAAAAATTCTGATTGGTTCAGTCTAGATTGTGACTTTCTTATCTTACCAGGAAAAAAGCAGCTTCAGGATGTGTTACAATGCAAAAGTGCTTAGTGTGTTTAAACTACAGTGTGTTCTGATGTTTGTGTTTGTCTCTTCTCTTTACAGATTTCCTGTTTTCCCATTGTTGTTGTTGTCTACTGTGAAGATTTTCACCTTCTTGTGCAATTCCATCAAGAAACATTTTTCTTCTATTAAAAGCTCTACTTTGATGTTTAAGATATCCAGCAAAGAAGCTTTTCTTTCTCCTGCTGCAAGCTAACAAAGATGTGCTTCAGAAAACCATCAGCTTTGAGACCTTTGCTTAGCCACTGCAGCGGCATCTCGTCTTTGTGGCTCCTCAGAACGTTGTGGCTGCCACGACAACTGAATGAACCCATCTCTGCTCTTCTGTACAGACTAGTCAGCATCTCGCATGTTAGTATCATATCCATTGTGTCTGTGCGTGTTGTCCATTTATACCATGCTGAGGCTAAAAATAGACTTTGTGCTTCAGAAAACGTGGGTGGCTTTAAAGAGCAACCTGAAAGGAGAGAGAGAGTGCTCCAACATGTGACTACAGACTTTAAGGACAGAAGGCTGAAAACTTCTCCAACTTCTATGTTTTTTTCCCCAATGTTTTTTCTCATTTCTTGGTATGTCAAAAAGATGGTCTCTCCAGCTCCAGTATTGGAGAGCAGAGATGGAGAGAGGCTCCTTTAACCGGAGAAGGCACCGCCTGTCCTGTTCTCACCCCCGTAAAGCATGAGACGGAGAGACAAACATGCTTGTCACTCATGCTTCTGTCAGTGCAGCAGCGGGCTGATGCTGCCCAATTCCTGACAAACAGATCTCAGCAACCTGGTATGAAACTGGCTGTCAGAATGCATCCTAAGGCAAACCACACACCAGCTGTGTGTGTGCGTGAGCGCACGTGTGTGGAGAGCACCAGCATGTCCCAGCATGTCGTCCTGAGTGAGAGTCCAGCTGACAATATTCATCCTTTTATCTTCCAAAAAAACAACAACAGCAACAACAACAAAAAAACACAAATAAATGAATGGAGCATGCCTGTTGTGGAATGAACGAATAACTGAATGAGTAATAAGAGACAATATCTTCTCAGCAGCACCTCATGATCTCCACACAAGAAAACAGACTGATCGTTCCATTGGCGCAAAGCTAGGTGGTTCATGGGAGAACCTTAGCCTTGTTATAAGGTGGTGAGATGTTCTATTCTAGCACATATGGCCATAGTAAATGTGAAAGACAGAATGATAGAAGGGGGAAAGAGAGAGAGAAAAAGAGAGGTGAGAGTCAATCTGTCTGCTGGAGAGAGAATGTAGTCTCCATGGCAACAAGAACAACCTGAACTGAAAAAAAATGTTTTTTTTTCTGAAGAAAGAAACTGTCAAGACCATTGAGTGTCTATTCAGTCTTAATTTATGGGATTTTCTACAAGATTTTATTTTAATTCTTAATTTTAAGAATTTCTGTATTTATTAATAATCTGCTTGCATACATATCCAGGTGTACAGAAGCTGACAAGTGTTTGTGCTACGCATGGCCCATATTGCTCTATGTTACTTAAAAGCTGCTCTTTTGCACATACATATCTACATCATGCTGTTTTGGTTGTACTGGTACAGAGCTTCTAGGACTCCTTGGACCTCTAGCTCATCCAATCTAAAAACTGGACTGTGGGACATTGCCTGGATAAGAATGGGAGGAATGATGTAGCAGGATCAGATTACCCAGGAGGCAAAGGGTCAGTCTGCAGGTGGGAACTGAAGGGGGAAGGGTTAGGTGTTGGGAACTGAGACAGGGAATGGGTCAGAAAGGTTGCTATTGTTTTTGAAGGACCATCGTTTTTTAACAAATCTGCTTATGCTAGCAATTTGTAAGGTATAATCAGACTGTTCCATTTTAAGATATAATCAGACCATTCTGCTGTAAGATTTTAACTACTTTAATCAGTGTTTGGTTGAATTATCCGTTTAAGACCTCTATTTGACAGGCACAGCATATAAATGCCAAATGGGGGTCGGCCCGCCCCCTTGATGACCCTTCTTTATCAGTCACTTTGGCAGTGCTTAGGAACGATCTGACCTGGCATCAGTATTAAATGGTGAAGACGCTGTGGCATCATTTGAGAGATGTCAAGTCTGTAGCTGCTCCCAGATCAGCTGGAACAGTCGATATCCAACATAGGTGTCACTCGCAGCACAGTGTGGGGTGTTAATTGTTATCAGACGGCTCTGTCTCAAGGGGTGCCCATTATGCTAATCTAAGATCACATCTGTCTTCTTAAACCCTGGATTATGCGGTGTAGGAGACACGGTGAGGCGGTCCTCAGATCAGTGATCTGTCCACATCTGTAAGCAGAATGAAATGGAACTGACCTGCAACATGGGCTTGGCAGTGAGGACAAAGATGATACAGAAAATTGTGCTGCATCTAACTCTCAAAAAGACCATTTCTAAAGGCGATGTCTACACAAGGGCAGACAGACCATGGTGCTTTTATACCAGACCCAAGAAAATCTGCATAGAGCAATGGTTCATACTTCTGGTCCTGATGTAGTCACACACTAGCATTCCTGACTCAGCACATAAGCTTAGAAACTTTTCACAAACAAAATTGAGCAGGGCAGAGCACTAGACATGACAACCACTAGTATGGACTTGAAGTTAGGTCTAAGATTTTAACCCTACAGCCAGAGTTTTGCATGGAACACCTGTGTTGTGTTGTTCGTTGGAAAGAAGAAAACTTGAAATGTAGCGTTTTTGGCGATGCTGCGATTCCTCTTGTGAGACTGTGCTCCAGCTAAGTGCTAAAAAGCTGTTTCCTTATGCTGAGATGTTCATGAAAATCCCAAAGCCAGCGTCTGAATAGTGTCCTTTATGCTTTTTCAACATAAAGTTAATGATCTCAAAAACAATAGCAACCATTTAGCTCCTTATAGAATGAACTTAGCATGTGTGTTAGGAAAAACATGTATGCAAACAGAAGGATAGAGTCAGAACCTGACAGAAAAAGGGAAGGGCATCAACTTGGGGGATCAAGCTTCACATTCTTTCCCAGACCCTTTTCTCTTTCCTACCTACTCATTTTTTGATGGAATTGTTATAGGGAATTCCTGCATACCCTCGTGTCTCTGAGATCCCCCAGCTTAGAGCCAGCACCTCAGGTCCCTTTTTCTAGAACACTGAACACACAAACCTCTCACCAATCAGATAACCCTTCTTACACCTTCTCAAGTGCCGTTGCCTGGGTAATGGTCAACAATCACCTCCCACTCCACCACCATTTGACCTGTTAGCTGTTGAGTGTTTTGTTTTTCTTCTCTCCCCCTCCTCTTTTTCCTCCAGCTGACCTTCTCGTGCTCGACTTCCCAAGATCACCCGGGGTGAAGGGGTTGGGGAGGAGGGGGTGGGGTGCTATGTCACAGGCCTGCGCGTGGCATAAAACTCTTTAACCGCCATATGCCTTTGTCAACGGATACATCGCTGGGATGCCGTCGATGTTTGCCTGCACTGCTCTGTTCTATATGTCTTTGCCTATCTTGTTATGATATTCTGTTGCTCTGTCTCAGCCACAGCAGTTAATGTTATTTTGTACAAGTGATTTTTTTCACAATGTGAAATTCATGGCAAAATAAACATAAGAGTTTTTTCCTCTTGATTGTTAAAAAACTCTGTTGAGTCTTTGTTCAGTGTATCAGTCTTTACAAAGCCAAATATGATGATTTCAATATGTCCAAGTATTCCGGTACACATTTTAAAACAGACAGCTTGGATCATCCCTCTCTCTATATACATTTCTTCTTCTCAGTCATAATTTATTTCTCAGTGCAGACACAAGAATGAAAAGTACAACAGTTGTTCATTCCAGCACACCCTACTTGAACAAAGCTAAGAGAAGTTCTCATATATCTACATAGCTTTTTACAACAAGCAGGAGCCATATTGTCTGCAGAAAGCCATTAGAATGGGCTTGTGTTCTTATGAGCATGGCTTTAATGTGTAGGAGAGGCAGAAATCACTTTATCTCTGTGTACATGGGTCCATGTGCCTGTGTGTGGCATAAGAGGAACCACCCCTACATAGCCCATCAGATAGTTTGCCTTTTACACTGCTGTTGCCGTGGCAACCCTTCCCTTTATCTCCAAGCTGTGGGGGCTGATTTAGAACAGGAGCAGTTAAAAAGCACCTCTTTTACTCATGTTCCTTCCTCTCTCACTCACCTAATACTACTACTCTCTCCCACTCTCACAATTTTTTTCTCTCACTGAATTTGCTTCAAGAGTCTTTTTTCTTAAGGTCTTAACATATTTTTTAAGTAATCTTTCTGTACTTTCAGTTAGTCAAAATATATTTACCTCTTTGTAATGTTAGACACACACTATCAAACACACACACATTTGCACACACAGGGAATTGTGCTTCCTGTGGACTAGACCGTTTACATTCCTGTGTTGAAACAACTCCCTTTCAGCAGGTTCTGAAACACCAGTTTTACTGGCTCTCCTTGCATACTTTCTACACGTTACAAAGCAAACACATGAATTTCAAGGGAAGAAAATGATTCATTTCACACGGTATATGTTGAGCTCACAATCCAGGGTGGATTACTGCACTACAGATAAGTGATGCAAATGACCTACTTTCTGCCAGCTTTCAAGTAGCATGCAGGAAAACCAACTGATGGACTAGTTGTGGCCAGTATGTTTAAACTTGTTTGAAGAGGAAAAAATCAATTTTATTGCTTTTTGTTTTTTGTTGTTGTTAAGAATTAATTTGGAATTTTAACTCTGGCTAATATAGGTGAGCTGGAACTAAATCTAAAAAAGTGACATTGTCTCCAAACCCTATTTAATTTGATCTTGGTTTGAAGGACTCGGTCCAAACTGGAAGAATGCTAACTATATGTGTGCAGCTCTCTTTAGAGGTTTTTACATGAAAAACTCATTTACTGGTTAAAGGCTGTAAATATTCACACACATACTCAACCTACGCTTTACAGCGACACAATATACTACAATCTCTTGTTGCCAGGCAACGTGTGGCAGCTCTATTGAAATTGGCATGCACTCAGTACGATCTCTGAGGTTCCCTGAATTCTTACACTGTCAGTGAGCCAATCACATGGGAATGTTTCATTCCAGCTCGACCTATCACAGCAGGTACCTCTGCCTTAAATATCTGTCAAAACCACAAGGGTGAGGTTATCATACTTGTAGCATCTCTTAATCTCAGATCGCAGGATCTCATGCTTTACCAAAAAAAATACCTTTATGGAAACTTCAAATCCCCACATTAAACCTCTGCAACATGACTAAGCCACAGGACCATATTTGTAAGCCTAATACCTCTTTAAAGTGTTTCAATTTGCATTTAGCCGTCTAGCCTGAGCTTTTGCCCAAGGTGACTTACACTGCCCTGACACAGTGTATGTCGCTCCAGAGTAACATAGTGACCCCTGGGCTAGTGAAACTTCAGCTGCAGATCAATAACCCCATTACCTTCTCAAGCCTCTCATCATTCCAACAGCCTATTTCAGAATTTCAGTCATCTCCACCATTGCAACCCTTTGTTGTGCTATCATATAACACTGAGATATTTCCATATACCTATATATACCCCCACCCCTGCACTAGAAGCATTCAGTTATTAGAATCTCTCTTTTGATGTACAGCTTGTAACACATCTGTTTCCAATTGCTTTAGCAATTCTCCAACTCTTCACCAGCGGTCAGCTTCTGACCACAGGACCACTGTATATTTTTGAGTGGCAGTTCACATTTAACCCAGCTTCGACACTGACGTGTAAATCCTTCAGCAATGCTCATACACTGCTGCACCCTCTGCCACTGCCCTCTTAGTCTCATTGCATTGTTTAAAATGACCCATGGAAAAATATCCATCTAGCAATGGTTCTGTGGTCAGAAAATGACCAGGGAGCAATAGAATAGAGGATGGCTGACAGCAAATGGACACACCTTATAGCAATTGACTACAATCCACAGGTGTTCCCCTTAAAATGCATTTAGATAGGCGTACCTGGAAAAGTTGCCAGTGGGCATAAATGCTTCTCATATGCACAACAACATCCACCCATACACTCATCCCAGTCCATTTGCATTCAAATTTAATCCCAAAGCTATAGTATCCAAGAACTGTAACTTTGTGTTCAAAAGTAACATGCGTGACTTATTACATAGGATTTATGGAAGAAAAACAGCTTCTAGTAATATGCTTCCACATGACTTATATATATCTTTAGGACCACACACACTCAGGCCTCACTGGCCTCTCCAGTGCCTGTATGTGATTGAGCACACCTGTAGTGCATTAGAAGATAAGAGAAAGCAATGGGGAAAATAGCCATGTAAACCAAGAGAAGAAATGGAGAGAGAGAAGCCATTGGAGAAAAGGTTGTAAGGGAAGAGGTAAGTCTCTCAGGCCTCGTTACATAGACCACACACAAGGCCTTCTGAGCTTTTGAGCTTTTTTCAATGTGGTTTCTCTCTGGTTCCTCCAGTGCCCATTTAAAATGGTTCAAAGGTCACTAAAGCTCTCGACAGCACTATCATCTTTCTCTCTTTTGGCAAATATTTCATAAAAATATGAAAGATATATTCCAGAATATATAAAAATTGTGGCCCTCACATGTAACTTAATTTATTTTACATTAAACTGTAGTTTACTAATGTGAATGGATGTCCTAAGAGTGGTAACACCCACATACATGCACTTACACCCATTGATACCCACCCACATACACCCATCAACACCCATCCACATATACACATATACATACACCCACCCACATACATACACATACACCTATCCAAATACGCACATCCACAAACACCCCTCCACATATGTGCACACACACAACTATAATGACCGCTTTTTCTTCATCACCATCATGAAGTGGAAACACCTCATTTCATATCTAAGCATGCTATCAGCCTTTTTATTAAGAAGAGCACCTGGATGATAAGGTTTCTCTGTGAGCCTGTTGTAGAGATAAAAGCCATTTAACATCATTAAGTTCTTAAGTGGTGTTTCCATAGCCTCTTATCTCTCCATCTTCCCTGCATCTAACACCAGCCAAAAGTGTACAGTCAAAGAGATTCCATTCTGTTTCTGAAAATGAGTCATTTCACCCACCCCACTATTTGCTCTCTGCTTCATCCCTACTTTCTTGCAGGCTGTTCAGTAGCATAGAATCTCTTCATCTGATTGCTTTTCAGGGAGAAATTGTCTGTCTTCAGAGAATGGCACATTCTTCTCAATGGCAGTGAAATGGATGATCCAGTCAAAGATAAGACTTTTGTTCTTGGACTTACATTGAATAAGAGTAGGATGTGTGTGTAGTCTGTTTTACTGTCTTTCTGTATATCAAATGTTACAAGAAACACAATAGGACATTTCTACATGGTGTGGATATTTGGTAGATATATGTAAAACCCAGTATTTTCTTTATACTTAAGGATAGGCTTAGGTTTGTATATACACTGGATTAGAGAACAAAATTAGAGAACAACACACAATTTCCTAAATGTCAAGCTCATTGTGTAGTCCTATGTGAAATTATCC
Source organism: Sternarchorhynchus goeldii (assembly GCA_028565775.1). Classification (NCBI taxonomy): domain Eukaryota; kingdom Metazoa; phylum Chordata; class Actinopteri; order Gymnotiformes; family Apteronotidae; genus Sternarchorhynchus; species Sternarchorhynchus goeldii. Next base: position 12,599,507 of record JAOXYF010000028.1, read on the forward strand.
TAACAGGCGTGAAATAGCAGTATTTTAATCTCATTTCATAAATTGTATATATTCTATATTGTATATAAGTACAGCAATAAAAAACTTAAATAATATAATTGAAAAAATAGAGAACACTTTCAGATACCTGCAAGTTATTAGTGTTAATCTGGCACTTGGTGATTTCAGAGGACAGAGGAGAAGTGGTCCAGAGTTAATTTGTGATGAAAGCAAGTTATTTGGGTCTGATGGGAAACATTATGTTTGTCGGCAAACTGGGGAAAGACTGAACCCAAAGTGTGTAAAGAAGTAAGTAAAAGGTGGAGGAGGAAGTGTTATGGTTTGGGGAATGTTTTCGGCAGCAGGAGTTGGACCTCTAATACAGCTACATGGAAGAATGAATGTAAGTGTGTATCAGAACCTTCTTCAACAACACGTGGTTCCTTCCTTGTGTTCATCACTCACTCATCCAGCAATTTTCATGCAGGATATTGCCCCCAGTCACACAGCAAAATGGGTAAAGATGAAACTGAAAACACTGAAACAATGAAATGGCCAGCCCAGAGTCCTGATCTAAACCCAATAGAAAACCTCTGGAAAATCCTTGGTGACAAAGTTATGGCCAAGAAACCCACAACAGTCACAGAACTGTGGAAGACACTGGAAGAAGAGTGGACCAAAATCACACCAGAGCGGTGTGAGAGACTAGTGATGTTCTGTGGCCGCAGATGTGCTGAAGTCATTCAAAGCAAAGGCCTGTACACTTCCTACTGATTACTGACTATTGTAACCTTCAGAAAATTTAATTGTAATCTTTCTCTGTTCTACAGTCATTGCTGTTCTCTAATTATGAACACCACGTTTTTTGCAAAATAAAGGTTTCATGTTGATATACTTTGGTTATTTTGTAAAACACTGTTCTAGTGGCCTTGTGTACCCCTTACAAAAAATCCTTCAAATGTTGATCAATGTAGATTACATTATTTCTGAAAAAATAAAGTGTTCATACAATGTTCTCTTATTTTGATCTTCAGTGCATATGTGTGTGTGTGTGTGTGTGTGTGTGTGTGTGTGTGTGTGTGTGTGTGTGTGTGTGTTTGCGTGCATGCATGCATGTGTCTGTTTTGACACATCTAACTGTGGCACCTAACCTTGAGAGATCAGGTCATGGAACCCATACTTGAGACAAAAATAGTCAAAAATCCAAATCTATAAGGTTTATTAGACTTTAATTAAAGGAAAACAATGTGCCCACACTTTGGCTGCTAGTGTCTTCCTTCCAATTTGCCACAGTGATTTTGCATCAGAACCTTTCTGTCTAACGAACTAGAAGAGTAATTACCAAAGCGGGACACGGCCTGCATACTGCTGATATCGACTCAGCAGGGGCCTGAGCAGATTATTGACACATCCAGTGTTTTGAAGAATTTAACACTGGCTAGATGCTAAATCAATGCTAAAACAGAAGCTCACTCAAACCTCTCTTTTATTTGCTCTGAGAGGTTCTTGAACAACAGAACACAGGAAATGTATAAGCATTTATAACAAAAATGTTTTGTCCTGTTTGTAGAGTGATAGTCAGGTTCCCAGTGAGCTGTCAAGCACAAGTTGCTGAGTGAATCCAGTTCTTTGTTGACTCTTCAGAAGGTTCACAGATGAAGGGTGAATGGCTTGGCCAACAATACTGGACCTATATTTTTTAGTAAATTAGATTTTTCCTGTGTGTATGTTGTATGTGCGTGTATGTGTGAATAATAAAATACCAAAGAGGCCTTGTCCGAGATGGCATTGATAAAGTTCAACACATTTCCTTACCATCTGCGTTGACATAAACTTTCTACATACCAGCAATAACTGGATAGACAAGGGTGTATGAAACTGAGGCGAAACTGTGTGTGTGTGCAATTATAGGAGTATGCTAATGGTGTGCAGAGCTAGCATAATGATCGTTAATTAGGTAATAATAAAACAGCACACACACACACACACACACACACACATACACCAGTCTCTTAAAAAGCAGTTTGTGTTTTTCACAAGCTGATTCCAGAGGCCGTGGTTCTTTGGGTTGGATTGTGGTCAGGAGTTTGGAGCTACCCACCCTTTCATCACCTAAAGGAACCGTTCCTTAATTAAACAGCATGGGAGCAGATGGTGTGTGTGTGTGTGTGTAAAGAGGAAGCCCACAGAGTTTGTAATTAGCAAAGAGAGGTAAGACATCCAACAGCTGTTTGGGATGTTGGGAATGTTTTTATTCCCTGCTTGACCAAGAGTGTGTGTGTGTGTGTGTGTTTGTGTGTGTGTGTGTGTGTGTGAGAGAGAGAGAGAGAGACAGACAGACAGAGTATGTAACACTCTTTACTAATCTTTATAACCAGACTTTCTCTCTGTTTTGATTTTCTCTCTTGAACTCCAGGCCCATTCTGTTTATATAATGGACAATACAATTTGTGATCATTTCAGTTTTAATTAAAACAATATTTATATCAAACACACACACACACACACACACACACACACACACACACACTCGATTAAAGAGCCACACCAGAAGCCAGGATGGTTCTAGGTTTGAGACCACACACAGACAGGGCAAGGCGCGTGGCATGCCACACACACGTGCACATGCACGCAGACGCATACACACATTCAGTAGACATATGAAGTCCCTTTGAGGATGAAAGCATGAGTGTGAGATAACGCAGCCACATCAAAGACTAGTCTAGTTTCCCTTTTAAAAGCCAGACAACTGTAGCATGAACCTGGCATAACTGTATATGTCTGTCTGTGTGCATCTTTCTTTCAAGGACAAG
>JAOXYF010000028.1:12604798-12608009 GCA_028565775.1 Sternarchorhynchus goeldii
TGTACAAGCTCTTGTGCAGCATGTTGAAGGATTAAAGTAACATCCACAGTGCAGACATTTTAAACTTGGTACACACGTGATGAGAACTGATCTTATGAAGACATAGATGCTAAGAACTGAACCTCTGAAACACTATGTGAATATGCAGCTAGTGAAAGAGCAAGCAATGTAACAAAATTATATATAGCAAAAAAGGCACTATGACCTTGTGTTACACTGCAGGCTTATTTTGGGGTTGCTTATGCTTTCCAGTAGAAAGACGGATCTTCACTAATGAAGATCTAAGTGTGTAGTCCAGGCATCATGAAGGTTGCAAGGTCCAAAACCCATCTTGGAGGACAGGAGTGCTCTCACTGCACGCAGATGTACAGCACGGCTTCAGTTTCAATACCTCTATACTCATCTATACTCATCTTTACATATCCAAAGGATATTCTGCAGTCTTCATACCTGCTTCCTATAGCTAAAACGTTCCACTATTTCCACCTGTGGACAATAAGTTCGCATCCAGCTACACAGTCACAAAGGTGAGTGCACACACATACACTCAGTTGCATATATAAAAGTACACGTCCAAAAGTACAATTACAATTACAAGTACAATTACAAGTACAAGTACACGTGTGTATACACAGACACCCATTATCAGTCCGTAAATCCATGAATCATCATAATATGTATTATTGAATCCAAAACGAATTACTGCAGCACGAATTACACTGCTTTGACAGCATAACTGACAACCGGTGAAGCTTCATGTTTTTTCCAGATGATGTGTGCTGTTGTTTGTGTTGAATCACAAACTGGAAAATTAGCAAAACATTCCAAGTTAGAAAAATCAACATTGACGATATTATTATCGCAAACACAGTGTTAATGATGGTGAAACAAAAGAGCTGGTAGTAAGATGAATTAATTATATTTATAGCTGCTCACTATAGCTAAAACATTCCACTATTTCCAACTGTGGACACTGTGTTCGCATCCATCATATATATACAGACACAAAGGTGATTGCACACACATCCACTCTCTTGCATATATAAAAGTACATGTACACAAGTACAATTACAAGTACAAGTAGAAGTACAAGTGTGTACACACAGACACCCATTATCAGTCCTAAATCCAGTAACAGGCCTGTGGCCCAGTCCAAGCAGATAAGGTGTCTTCTTCTAAGAAATACCAACTCATGAGGATCCGTATCCTCCCACAGGCCTGTCTCTAGGGAAATCCTTCTGCGTCTAGTCCCATCCAGCTGGCCTAGAGCCTAGCAGCTTGGTGACATGCTATAGATGTTTCCAGTTGATACAGGAGCTGAAAAATGTGGTCATTCTTTCACATGGCCTCATGTCGCTTTTGTCGTGATTTTCGTACTTTTGTGCTCCGCTTTTAGTTCATTTTGTTACTCCATCGTTTATCTATTTAGATTCCCTTGCCACTGTCTATCAGGTCCCTGGCAGAGGCAGTCATACACACATGCACATACACACACACACATACATATATATATATATACACATACATACACATATACACACACACACACTCACATACACCTACACACATACACATATACACACACATATGCACACACATTCAAAGGCCCTAAAGCAGCCAGTTTCTCTAAAAGGCATTTTTCAATAGTCAGGTGAATGATGCAAATGACATCTACCAGTTTGTGTCATATCTAAGTTTTGATAAGAAAAGTGCACATTCTTGACCTCTGTTTATTTGATCTGTAAAAATGGTGCTCACACAAGCAACCTTAACGTCATTATTAATTACCCCAACATAGCACTGGGAATATTGTGTTCTCCCTTTTGAAAGTTTAACATTAACATGCTTGTAACCCCTTAAGTCAAAATAAATGTAAATTCCTCTTAATGTCTCTGAAACACCACACATTCACTGAAAGCCATATATATGTCTAATCAGTGTGAGCATTGCTGTTTATAACATGCTGTTTATAACATTTCTCGTTGAAGGTGAATAATACACACCAGGAGGTGCCTTGTGATACAGTGCACATCATTACCTCATGCCAGAGTCCCAAGAAGGGAGACAAAGAGTCCCTCTCTCACTCTCTCTTCCTCTTTGTCTTTCTGTTCACATGTCACAACCTGATGTTTGTTGACCACGGCTGATTATAGGACAGATATACAGATAAAGGCATATCCCATCAGAGGCAACAGAATAGAATAACTAAGTTTGTAATTCTTTCCGTTATATCAGTGCTAATTGAACATAAAGAAGCATGGAAAAAAAATCATACACTGACCCAACACACACACACACACACACACACACACACACACACAAGTCTTGGCTCCCTTTTCTTCTGTAGTAAATCACTAACATGTGTATTGGAAACAAGACTGAAGACGGACATTTTCAAGGCACCCAAATAAACCAGCACTTAGCGAGTAATCCAGACTGGAAAGCTGCAGCCCTGTGATCAGAGCCCCTTGAGCCCAGTTTCCCCCAAACTGGGTGCCATGATGTCTGACCTGGAGGCCCACAGGATCACTCTTCATTTGACTTTTGAAATTCCATTGATGTGCCCTACTGATCTTTCATCTTTCATTACATACAGTACAAAGAAAAAAAACCCTCTATTGTGGAGAAACAAAACACTTTAGCTAATAAACACTGACACCTTTCATATTAAAAAGATTTGCTGAACGAACCTTTGTGTCACAACTAAGGGCAGCATGTGTGTTGTCTGGGCAGACCACATTATTTCATAAGTGGGTGAGCTCAGTTTGGAATACTGGCCAGTGATCCTGCCACAGATCTACAAATGGATAGCTCTCACAAGTGAAAAAGCATCAAGATGTGTCAGATTTCAGCAAAGGCTGAGACCACTAAACCTTAATCTGGACCACAAGGCCTTTACCAAACTGTCCCACAGCTATCACACTCTACAATGTTTCATTTGTGGGGTGAAAAAAAAAGAATCAGATACAGAAATGGTAAAAGATAACTAAGTTAAAGCATTCCACCCCAAGAAGAAAATATCAAAATTGCAAATCATAACATGATGATGTCAGGATACAGTCATCAATGAAAACTTATACAGCCTGGCTTCTTTAAGCTTCTCTAGCAAAGAACCATGTGGAATTGTTTATTCTGCATCTATCTATCTATCTATCTATCTATCTATCTATCTATCTATCTATCTATCTATCTATCTATCTATCTATCTATC
>JAOXYF010000028.1:12608217-12633508 GCA_028565775.1 Sternarchorhynchus goeldii
TATCTATCTATCTATCTATCTATCTATCTATCTATCTATCTATCTATCTATCTATCTATCTATCTATCTATCTGATTTCATCTAATCTAATCTAATAATCTTGATCTTTTTCCTTCAAGATCGGGTTCTTAAACAGAGACTTGGAAGCTTGAGGGTCCCACATAGCATTTTAGCTGTTCCCAGGACTGCATACATATGCATCATGGGATCTGCTGGAACCACTCTCCTAGTTTTGACTACTACACTGTTGCCTTTTACCTTCCACATCTTTTCTAACTCCTTTTTCTGCTCTTTGTATTTTTCAAGCTTTTCATGTTCCTTAAACCTGATGTTGTTATCACTTTGATTGCAATATCCATCACTGCGGCTCTCCTCTGCTATGGGCCTTTATTTTTGATGTAAGTTCTAGAATGAAATCAAACATCATGCCCTCAGCCCTGAGCTTAGCTGAGCTTACATGTCTAGAGCGTCTGCTTATTGCTGGAAGTGGGTAATGGAGATTATTTTAGGGTTAGTGTGGGTAGTGGGGGTTGCTTGGGATACAGGGGTTACTTGGGATAGGAGGGGTTGACTTGAAATCCAGTGGGGTGCTTGCCTGAGGCCTCTCTGTTGGAAACATTGAGGTTGGAGATTTGTTAGTTAGCCATGATAAAAGGGGGGCCATTCTGACCTCCAGTGGGGTGTGTGCCTGAAGGCCTCTCTGCTGGAAATTTCCTTTGAGGCTGAGGTGGATATGGATGCCGGAGCATTCGGCCATTGCGCCGGTCAAAGGACCTCCTCACCACCCCAGTGCCCACTGAGTCCCTGCTGGGGGGTGAGCAAAGCTGTATACGATTGGACATGTGGGTATGTAAATGTGGGTTGTCAGTTCTCAGTTCTTTTCACACAGACACACACAAACACATACACACACAGACCAGGGACCCTCTATTCTCTGAATCATTCCCTCTCTTACTCACCACTGCCATCCAATGGCCCATGACTAAGCAGTTAAGGAGGCCCTCACTCCCCCTTTCTGTCTGAGTTTACTCTTTGAAGCATTATAATTAAACATTTGCATCATTGCCCTGAGAATGGTAAAAAAAATGACTGATAAAGTATTTTGTGAGGAAAATGAGATGGGTTGGCTAATGGAAATTAAATGACATGCAAGACATGTAACTACATATATTCATAAAACAAGGATGGATACAACAAAGTTTATGGCTAATCAAATACAATATCTGTAGACCCCCATATCCACGACGGTATAATAGCTGTTTATCTGTGGCTATTATACCAAGTCTCCCAAAGGACATTCACTAATCACTGTTAACAAAACATGGCAGACTATGACAATTCTCATGCTCACCCTCACAAGTGAACTGCACTTTTAAGGACACTTTGATGCACACACTTATCAAGTCTATACTCTCCTTACTTTTCGATTTCAGCTGTACAGATTATGGGCGGCCTATTTCTGTTCATTTTCTAAGCTGAAAGTGGTCGTCCATCCACTGAGTAAAGACAGAGAGCAAATGGAGGAATCTTAAATTGAGGTAGTCAATTTCTCTGTCTTGCTCTCCCCCCTCCCTCTCTGATGATAAATAATCCCTGACCAATTCTTCCATTTAAATTGTTTGTCATGTTAACGAGAAAGATTTGTAGTGGTGTAAGGAAAGAGACTAAGAAGCAAGCAAACAAGATACACATATGCACCCAGTACACATACACACACACAGATGCACTCTCTCTCTCTCTCACTCTCTCTCTCTCTCTCTCTCACACACACACACACACACACACACACACAGATACAGCGTCATTCCAGGACATCCTGTTGTTAACCTCTGTTATCTCTGCGCCAGGTTCAATTTCTTAGCAATCTCTGTTCCGTACAGGCTCTGAATGAGAATTGAATTGCCTGAATTGATTTGAAATTGCACAGGAAAGTGGAAAAGATTCTAGACACACACACACACAATTGTGCATGTACACACAAACACACTCGCACCTGCATGCACCTCACACACGGCCCAGTACGTGCACACATGCACACACACACACAATGGTGGTATTTGTGATTGTAAAACTGCTGATGGTTAGTGTTATCTTGCTAGCTCTAAGGATTTCATTTCTTATTCATAAAGGCTAAAAACTAACTTGAAGAGGCTTGTGTTGATCCAAGCACTTACTCCTCTACACCAGCTCATATATTTTCACAAGGCTTTAAACTGTGTGTGTGACAGAGAGAAAGAAAGAGAAGGTGATTGTAACTTAGATATAACTGCAAGAATATTCCAAATATATTTGTGTACAGTATGAGTGTATTGTATATACAAGTGCTTAACTAATATGTGTAGTATTTGTGCATGATGAATGAACACAGAGGTCATTGTGTCATGGAATTCAGTACTCACTATTATAATGTGGGTGGTCTAGGCCTCCTTTAGCAAAGGGACCCCACATAAGCTCGCTATTCCTTTTAGTGTTACTTTGCTTGCGATAGATGGCCAGCCAGAGAAAAGCTTAACACTAAAAGCTAATCTCCATTAAAGTCATCCCCTTCCCCCCAGCTTTTTACTTCTTCTCTCTGTGTCTCAGAGGTCACGAGAGACTGAGGTTGGCCGAGCGAGAACCTTTTCTGTCAGGTTAAGTGCAAAATGCTAAGCTAAGTCGGGGCAAAACACAAACTGCCTTCTCGTCCTCAATCCACGTCAATCCAGTCCGGGCCGGGCACTCATGAGCTGATCCGGATTGGGCTTCTTGGTGAGTGTGGTGGTACGTATGGACAGTGGATAAGATTGTTTTTCTCAAGGTTTATCTAAAACACATTTATCCAGCCTCTGTGAAACGAGTGCCAACTGAGCACGATGAATGGAAAAATAAGCAAAGCAACAAAAATGGCTATAAAATGTGTGTGTGTGTGTGTGTGTGTGTGTGAGAGAGAGAGAGAGAGAAAAGACAGGCAGAAAAAGCCATGGAAATTAAAAACACAAGACTGGAATATAAGGATTATGCTAGGAAGAGAGAAAGAATGTTCTCTGAATCCTTTCTCATAGCTCTTGACATTTTCCTGTATTCTGGGGAAAGAAACAAGCTTGCTTGAGCTTGTCCTTGTGAAACATACAGCTCACAACACTTTCTCTAAAGTAGAAAGAACATGATCTGGAGGTCTGCAGACAGGCTAATATGACATCTGAGAATATTTTCACCACGTAGAGAATAAATAGTCAGCCAAAGACCAGCAAAAACAATATTATTCTAAGGTTTGAGTATTTGGAAGAAGCTGTTTCAATATTAGTCAAACAGGACAACTCATGCTCAGAATGGTTATGGCTAACATTCGTCAATGAGCACCATGTTTCTACCTACTATTGAGGTGGCAAGGCTAAAATGTTACTGAGATTTAGTGCAGAGCATTCCAAATGATGAGTGTCTTGCTTGGGAAGGTGCTGACTTCTCACAATAGATGTATGGAACAGAGAATGTATGCACCTGTCTGTTTGTGAAATGGAGACTGGGCATGTGTGTGAGTGTGTGTGTTGGGGGTGAAGGGAGGGTGTAGTAGACAGTGTGTGTGGATGTGTGTGGGTGTTGGGGGGGGGGGTAGTAGAGGCACCAGCAAGTGACGAGCCGTCTGACTTTTTGGGAACTGCAGAAAGCAGCCCTGATGTTGAGAGGACACTGTGTAATGTAACTCATCCATCAGGTGTTAATGTACCAAGCAAAGCACCATGGTGGAAAACATCACCATCTTCTGTCACTTAAGAGTGAAAAGTTGTGGGAGAAACTATGTTCTTGATTATGCTATCATTTAATTAAGCCTAATTAAAGCATACCTGGACAAACCATTCATCAAAACACAGTACACCATACCTTATCTTTAACATGTTTTTGCACATGAGCCAGTGGTCCTCGTGGCCGTGGAAGTTATGTCTTCCAGTGTTTGCCTCTGGAATGTGTAGAATTTTTAGATGATAAGAAGTAAAAACAACATTCCCAAAGCCCTTCTGCTATCAGGAAGGCTGCAGACACCTCGTGACTGGCGTGGATAGCTCGTGGGCAGGCTGGCGTGGATAGCTTGGAGCTTCTCTCTCATTGCACTGTCTGGGGTGTGGCATCTGGTCGATTCCAGTCCGCAAATCACCCACAATTTTTTGGTTACAGCAGAAGCTGTGCAGATGCAACAAGGCCTTGTTCTTTCCTCCCCAGCATTCTTCAGCATGGATGTCATTCCAGCATTCCTAACTGTCATTAGTGCAACAGATTGGTTTCTGTTTGAAATGCATTGTCTGCCCTTGACATTAATAATTAATTGTAATTAGTATTTAACATGTCAGTATTTTACAGTGTTGTGTGAATGTGGTCCAAAATTTCTGCAATGCTACGGATGCCAAACAATCAAACGTATAGCTGTAATATGATAAATGACAGCACTGAGCATTTTTTTAAGTAGTAAATATATAAGAGAGAATACAAAGTCATTTTAATGATTATGACCATAGACCATAGCTATACAAATAGATAAGTGTTATTTATAACACTTTGTAACACAAACACAGACATACACACTTATATACGTACTAAGTTACATATATTAGGTTCTATGTTTCAGCTATATGTGTTTCAGTCTGTATTTTCCTTTTTTATTTCTTTGTGAATACGGGGTGTTCTGTATTGTACAACAATGGTGCAGGAACATCGCTAGAAGCTTTCCTCCTAGGTTTCCTAGGTCTGTATGACCCTGAGTGATCCATTGACAATATATCAGGCAAAAGTTCCCCAGTTAAACTAGAATGGCCAAACCTACGAAAATTTTCATAAGCCAAGTCAGTCACCCAGTTGCCCACTCTCTTGCTGTGAAGTGATTAGCTAAACAAGACTAGCGCCTATTATCTTGCTAATAAAATTTTTTTCCGTCTTCGCCAGCAAAGGGGAGTTACTCTCCGCTGACGGACTTACAGTCAGCAAAGCCAAAGTTTGCTAAGTTTGCTGGCCATATATCATATATGTAAGTGCTAAACTAAGACAGTTAGTATAGGTATTGTCAGTGAGCCAATGTATTTCTTTGTGTTGCGTTTCCCAGTTCTGGTCTTGGAATACTTTGGCACAATTGGACAGTTTTGCTTTTTCCTGTTTTTACACCCATGGAGAGCATGGTAATTAGTTCCGAAGTGGAAGCAGGTGTGTTGGGAGATGTGCAGAGTTTCTCAAGGAACAGGATTGAAAAACTGGAAAACGTCAAAAAGAAACCTTTCATTAATAAGGGGAGAAAAGGTACTGTATGGATTTGTGTGTGATGTGTGTGTGATGTGATGTCCCATGTTGTGTCTTTTCATTTTAATGAAAATGGTAATCCATGAGAATAATATTAAATGACTCCATGTTTGAACATGATGGAAGAATGGTTCAAATGCCTTAGGACTTACCTCCTTTACTCCTTTACTAATATGCCCCAAAATTTCTAACAAAATCTCAAGTTCATAACATATTCACACATGTTGCAGAAGTTCTGTCATGGACCAATTTTACTGTTCACTTTATAATGAGTAAGGTGACATTATACTGAGGGAACCAGCAGTGACGGTCAGTCCTCGTTATGCCGTGTTTCCTCAACGGTGGCCTTATGCTACGTAGAATCTACAGTTATGCAACTTCTTGCAATAGAGGTGCAGACGAGATGAAACGCTGCTAACTTCTGGTGGTTGAAGAGTGCCCTCAGGTGTGGACATGCAAATAATATAGTTCAGATCAAGCTTCTTACTCAGTCATCCTGCCAAAGAGCAGACAACTGACTTATTGATCAGTCTGATAAGAAGGTCTTTTACATGCAGGCCTAATCTTGAGCCTCTTCGACCACGTATATATTAGTATGCAGGGCTGAAGGAGAGAGAGAGAGAGCTCTTTCAAATTGTTGGATTGGGATGATACCTTAATATAATTTATAACTGGTAACATGATGCTTCTAAGTATAGTGAGGCTTTAATGTGAATTTGACAGTGTGAAACACAGCCAAGGGTTTGAACCAGATGCAAATTAGGGGCATTCTCCCACTCTAAGACATCTCCCGCATCTCATACATCATCTCATCCTCACTTCGCAGAAGCAGCTGGAATGTCAGCCATTTAAAAAACTACAATAATATTGCTATACTGTTTTTCTCTTCCTGAATTCCAAAATGCTATTTCTTTGTCTTATGAGACAAGGTGTGGATGAGTCCCTTGGCAACTTACATTTGTGAGGGAATAGGTGGTATGATGTCACGAATGAAGAGCACTCCTTGCACCTTGCGTCTACACGGCAACGAAGCTGTTACCGTGCCGACCACTGCACATGCATAAATATACTGCAGGCTTGAACAAGACAGAGGGATGCTACATGAGTAATGACTGCCGTAGACAGAATCCAATGTCAGTGAAAGAAATAAAAAACTGTTTAATGGGGAGAAAATGAAGAGTGTGGCTGCAGGTGCGCAGAGAGACGCAGATAAAATAGTAAAAAAATGATCAGAGACTGATGAGAGATGAAAGAAAGAAGAGAAAGGAGTGGTAGTGTCTAACAAACTATGGGCCCAGGAAAGATTGCAGATGTGCATCAATGTGTGCGTGTGTGTGTGCGTGTGTATTAATCAAGTAATTTCTACTGCAGTAGCTCAGAAGAAAAATCATGCAATAAAAATGATAGGTGTGTGCTTAAAACATACATTATACATACCAGAGATCAGTGGGTAAAGAAAGAGTGTGAGCAAGAAAGAATGACAGGGAGGGAGAGAGAGAGAGAGATAGGGAAAGAAAGATAGAGAGAGAGAAAGAGAGAGAGAGAGAGAGAGAGAGCTCTGTGCTCTTGTTCTAATTGAGTTTCTGTTATTACCTCCATAGATCACTGACGCAAACTTAGCCAGCATTAACTGAAACGACAAAATGCCCAAGAGTTGAATAAAGCATGTGCAAGTGTGTGTGTGTGTGTGTGTGTGTGTGAGTGCGCGTACCTCAAGGGACTGAATGAAAGTATCATGTAGTGGGGAAGATCAAGCATACTATGTTCACACACACACACACACACACACACACACACACACACACACACTGGGAATAATGCAGCCAATTATGAAAAGAAACATAATGCTTCAGGCAGAACATTTTACAGAGGAATGCCGAGTTTAATCTGAATTTATAAAGAGCAAATCTTAACAGATCTTAATATAACTGTCCACTATTGAGTAGTGTGAATGCCTGAGTCTGGATATTTAAAACTGTTCTAGTTTAATTTTAGTGACTGGTTGGTCAGGAAGTTACATGACACTAAAATAAGGAATTCAAACATGCTTACCACACCAAGATGCCAGCCTGGGAGATCACCAATACCTTTACTTTTTAACGTGTTTGTTTTATTCTTATATAGAATTGTTACATCTTGAACTGTGAGAACAGCAATACGTTTGAGTCTCACTGTAGTTACAAAATAATTTATTGTTTTTAAGTACATGTAATAAAAACACAATGACTATAAAATAAATTTTCAGAAAACCCCATTTAAAATGTTTCCTTTATACATGATTATTTGCCGTCTCTCTCTTGATGTGAGACGTGTGCAACAACCAAGTTTAGTTACACATAGTTTGGTACATATTGCATACATAAACATACGTGTACAGTACTGTCCTAAAATCATAACACTTGCCATCCTGTTAAATGAAATGAAAGGATAGTTTTTACTGAGATTTTTCTAAAGAGAGGGCTGGGAGATCCTAAACTTTGGAGATGGGCCAGGGTGGAGACACTTCAATTAATCTATAGTGAATTGGTGAGGTAATTCTGTCAAACACAATTCACCATGTCATTTAACCCAGCAGAAGAGACTGTTCATGTTCACACATACATACATGCACAAACCCACAACAGCTCAATAAGACAAGCCTTCAAATGGTTATATATCACACTGCTGAAAAAAATATAACGCTATGAGTCACACCTACACACTGGCCATAGTCATGTCTGATCTGGCCAGATGTTGGGTCTTTTTCTTTTTACACACACACATATGTATGTGTCAACGCACACCCACACACATATGCACACACACACACACGCAGAGCGGACAGACCCTACCTTAACTGATGCCCCTGAGACAAATGTGCTCTGAAGTCATTTCCTTACACAGCTGTCTCACTAAAACTGACATCTGTGTGTGTTTGTGTGTGTTTTTGTGTATGTGTATGTGTGTGTGTGTGCACATGTGTGTGTCTTCTGAAATAGCTGTACTGTGCCAATTACAGGTTCCCCCTCTACCTATTTATCCATACCTTTAAAACCAGAGGAAAGAAAAGAATTCCCTCTTGGCAGTGTGTGTGAGATTTGGGCTACAGTATTTCACACAGACTCTTCTGTGGCTTTATTCACTGTTTTCTGTTGTTTAAGAAGAACATGAAACGTGAAAGTGATTGCTTCCTTTCAGCTCAAGGTTCACTAGTGCAAAACTACTGAAAACGCTGTCTCCTGCATATGTTGTACATATTTTGTACCACCTTCTATAGCATAAATGGCTGGTTTTGGCATAATCTCAAAGCAGTTCATCATGTACTGTCTCTGGCTTAGCAGGCATCTGAGAGAGTAATTGAGAACTATGGGGAGAGACAGAGAGAGAGTGGCATCCCGCACTTTCATTTGTTCAAGGACTCTTCAAGGTATTTCCAGCCACTCTTAGGAAGGAGTAATGAAACAGGCATGGTGGATTAAGCGTGCTCGTGCCTCCTTCAGGCAGCCATCCACATACTCTCACAATAATGCCATGCAAAGATACTGTTAAAGTGCTTGGCAGTGTGTTCCCAGCAAAGACACCCTGTGCAAGGGGCAAATGGGTGTGCCTGTTTTAAAATCAATAAATCCCAAGAACACCCAGTGGTTTCTATTGCATGCACATGGAGGCCATTTAGTTTGTGAATTCAGTTCTAACCAAGATATCTACCACTTGGGGGGAGGTAGACTGTGACATGAGGTGTCCCCTGTTGTGACGCACCTGTCATCCACCCATGACGAACCCCACCGCTGTACTGACTTCTGGCTGTGCATTCATGCTGCAGTAACAGTGCAGTTATTGGGAAACGCCTTGCTCCCTGCCCTTCAGTTTATGACTTCAGTGATTACAGCGTTCACAGTGGGCGTCTCACAGCAGGCAGAGCATACAGAGGCAGTGGAGCGCTTGGAATAATGTTCCCAAACAGTGCACCAAATATCAGCCTGGACCAGAACTTTTAATCGGGTGAGTTAGTCAGACTATGCCAATTGGACCGTGCTGTTTAAGTGATCCAATCTCAGTAAGAATAACAGTATGTAAACACAGTTAGCAGAATATATGACAGCATGTAAGGCAGGATTGATGAGGTAATAATAACATTTCAGCCAAGAGAGATGCACACACGGCAAACATTGTCACTATTAACAAGAAGAACAGAAAAGAAAGGTTACCAAACACACACTACTTTTTGAAGAGAAGATTCCTTTTATGTTCAGTACCCTTTCAAGCCTTTGATGTGTTTACGTTTTATAGCTCTTAGGTTTGTGTCCCTCACACCTGTGAGTTGAGTCTGTGGCAGAAAACATGCAGACACTGTGTTGAAGAGTTTAATAAAGGAAAAAATAGAATATTATAAAAAAAAAAACACATCACATAAGTTAAATGTACAAAATAAAATAAAGGAATGGAAACGACATACGTCTTCAACCACGTGTGTGAAATAATGTGGAAGATAGTCAGCCTTTTTCAGGCTATAATATGTGTCCCATTGAATGTTAGTTGTTACATTTTTATTGTCATAAATGACTGGTATTACTATACTGACTATCTGGGTCTATTACATGTATCTGTGTTGGAATGTGTTAAATGTGGTCTCTCTAGGAAAACAGTTCACCTTGTTATCTGAGCAAAATGACACTTTTTATTTAGGATCAGCTGATAAGGAAATATCATTATAGGATGTGACATTCTTAAAATTCAACACCAGAGATACAGTAAAAAAAAAACAAGGACTTTAAACGTCCCAAGGCTATTTTCCTGACCTTTCAAGACCTTAATTATTTCTGTTTGCAAACGAAGCACTTTCAATGACTTTTAGTGCTTTCAAGGGTGAGCCCTAAGAGCCTAAGGGAGAGAGAATGAGAGAGAGAGAGAAAGAGTGAAAGAGAGAGAGAGAGATTGTTAAGGAAGGAGAGGATAAAAGGGACATCTTCCTCATTCTTTTTTATGAGTAGGGTGCTTGTTTGGCTGAAATTGTGGTGTGTTGGCAACATAAATCACGGCACCATAACTTCAGTAATGAAGAAACCACCGGGAAGAGGATGGGGGGGATCTATTTAATGTCAAGGACGCTGCAGCTGTGCGTGTTTGTGTGTGTGTGCATGCACACGTGTGTGTGTGTGTGTGTGTGTTTAGACAGTCCAGGTGATTTATGAGCTCAATCCTGAATGGTCCTTGGTTGTGTAATTCATAAAACTCTTATCTGCAGCGTGTGTTTGTGTGTGTGTGTGTGTGTGTGTGTGTGTGTGCGTGTTTCTCAACTCATCCTCCACACATATAGTGTAATATAAAACTCAGGTCTTCTGAAAGATCTACTGATGTTTTGCTACACAAAGGATAATCCCTAAAAGATGCTATTTCTGCTTTCTGCCACAATATAACATATAAATGTCCATCACAACAGGAACAAAAAACAACAACAAAAACTACATTTAGGTGCATGTGATAAAATCACAATCACAATTGCCTGGCTTCTGAAGATAAAAAGCCAATACTGAATGAGCATGTAGTTCACAACAAAATCACTCTGACAGGATTAAGATGGTGCCTGATAACATGCACCATTCTGGCCCTGCGTCTCCTTCAAAGCAGACGGTAGAGATGACGATAATGATTCAGTTAAACTCATCCTGATTAGCTTCAATGTCTTCCATCACAAAGCACCTCTGTTGATAAGGGTTCAGAGAAGACATGGACATCATGCATGCCAGACTAATCTTGATTTCATGACCTACTAACCTGGACCTTGCCCTCCATTTTCGGAAAGTGGAGAAGTGTATTTAAAGGCAATCTATTTTTGTTTGTTTGTTTTTTGTTTTATCCTCTGGCAGAACAAATAATCTGGCAGAACAAATAATCTTGGAGATATGAAGAGGCAGACACTGTGTCTCATTATGAAAAACTAAGTTACTTAAGTACATTAAGTTAATTATAAGTTAAACATCAACATTGTAAAAATGAGTTAAAAATAATTGTATATGCCCTGTTTAAACATTAGTGTTTATGCCTTGTTCCTGATCAAGAATGGCACCCAGAGCTATAAGGCACCCAGAGAGATGAGTTCCTGTCCTCCCTGATGCCCTGACCTACTGAACAGGTAGCAGTGAAACATTACTGAATTTTAGGACTGAGGTGCAGAAAGTTGAAGGAGAAGGGTAGATTTTCAGGGAAAATGAATGTGGCATTTTGGAAAACATCTGACCTTTTCGTTTGCTTCTTACTGCAGTAAGTATTACTCTTCCTGTGGAAGCAATATGGAGAGTAAAAATGAAAAGATAAAAAGAGGAAGAAGGGCAACAGAAGACCAGGTCTTGATGTTCCTGAAGCATGAATGGCTAATCCCACCTGTGTGGGCTGTTCCCAGGGGAGGCCCTCATCATCCCACCTGGGTCATCCTTGGCTTGCATGTCTGAGAGCTTGGTTGTATCCATGGCTGTTGGTGAGCCTGGAGACCCGAAACTGGGCTGCTGTGTGACTCATATACTCTGTACGTATCTGTTTTTTTCTCACTCTCTGGTTCTTGGACAAGCACGGTCAAGCAAAACTTCCCCCACACTTGTCACGGCAACACGGAGGTTGATGAGTCATGCCAAGATGAACAACTGCGGCAAGAAACAAGGAGAGACGAGAAGCATGTGGGGCCATTGTTATTGAGCTGCGTCAGGTTGGTCACGACAAACCAGTCTCCTTCAGCTGCCCTCAAGCATGAGAGAAGCTTCCGGCACCTCTCCTTCTCTTCACAGTTGTGTGCACGTTACAGGGTTAAGTCCATGAGAAAATTTGTCAGCTGACCAGGCCTTCATGTGGCTGTGTCACTGGGCTGCTATGTGTGGTATGCGGGTTTAACTGTACAAATGACTTATTAAAGGCCTCCAGGGTTTGGCATTCCCGGCTTTTGTCTTGTGTTACGTACTGGTTTGATGGCTGGGACTAGAGAGATGCTTCTGGCGGACATGTGAGAACATGGCCTACTAAAAGAAAAAAAAAACACAATAGAGAGCATGAATTCAGCTGTGTATTTGTGTGTGAGAAAGAGAAACACAAACAGACAGACAATGGTAGACTGAGTAAGACATGCTTGACAAAACTGAAAAAGAGCTTTCCGCCAGGTGATCTGAGCACAAATACATTTCCTGTATCACACACACACCAAAGACAGGACAAAGAAATTACAAAGAAAGTCATTATGACCTTGCTTACATTCTGTCTGTATCTCCAAATTCTCTGCATAACATAGTTTGTTGTTTGCCTTTCATAATCTAGGCAAGTTCTACTTTTCAAATTCTTGGACCATATCAGTTTTCATAAAAAATCTGTAAAGGTCTCTTAGTATACCCTCTTAGAAACCTTTTTCTGAAGTACAATTAACTATGCAATTATAATCTATTAAGAAACTAGACAGCAAGAAGTCTCCTCCCAGTTCACCCTTAAGTATGCCAAGTATTATGCTATGTATGTAGTATGATTCATCTTAAAATCTCTCTCTCTCTCTCACTCCATCTATCCATCCATACATCCATACATACATACATCTATCTGTTATATTTCCTCGATTTCCTCCCTGTTATTCTACTGGTACACCGTGCTAGCATGTAATCGCCAGTAGTTTGTCTGTACAAACACCCATGCTCCTAAGTGTGAGTGCACACACATATACTCTCTCTCTCTCTTTCTTTCTCTCATTGTCTCTCTCTTTCTCTCTGGTCTCACACAGCATGGAATTACAGTACAGTCCTCTGAGGGCATTATAGAATCCTCATTAGGGCAAATGCCACCCTTCTCTAAGGTTTTTTTTTTGTTGTTACATTGGAGCCAGTCTACTTTTTCCTAATCGAGCTGATAGGCAATAAAATTACATTATAGCTGTTTTAGCTACTGGTGGTCATGTGGCATAGAGTTTGTGAGAGTGAGCTTCTAGTTTGATGGATGTCTGATCTGACCATGTTCATTGCAAGTTAACATGCTACAGCTCTCAGTAGTAACCCAACTCCTTGCTTTAACAGCCATTCAGCATGACAAGCTTAGGCAGTAATGTGTGTACCATATGTTTTTTCTTTCACTAGGAGTCACCAAGGACACGTTCATGCAAAATTTAGAGGACTGATTGATTTCTGACACCTGAGCAACTACATAGTGAACTCTCTCTCTTTTGTGTCTACAATAACAGGATCCAAAAAGGACTCGGGTATGAATTTCAACGTCCTTTTTTGCTAATAAAGTGTGTTTCAGTGGTTACCACCTTTTATATGATGCTCTTTGACTACAGCTTTAACAAAACTATTCATGTGAGACAAGCAGCTGGTTCTGCAAGTCCCCTGCACTCACAAACACGCAACCATCTTTATAATGATTATACAGTAGTTTATTTAATAGAGATTGTTTCTTCATGATGAAGTAATAATTTCTGTTGAATAAGATTTAACACAGTCTTTTTAACAGATACTTTTTTTTTACTTTTAAACTAATAAAACAATTGATGTGAGATGTACATAACTATGAGCAACAAAATATTAACTTTTTGTTATAGTTCTTTATACACTGAATTCAAATCTATTGCATTGTATTTAATGGAATATGTCTGCCTATATAGAGGGGCTCCAATTTCCTTGATACAGATTTTGCTATAGGTTTACTATACATAATGATATGTGAGCATAATCAGTTGTTACCTATTTGTACTATCTAAGTAGACAGCCAAATGCACTATGGTAGATTATCTGTTAGGGTTAGGGTTATCTGGTAAATACTACACATGTATGTAACTATAAATGAATGTAACTATGGGTAATAGAAAAATTCTGAAAATATTTAGATGCATACAATAATACACAATAAAGTATTTTTCTTTGTTCTGGGTTTTTGTCCTACTTAACTCTGGTGTTCACTACAGATTAGTACAGTTTGTGGGAATATTCAAAACTCTGGTCATCACTACAGATTAATACAGATTGTGGGAATATTCAAAGCTCTGGTCATCACTACAGATTAGTACATCTTCAAAGCACTTGCCCACGTTAAACAGCGAGACGTTTTACTTTTCATTATATTCATATTGTTATTAGGAAACCAATTAGCCAGGGCTGGCTAGTTAGCTACTTTGCCCAGCTTAACTGTGTCTGTGTGTGGGCGAAAGAAATATCAATATATAAAATCAGTAACAAACTTTTTTTTCAAGATTTCAAAGGTTGTGAACCTTTGAAATCTTGAAAAAATTTGGCCCAGCATGGAACATCGCTGCATGCTATGAGTTCAGTTCAGATGCTGCATGTTATTGTTCTGTTGCATGCAGATTATAAGTACGTAACTAGATAGCAATGTTTCTCTATCAGAACATCCTTGATATCAGATCACAGTTTAATATTAATAATGCACATTATGTAAGAGCACCGTCACGCACAGATATGTGAGCCTTAAAGAACAGGATATACTGTGAGCTACGTTTCATGAATTTAATACCCCCCCCCCACTTAACGGGAGGAACGTTGATGAATATAACGGAGTAAAATTTAATTTTTGATCTTGCAATATAAAAGTAAAAGTGTTATCCAAGTTGAGGTGTCTCATATGTTTAATGTGAAAACATAGCAGTAAAATATTTAGTTGGGGTACAAGTTTTCAGAATTTGGAGAATACTCTTAAGGAAAAAAGAATTCAGCTTCCTAATATGGGCCATTTTACAGCACTTGCAAACTTACTTGTTTCTCTAGCATGCCAATACCAGTACTGACTGGGAGATCTATGCTTCCAATACCAGTACTGACTGGGAGATCTATGCTTCCAATACCAGTACTGACTGGGAGGGCTATGCTTCCAATACAGTACTTGCAACGCACTTGTTTCTCCTGTGTGCCAATGCCAGTACTGACTGGGAGATCTATGCTTCCAGTACCAGTACCGACTGGGGGATGTATGCTTCCAGTACCAGTACTGAATGGGAGGACTATGCTTCTAATCGGATGGCCATAGGCTTTAGCCATGTCTAGGATTGTTAAACAGCATTCCATATAAAGCAGTTAAGTATCAGTGAAATCATTTAGGTTTAGTTAGAGGGGTTTATACAAAGATCAAAAATATCCACTGGTTTCATTAACACTGTCCCCTGACTTTTCAATTAGGCAAATGTACTGTAAATGTTTCGAAAATGTCCTCTTCCTGGCTTTACTGGCATTAACTGCAATCTTCCAAATAATGCATTTATAAAAAATAAGCATAAGTAAATAAAAAAAGAATATTGATTTTAATAAATTACATAAATAATAATACAATTCTTGATAGTGGTAATTTTTTTGGACCCTGTTGTATCTGAATGGCATATAGAGTGAGTGACAGCAATGTTGCTTTAAATACACACACACACACGTCAGGTTTTCAACTGTCTACATTTTCATTGCATATTGGTAACCTCACACCAATTTCTTTTATCTCTGTTCATATACACATGTGAATTGCTTCCCCATCTTTTTGTATTTGATGTTCCTTGTGGTATCTTAGATAAGGGACAATGGAATATTGTATGTGTCAGAAAATAATGGAATTTAGTTATATTCTTTCATACATAAGATAATGACAGATTTGAGTGTTTCTTCATAATCTGCTCATTCCATCTTCTTCCTGTCTCATCTTGGTATTATGTGGATTAATCAAAGTAAACTATGATTGTATTTCTGAACTGTCTATGAGATATTTGCATTTGATTGATGTTAGGTAATGCAAGGGAGAATTCTGCCTTATCCACATTGCCTCAATCTGTCTCTGTCTCTCTATCTTCAAAAGAAATGCGACAACAAAAACTATATTTCTAACTTTTTACATTTTACTGTATTTTTGTGTCAGAGCACCATAGCAAAGTGGACAATTTTGCTAAAAAGAAGTGACAGCTCTGAATATGCTTCTATGGTCTCAAATGGTTCTCAATGGAACTGTTAATATAACTAAAAAAGAAGTCACTACTCAGTTGCTTTCTGTATACTTAGAATTGTGAAAACTGGTCCCAGAATTTTAAGAAAAATGATCAACTCTGTCATTAATTCCATGGCTATCGTTACTGTAGAATCAGCCTTCCTGAAATGAATGTTGACCAATGTCACCTTTCCCCTCAGCATTCATTTGTAAATTCCCCTCATTTACTAGAAGTGATCTGAAGCATTTCTTAGGTGATTAAAACAAGCAAAGACAAGCCGGTTTTTGGCTTCTGGCTTTCAGCCCGTAGTGAAGTTTTACATTTAGCTCAACTGCAGGAACTCAAGAGGGCAAACAACCATGTAGAGAATGATTCCTTTACAGCTCCGTTCAGCCTGTTAATTTCAAGCCCCCAAAATAACCTGGAGTGGCTTTTTATCTGCTTGTGTTCCTCAGTGAAGCCATATTTCTTAGCTAGCATGCAAAGAACGCAACATTGGCGTGGAACTCCTGAGGTGATGGAAGCTATCAGCCTGTTTCTGGGAAAAACAGCATCTGTGAAGCAGGCCAGGAATCCTCAGCATGCACAGAACTTTCGTCACAACTTCCTCTGAGTAGTTTCACCCACAAACTGGTACCTTGTGAATGCCTTATACGTGGTGAATGAAGCATTCTGGGTGGTTGCATCATGATTCATCAGTGATTAAAAATGCAAAATGGTGACATCAATACATGGTGAGGTGTGTATTCTACTGTTTTCTAAAAGGTCATCAGTGCTTTAACATATCACAGTATGATAAAGATTTGATACTTTATAATTGATTAAATTTATCTAATTCCTAATTAATCATCAGTTTTGAAACTTAGAGAGGTCTCATGCCTCTCATACCATGAGAGGGAGTTGACAAGATTTCAAATGTCATAACAATGCAAGTTAATACAGGTGACACAGGTATGCCAGTCATGAACGGAATTGGTGTTTGTATGGAAACAGCTTGTCCTTACTGTATGTGTCAAACATTAGGTTAGGGGGAAAGCTGGAATGAGGATAAAATGATAGAATGATGGTAAAAACTCTGATTTGTACTTGGGCAGATGACTAACTAGAAAGCGCATGTCAAAAAAGGGTTAATGTGTTTGATTGTACAATTATTTATTACAAAGTTGCACATAAGAGAGAGCGCTAGCTAAGTGGCCAGTGATTGCAGATACAAGAAAGGTGTTTATATGACGGGGCGATCAAAGAGACGGAAGCAGGAGGCGAGGGTGGCAGAGGCACGTCTTTACTTTCCATTTAGACGCAAGGATACGAAACAGTCAATACCAGCGCGATAGCGCTAAACAAACACAATCAGTGCAGCGATAGTAACAAAATGAAGAAACCAGGTTGTGAAGAGCTCAATGCGCCCGTCAGAAGCACCGGGGAAGCGGCTCCAACGCGCAGCACTGGAAGACTGAACCTGTGGGGTTTAATATGGGAGCGAAAAACAAGCGAGGGACAGGAGTGCTGCATTAGAAACAGGGTGATTGGGACTGGGGGAGTGTTTTGGTGCTGCGTTGTGAAGGAGGGTGCTGCGTCCTGTGTGCTGCGGGACCAGCCTCCCGCGAGTTTCTAAGTGGTTGGTGAAAATGTATAAACCCTATGATACACACACACTCAGACACACACATGCGCACAAATATCCTGATTGTAATTCTATGCAATCTGGGTCATATTTTGCTCTAGATATCTTGAAAGAACTATCTGCCAAACAGAGGCATGTGTTCATATCCAAAACGCACAAACTCTCCAGCAAAAGATATTTCACTCCAACATGTTCCTGCAGATGATAATACATACCTGTGTTCCTGTCACAAAAGCAGAGAATTCTCCAGAAATAGCACAGACTAACACACACACACACACACACATGGGTAGCTATACAGTGTTAAGTAGGCTAGCCCCTGATCTCCCATACACACAGTATGCACACGTAGCACAAGTTGCAGCAGCAGAGTAAGACACACACATATAAATCCAATCTCCCTTCTAAGCAGATACCACTCAAACCCACAGGTCCAGACAATCATTTTCTTTCAGTGTCGTTTCCCATTTGAATAGAAGCTGTATGCAGCCCTTTTCATGACTGGGTGTCACTTCACCATGTATTTTTTCAGCCATCACTGCTTCAAGTCATAGTTTAAGCTGCAAACAGGTCACAGGTCACTGTGTTCAACTTCCTGGAGAGAAAATAAATGCACATTTTCATTTGACTTCTGAACCACCCTAGTGGAACACCTGTGAATCAGAAATGCAAATTAGGTGTGTGTGTGTGTGCGTGTGCAGTGTCACATTTACATGACAATTGCGAACATATTTGCAATCAAAGATGTATATAAATGAATGAAGATTAATTCTTTTCAGAGAAGCAATCAGAATCCTGCAGTTTGTTCCTATTTCTATTCTTTCATTTACCTTTTTAAAAATACATTTTTCACATTTTTTAGAAATACAATTTTTAGAAATACAATTTTAGTTTCACACCAGTTTCCATAGGTGTAGGTGCTGCCAAGATAGATGAGGGGTTTATGATGGTGTATACTGGTGATTTTGAGGTCCCTCTGACTCGAAGCATTGATAGGCAGTCTTGGCACACAAAGCCCCAGTGTTACAGGCCGGAGCCAGGGTCTCACCCAGCTGTTTGCCCAGGCTGGAAGATTGGGCTGGGCCTCCTGCACCACTCGTATTCCCCCTCCCCCAAGAAGCAGCTGTCAAGGCTCTGGAGAAACAACCAATTCAAGCTCAGGACATTAGAGTAGTGTTCAAGGCCCTTGGTCAAGCGTGATGGCAGTAAATACACATACATAAATACCCAGGACACACGTTCTGGTCTGAGGCCTCTATGAATACACATGTAAATACATACATATGTAAATAGTTGACCTCTATCAGATACACATGCTGAATTACATGAATGGGCAGAGCATAACCAGTGTCACATGTATTTTGTTTTTCTTTCAATTACTTTTTTTCCATTCTTCTTCATATGCTGTCCTAATCACACCAAACATCCATGTCAATCGTAAAACACATCTGAACCTTAGTAGTACATTTCTACAGGTCAGTGTGATTATTGGTGTGATTTTCCCTGTCAATGATGTGCCTGGGCCCCACTTCCATTCTGTGTCACATTTTAGCACTACAACCCAACCTAAATATTTATGAGTGTTTGGGTGACTCATATCCATGCTATGGAAAATACGAAATGTGAGCCCATCAGTCACTCTCGACCAAAACAGTTACGAGGTTAAACCCATGTTTCTCAACTCCAGCTATGGATGACCATAGCCCTGAGCTGATAAATCAGATTCTGTGGAGCTTGAGCTAGGTCAAGAATGCTGGGAGCTGGGAAACCCAAACCGGTGCTAACCGGTAGCGAGGACCACTCCTCTGATTATGCTACAGTTGCATTCAGACAAAAGTGATAGTAGAAAAATGTATGTGTTCTACGAATTAATGACTCAAAACAGACAAACACCTGAGGCGATTTATGAGGCTAGGGAAATTCTACTTTATATCCTGAAAACACTGAGAAACTAGAAACTCAGGGGACCGAGGCCAGCTGTTGCAAAAGGGGGAGAGGTAAGACAACTGTTAAAAATGAAATAGCAATATTAAGCACATACATGGGTTGTTTAAGATATTTAAATGCTCTGTAGAGTAAGAGCTTTACCTTTGCTTTGTAAACCCGCAAATTAGGTCTGAATCACGTCGGGCGCGTGGCACAGACAAACGCGCACACCCATTGCTATCCCTGCGCAGAGTGTGTCCCGTCTCACGCGTCGCTTAATTTGGATGGATGGGTATGACTAGCGGCTGCACGATTGCAAATTAATGCGCGTTTCTGGCGGAACTCGTTTGCATTCGCGTCCTTAAAATGAGCCATCTCTCCCTTTATATTTCTCGACTGTCATGTTAAATGACGAGTGAACGATGTTATTTGCACTCAACCATCACAGGAAAGCACAGAGAGCGTGAGCTCAAAAACAAGACGAATGCGTTAACCAAAAGGAAGTGGCGAAATGCCTGAATTTAACCATGCTGTTAGGCAGTGTCAACTTAGATTAACGGGATTTTGGCATTTATCACGCAATTAGTCTTCGCATTCCCAAGTGACAGTTAGCCTGTAACTGCAGCGGGGTCACGTTTTGCAGCGACACTGCAGTTTCTAGCACTGAATTGCCTGTCATTGCCTTTTACGAGGTCGTACAAATCACCAGTTTGAGATGCGTAGTAGATTCAGGAGTGACTGTTTGATGGCAGCAGTACCATTATGTGAGCGTCACATTGATATATTTTTTAGATTATTCATACAGCATTTGCATAGTACGTGGTAAATATATTTCAGTAAATATGTTTCCATTCTGCCATCTAAAACACTGTCAGGGCAGTATCATTGTTGGTTTCTTTCTTGTGTGCTTGCGTGTGTGTATGTGTGTGGGTGGGAAGGGGGGGATTTGTTGCACAGATCCATCTATCTGTTTGTGTACAGGCATAACGTTATTGTTGTGGAATGTGCCTGGCTTCCCTTTGTGGCAGGCAGTGACATGATGAGATATTTCTTGACTGTTGTTGATGTTATGCATTCAGCACTGGAGAAAAGTCCCCGATGAGCCTTGATGGAGTGTGTGTGTGTTTGTGTGTGTACGCGCGTGGTACATTCTCTTAGGTATCCAATGCATTTGCACTCTTATCTTGCATCTTTACGCACAGCACACCAGAATAAACACATTCGGCTTTGAAATGCTCGAAACATATTTGTTGATGTCAAGCATGAGCGTGTTTCAGGGATTACATCCTAACCTTCTTCTTCCTTCCCTGACAGAAAAGAGAACCCCACCCCCCCTAAAAAATCTCCAAGGGCTTTTCAGGGTTTTTTCCTCTTCCATGCAGTGAAAAAGATGAAGAGAAAGAAAAGAATTAATAACATAAAAATACATGCATCTGCTATTTAAGATAGAACAAAACAGAATGAAAGTTTGCTGTGGTTTCTTTTTTTTTTTTTATAAAAACAATGAAATAATTTAGATGTAAATGAATCATTTAATCTGGCACACAAGTAAATGAATGTGCCAATCGTTTGGTCTTCCATTTTTGTGAAACAATGAATCAGATATCCTGCCATGGTATTGTTTGGTGCTGGCTCCCTCTCCAATGATGGTATCATTCTGTTCTATATAACTAATACTATAATACTATATAACCAATTCTTTCTTTCATGTGTTTTTTAAATTTTATGCTCTAATTTACACTGCCCATGTATACATTGTGTAACTTTATATCCATCTCGCTTGAAATGATTGTGTCTACATTTGTAGGAATGTCTTCTCTAAACACCTAGTGATTTTGTTCGCCTCGCCACAGCACCTTGCAGCAAAGTTTAGCTCAGTGTGCAATTACTTGACAAGCGTGGGCTCCTTTTGTTTTGTTTTTTCCTATGCCCACATGCTCTTCACTGCAGTGCTAAACAGCTGTTCATTTCCTGCTTGTTTGTGAAATGCCATTGACATCTGCATTGTTTAGGGAATGGAATGGCATTCAAGTTTGTGAAGAATGTTTTATATCACTTGAAAGAAAACCAGTGACCCAAAAGGGTTAATCATCATGAGATATTTTATCTGGGCATCTCCTGGTGGAAGCCTGGCTTGATGCTGTCTTCTCTGGCACTGGCAAATGCCACCCACAGAGTGCAGTCTGTTGAAGAGGCATCAAAAATCTGGTGAAAAGTGAAAGCTAATTGGACATCTTTTCCGAAGCTGTTTCTCTGAACATATTAGATGCCAAGGTTCTATCTCGCAGGGTGCAGCGGCCCCATGTACCAGGGTTCTTCCGCTTTGGGAAGATGCCTGTGCTTTATCAGATATTAAAAAACTTTCTGACGCAACAGTGTTGCAGCATATGGTTCACAGCATACAGGTTTCCCCAGATTCATTATACACCTGCTGATAGCATATCCCATATGTGTATTGTGTGTTAGGAAGCTTTCTTAACAACTTACTTTCTTAACAACTTTTTCATGAAAAGGTACATACCAGAGCAGAATCAGAGGTAACAGTGCTCTTATATCATTTTCCTGATTCTGTCAAAAATGTTGGTATAGTCACAGCTCAAATGCTAAGCCAGTACTAAATTAATTGCACTTTGCAACAAAGGTGAATTTGTTTCACTAATTTCTTGAAATGCCTTGCTCACACATATTAGAGAATAAACCATAGGGCTTTCATCACAATACTTCAACCCAACGCCTTTCATCACCTAATTTACATGAGACTCCTATTTTAATGCACCATCCTCCCCACCCTTATATCTTGGAAGGTGTACAGGGAACAATGTTTCCAAAATGCTCCAAAAATGCTAACATGCTCTAGTGCTGCACCCACAAAGTTAAAAGCCCATAACACTCCTCCAGGGTATAAACAGTAGCATCTGGTAGCCTGGACCAGTGAAAAGGAACCTTGAAACCACAAAAACGATGCATGCAATAAAGGGGGGGGGGGATTACCCTCAAGGTCTATAAGCATGTATATACAAGCACCTTTTGTTACCTCTAAAACACAACTAACTGCACATTTTACCAGCAGGTACCTTGCATTCACTGCTTCAAGAGATGTCAGTCAGCAACATCAATTAAATTGCGAAGGTTTTCTATCACGATATCTACGTAAACATGGACAGTAATGTTGGACAGTTCAAATGCCATGTGCAAATGTTAAAAATTTTCCTTTTTTGCACGTACAGTATCTGAGTGAGTACACGAAAGTGAGTACAACCTTAAGTGAAAATGGCCAAATTGTGCCCAGTTAGCCATTTTCCCTCCCCAGTGTCATGTGACTTGTTAGTGTTACAAGGTCTCAGGTGTGAATGGGGAGCAGGTGTGTTAAATTCTGAGTTATCGCTTTCACACTCTCTCATACTGGACACTGGAAGTTCAGCATGGCACCTCATGGCAAAGAACTCTCTGAGGATCCGAAAAAAATAATTGTTGCTCTTCATATGATGGATGGCCTAGGCTATAAGAAGATTGTCAACACCCTGAAACTGAGCTGCAGCACTGAGCTGCAGAACATACAGCAGCTTAACAGGACAGGTTCCACTCAGAACAGGCCTTGCCATGGTCAACCAAAGACGTTGAGTGCACGTGCTCGGCGTCATATCCAGAGTTTTGGCTTTTGAAAATGTATCAGTGCTGCTAGCATTGCTGCAGAGGTTAAAGGAGTGGGGGGTCAGACTGTCAGTGCTCAGACCATAAGATGCACACTGTATCAAATTTGTCTGCATGGCTGTCATCCCAAAAGGAAGCCTCTTCTAAAGATGTTTCACAAGATAGCCCTCAAGGTTTGCTGAAGACAAACCGATTAAGGACATGGATTACTGGAACCATGTCCTGAGGTCTGAAGCCACTAAGATAAACTTATTTGGCTCAGATGATGTCAAGTGTGTGTGGTGGCAACCAGATGAAGAGTACAAAGACAAGTGTGGTGCATGGTGGTGGGAGTGTCATGGTTTGGGGTTGCATGAGTGCTGTCGACTATGGAGAGCTACTGTTCATTGAGGGAACCATGAATGCCAACGTGTACTGTGACATACTGAAGCAGAGAATGAGCTCCTCCCTTCGGAAACTGGGGTGCAGGGCAGTACTCCAACATGATAATGACCCCAAACACACCTCCAAGACGACCACTGCCTTGCTAAAGAAACTGAAGATGAAGGTGCTGGACTGGCCAAGCATATCTCCAGACCTAAACCCCATTGAGCACCTGTGGGGCATCCTCAAATGGAAGGTGGAGGACTGCAAGGTCTCTTACATCCACCAGCTCTGTGATGTCGTCTTCACTTCAATATTGAACTCTTTCAGCATTGTACAAAATGTAACAGGGCTTACTCATCATAGCAGTCATACACTAGATCAAATTTTAACACTAGGTACTAACACAGATAACTTAAATACGCTCCATCAAACCGCGACAGTCTCTGATCATTATTTGATTTCGTTTGAGTCACATTTTAGTCTTAATACCAGCTTGCCCCTCGTTATTATATAATGTGCTTGATAACTCCGTCTACTGTAACACAATTCATTGAAATCCTTCCAGACTTTATCTTTGTTCGCCCCCCATCAGATCCAAAGGAGTTAGACAGGCTATCTGATAGTTTGGAAAATACTTGTAGATCAACTCTAGACATAGTAGCACCACTCAAACTTAAAAAGATCAGATTAAAAAAAGACTGCTCCTTGGTGCAACAATCAAACTTGTAACTTCTGCTGCCGAAAACATTCCCCAAACCATGACACTTCCTCCTCCACCTTTCACTGACTTCTTTACACTTTGGGTTCAGTCTTTCCCCAGCTTGTCGACGAATAAATTAAGGCCCAAATAAATTAAACTTGCTTTCATCACTAAAATGAACTCTGGGCCACTTCTCCTCTGTCCACAAAACATGCTCCTAAGCAAAGGTGAGTCTAGCTTTTTGATTCTTTCTGCTAATGAGAGGTTTGGTCACTGCAAAGTGGGCTTTCAGTCCAAATGCCCTTAAACGTTGAGACACTGTATGATGAGGCAGATCCTTACCCTGTTCAGTGCTGAACTGGCGAGCGATTCCAGCTGCGTGTTGAACCAATTACCCATGGAGAATTCTCCACATTATCCTGTCCTCTCTTGCAATTGTCAGCTCTGATGCTCTTTTGGAGTGCTCTTTTGGAGTCCTTTTCCCCAATTGGTCGTGAGAAGCTTATTTCATTGGTAAAATCTGCCAAGCCCTCCACATGCATACTAGATGCCATACCAACCCATCTACTGAAAGAATTACTGCACAGCAATGTAGAACTTTTGCTTACTATAATTAACTATTCTATGAGCCTAGGCTACATTCCCAAATCATTTAAACTTGCAGTCATCAAGCCGCTAAAAAACCTGGACTTAATCCCCTGGAACTGTCCAACTATAGACCAATCTCTAATCTGTCGTTCACTTCCAAAATTCTAGAGAAAGTAGTTTCTTCACAACTCTCTTCTTTCTTACGGACAGAACATGTCCTAGAGTTATTTCAGTCTGGATTTAGACCCCATCACAGCACTGA
>JAOXYF010000028.1:12633608-12644829 GCA_028565775.1 Sternarchorhynchus goeldii
TTAAAGAAGTCCATGAAGACATTGCTAGTCAGGTTTGCTGGGATCAGAGGTTCAGCCCCTGCCTGACTTTTCGTAAGACGTGAAATCATGCTAAAAAGAAATCTAGGGTTGTTTTTATTATTCTCAATTTCCGTTCAATTTCAAAATCCTCGACCGCTCCCTCAAAGAAGCAGGGTGGCCCGGTGAGTAGTAACGTTACCACTACCTTATGTTGCATACCAGTCTGTCTGGTACACGAAGGGCGCTCTTCTTCTGTTACA
Organism: Sternarchorhynchus goeldii; assembly: GCA_028565775.1. Classification (NCBI taxonomy): domain Eukaryota; kingdom Metazoa; phylum Chordata; class Actinopteri; order Gymnotiformes; family Apteronotidae; genus Sternarchorhynchus; species Sternarchorhynchus goeldii. The sequence goes on from JAOXYF010000028.1 coordinate 12,633,869, forward strand.
GTGGTCGTGGACTCTGATGCGACGATAGATGTGATGGACCTGGAATTTGCAATGTCGCTCGCGGTGCACCCCCTTCTGCTCCCCACTCCCAAGAGAGTGCTAGATGGCAGACCTGTGGGCCCCTTAACTATTACCTACATGACACCACGCTTACGTTTGTGGATGGATAATCACTTCGAGACCTGATCTTTTATGCTACTCTCTGCTGTCTGCTTTCTCACAGCCTGTGACATTAGGACTCCCCTGGCTAAGGAGCCATGAACCCTCCTGGAGGGAGAATCGGGTTCAGGAGTGGTGCCCACAATGCCGGAAGCACCTCAAGATGGGACCTGAGCCCCTCCAGTCAACATCCATTGACACCCAGGAGCGACATGCCTAATGGCTGTGCCTGCCCCATATCAAGATCTGGTGGAAGTCTTCAGTCCACCCCCCCCCCCATCCTCCGTGGGACTGTGCTGTGGAACTGAAGGACGACGCGGCCCCACCAAGGGTTAAGGTCTACCCTCTGTCCCAGGAAGAGGAGAAGGTCATGGCACATTACATCCAGGAGGCCCTGGCTCAGGGGTATATCCACCCCTCCTGCATCTGCGAGTGACTTCTTTGTGAAGAAGAAGGACGGGGGGTTACGCCCCTGCGTCGATTATAGAGGGCTTGATTCCCTTCTGAGGCCCTACCCTTATCCTTTGCCATTGGTTCCTGCTGCCCTAGAACAACTGCATGGAGTCAGCATCTTCACAAAATTGGACCTTTGCAGTGCGTGCAACCTGGTAAGGATTAAAGAGGGTGACGAGTGCAAGACCACGTTCAGCACGGCCTCTGGCCACTATGAATACCTGGTCTTACCATACAGCCTAGCAACAGCGCCCTCTAGGGAGTTTTTGGGGAGATCAGTCGTCGCCAATATCTACGACATTTTGATTTACTCCTCCTCCCTTATCCAACATGTGCGCACCATACTGAGTATGTTGAGGGCTAACCAGCTGTACTGCAAACTAGAGAAATGTGAGTTCCATCTCTCCTCAGTCAGCTTTTTAGGTTACGTCATCCGGAAAGGTTCGGTGTGCATGCAACCCTTCATCGTAGAGGTGGATGCATCATATGTCGGAGTCAGGGCGGTGGTAAATGCCAGGGGAAAAAGGGAGGTAAGCTACGTCCCATAGCATATTATTCTAAGAAGCTCACATTGGCAGAACGGAATTACAGAGTAGGAGACAGGGAATTCCTGGCTATGAAGCTGGTGTTGGAGGAGTGGCGGCACTGGCTGGAGGGGGCTCGCCATCCCTTCTGTAGGGATGGCAGGATGTGAGGGTTGCAGAAGGTCCTGTTTGAGCATGGATAGGCAAAGTGGGGGAAGGGGACCTCCAGAGGGTCCTCTAGGAGGGAATAAAACCTGAGCAATTGTGTTTGTATCATTGTATTTACCTGGCTTGTTTGGTCTCAATTTGCAGCATATTGTGTAGTGGGAAAGGTGGCGTCTTCAGTACAGTCTTACAAATTAAAGGTTATACATTGCATTACACCACTCACTGGAGGATCCACTCCAAAGGGTGGGTTTCATGTATGTAACTGTAGGTTGTTACCTGTACTAGCAGCCTGATTCCCTTTGGGTAACCTGGTTTGGTAATTGTTGTTCTGTTGGGGTGCTGGGGGGATAAAAAGGAAAGACTTGGGTGTACGTTCTCTCTCTCTTCCATCCTGCACTGGTGTGTATAACGTTGTGGTATGTCCAGTATTTGTGTCTATTGTTACTTACTTATTAAACCTTTAATTGCTTAACTCCACTTTCTGTTGGTTTTAAGTATAATATATAGTTAAAGAAATTGCCGATACCAATTCCCTGCAAAATATCCAATCTGCAGCGCACGATTACTTGGCTAAATCGTAAATTAGGCAAGATGAACGGTAAACCTCTGACAAAGCAGGCTATTAATTATAGCAAAGAACTTTGTACAATTGGTTACGCATATTCTAGTGTTAGTTATAACACATCAGTAATTATAATATGGAGTCAGATAAACCTTCTACACGCATTAAACTTTCGCCCGCTTCGTCGTTGGTTGTAGGTATGTGGGATAAGGGTAGATAAATATAAACCAAATCATCACTTCCAAATCATCACCGACCATCACAACTTGGAGTACCTCAAGAACACTAAGAGGATGAACCCGCGACAGGCCAGGTGGTCCCTCTTCCTCTCCCGTTTTACATTTCAGGTGACGTACTGAACTGGGGATCAGAACACCTGCGCCGACGCCCTGTCTCGACAGCACTTGCTGGAGGCTCAACAGACGAGCCAGGAGCCTGTTCTATCACCTTCATGCTTTCTGGGTAATGTCAATTGGCAGTTGGACAGGGACATAAGAGCTGCTAATCCACATCCTCCTCAGCCACAAATGACGATTGACTAGGGGGTACCGGTAAGCTCACTCCCAGGTATGTGGGTCCTTACCTGATTGTGAGACGCATTAAGGATGTCACTTACAGCCGTGCATCCTCCTCGTTCCATGTGTCCGCATTAAAGAAGGTATGCCCAAGACTGCTGGAGGAAGAGGTCACAGAGGGGTCCCCTCCTCCTCCTTTGGAGCTGCAGGACGGATCAGTGGACAGGGTGTGGTCGCTGCTGGACTCGCGGAGGAGAAGGCATCAGCTTCAGTACCTGGTGGACTGGGAGGGGTTTAGTCCCGAGGAAAGCAGCTGGGTGCCGGCCTCTCAGGTCTTGATCCTGAAAGGCCGGTCTTGGTCCTGATTGCATCCTTTCACCGGTCTCATCCGGACCACCCTGCCCCGAGGTGTCCTGGCCGTCCAGCCTCCAGGAGGGTCCTTGGGGGGAGGTTCTGTCACGTCGCACCGGGCATGCAGACCTAACACCATGCCCACCTCCACTTCACTTTGTTTATTGCCTCGGTTCCAATCACCCATTTATCACCTGCAGCTGATTTCAATCTCCACTAATCATCTCACCTCTGCATATAAGCCCACAGGTCTTGCTAACCCATCGCTGCACAATCGCTTGTCTGAGGACTACCGAGCCTGCCTACTGTCTTGAAGCCCAGTCTACATGAATGCCATTTTTGCAAGTTTGTTCTATGTTGTGTTCTGCTAGCTAGATACAGCCTGTTGCTGTCTTTTATGTTTTACTGCTTTGAGGTACGCTGTTCGTCTGCAGTTATCATTAAACACAATGTTTCCTGCAGCCTCGCCTTCCGCTTGCTCATTGCCGCCGTCACAATTAATGCCTTTTATCTCTGCCATTACAATACGCTCTTACCCATTATTGTACAAACAGACAAAATATTTAAAATATTTTAGAACTGAGAATAAAAGGAAGCAATATGAGAGGCTGAAGAAATATCAGGACTTAAAAGATGAAATAAAGACTAGGTGGAATGTAAAAACACCAAACACCAAGGTCCTCTAAGCTGGAGGAATGGCTTCGACAGATCCCAGGAATGACAGCATAGTCCTGAAAAGCACAATCCTAGGAACAGCAAAAGTACTGTTCTGCACTCTCAAGCTCCCAGGTCTCTGATAGAAGGTTCAAATGTGAGGGGAAAAACACACATTATGACCATCCACTAGAAAGGAGGGGTGGGTTTTATTTTTCTTCTTTTTTGAAATACTTTTAATATATATATATAGTTTTATATATGTGTAGTTTATATGGGCAGATACATCCAACAATACCAACAATATACCAACAATAAAATATTTTATGTCAAATTGTAAACATGATTGCAGGAAGCATTTATTTTTTATAAATGACAATTAGTAGGAGCACTTTTTAACAGTCATAACAGTGAAAGATCTGTCTCTCTCCCTCTTTGTGTGTGTTTCTTTAGTTCTTCCCACTCACATTAAATTGTGTGCCATCAGCATTTCACTCAATTTTTAATTTTCCAAAATGAGATGGCCTATCATTCCCCTAGAATGTGGGGCTAGAACCTGCTCTCTCCCAGAGAGCGGAGGAGTGTTCAGTAATTACCAGTAATGCTTGATTTATCAAAGGCACATTAGGGAGGACTTCAAAGGGCTTTTTGCCAAAAAAATGCACTTCACCAGGCTGCCCACTCTACCTATATTACTGCTCCCTGCTGTAGAGACCCTGTGTTCAGAATGAGACGATATGGGAGTACATAACATCAGGGAAGAGGTCGCCAATAGTGCCACAGCCTTGAGTGTTCAAGAAAGCTGTGAAATTAGTCTGTGGAGCTATAACTTATGATTTCTATGCTTTTGGGTAAAGTGAATCCTGTCTGATCTTTAAACCCTGTGCCCTCTGTGAAATGCTGTGCATTGGGTATTAAGATGTACTCTTATGTAATGCCACTCTTTTGTGATGCACTTACTATTTGGAGAGATTATGAGGTCCAAGGTAGAGTTATGATGAGTAATCTCTTTCCTCTGTATATTCACCTTGCTCTTAATACACATCTCTCTCTCTCTCTCTCTCTCTCTCTCTCTCTTTCTCTCTCTCTCTCTCTCTCTAATTTTCTGCTCACTGATTTCATTTTCATTAGAATAAGATGGCAGTCTCCTACTGCAGCTCACAGTGGCACTCAACCTGCATGTGTGTGTGTGTGTGTGTGTGTGTGTGTGTGTGTGTGTGTGTGTGTGTGTAGGTGCACACGCGTGTGCAACTAGAGAGAGATGTTGAGGGAGAACATTTTACAGTTTTGCCATAGCAACCATCTGAGAAGCATTTTGGTCAACCTGGTTAACATCACAGTTTACTACAGAAGCACTGCTGTTCTTTAGACGTTATCTGATGCAATCCTGATGTAAGTGTTTTGCTGTAGATCAACCTAAATGAAAAGTACACCATATTACCTAAAGCCTTTTCCTGATCATTTCTATAATATGGGATATTTTTTTCTTGGTATTCTCAGATATTATACATATAGTGGATGTATGTCATCAGGAAGATTGATCACCTTGGAGCCACAAATGACCATTTTAAAAATGACCAAATGACTTTTTTAAAAGTCACTTCTGTTGATAACTGTTGTAGACATAAATACCTCTTTTATTACTGTTAATATTTTTAATGTGTTTGTCCAGGAGTTACGCAAGTCATGATGGTTACTTGTGAGACACATACGGTTATTATCGCTGGTGTTGTCAACAGTATTTGTCATTTATTCTGATTCTGAATGACTAAAAATAAGCTTTGGATATTATTCATTCATTTGTAAACAGCAATCTGCTGATGTCATTGTGTCATCAGAACTATTTATGCAGACATCATAAAATATTTAACATTATAATTTCACAGACTTAAAAATATAGTAATTAATCTGTTTTGCTGTCTGGGTCTTTTTAAGTGGTAGTAGAAAGCGGCTAGGTTTTAAAAAAGACATTTTGGAAAGTGTACTTAAAATGAAATACTGTCTAGACTGTTATTAATCTCAGGCAAGTAATGACCACACCAGAATAAAATAAAAAAAACACACCCAGTTCCCATCTCAAAAAAAGGTGAGCGAGAGAGAGAGAGAGAAAGAGAGAGAGAGAGAGAGTTAGAGAGAGAGAGAGCAAGAGAGAGCATGTAGAACTCAGGTGAGAAAATCCATTGTGATTCGCCACAACTCAAAGATGCCGTTAAGACACTTTGAATGATGTTTGCACATCGTTTATCCACACATCTCTGGAAGCCATATAACATTTCAGAGTCTTTGGCTGTGCTCTCTCCCCGTCTGGTCCTCTAAATGCCTTGCTGTTCTCACCTGTCTGAGGGATGGATTGTACAGACTGACATACAGCCCGCACCTTGTAACAATGCCAGGCCACACTATTGATCAGATGGCTATGGAATTTCAGCTTATTATTCAAACAACACTTGACAACATCTCCTCTCATTAAGGTCTGTGTTTCTACACCTGAAGGTCTGGGGTCTGGGGTAACATCCCTAACCATAATGTATTTAACAACGGCTTTTGCTCCAGAACTTTTAAGCACACAACCTCATCAAAGTGCCTGTCTGTTTCACGCCATGCCGTTATTCACGTTTTCATTAGGCAATGTATACACCTCCTCTGAGCTAACGTTGTTGGGAAATTGCCCACTGGGAGCGTGCACAGGCATATTATGGGGCGGCAGACTGGCTCGTAAAAAGGCTTAATTTGTGTAGACCACGGCGAGCGACACAAACGCGTGGCTGCTTGGACTTTTTTTTATATTCTAATCGATAGGCTCAGTGCCGCTGCGATTTCGCTGATGCAACAGAAAAAAATGCAGATATTGACGATGTGTCCTTTGGATAAAAAAGGCACCAAGGCCCTTCACCACAAGTACATATTAATGAAATACGGTTGCTAGCAATTAATTAAGTACTTGTGAAGTCATACTATAGTGGAAAAAATTGAGCCATTTGTCCAGCTCCTGCCTTCACACCACAGATGATAAGAAAAGAAATAGCTAACAAGCTACTGTGATATAGTCATAGCAACAGCGTAAACAAAGCACAGTAGTGCATTCCACCATAACCAAGGCAATATACTTCTGACCCACAGAGGGAACATACGAGGGTCGGGTTTTTAATCAGTGGGGCACACCCAGGTTTCACAGTGGAGCGTTGACATCATATCATAGTTCTATGGGAACGTCTCAGCATGTGTAAGAGGCTAATTATAGTGGGGGAATGCCATGAGTTAGCCCTAATCCATGACCATGTTATTCATGCGTATGCAAGCATACAAGTGTCATGATAACAAACCGCAGACAAACATGAGGAACACGCGCACACACACACACACACACACACAGAGTTATCAAGAGTTTGCCAATTACTTTGGGATGGAGATGTGAAATTCAAAACCTCCATGAGCTCTTTTTTCTGGCTTTGTCACATGAATTATTAACCTCTTCGTTCTGGGCAGCATGTCTGTGTATATATATTTCCATGCACTGTAAAAAGAGCTTCTGTTTTAACACTAGTTGATACATGAGTGTGAGGTGGGGTGTGCGCTTAACTATACATGAGTTTTTTATTGCCTGTTAGATGACTTTATGCCCAACCAAATTAGAATGTGTAAAAAGGAGAGGATAGGTTTTCCAGAGACATTTAACACTCCACTGTGATTTAAAGATCAGACATAAACACACAGTAACATACGTCCACACACGCACGCACCCACACCCACACACCATGCGTTTGCCTATTTGGTTAAAAGGATCTTGACTTTTTTCACCTGCTTAACCTCATATGTATTGGAGAGACAAGGAAGCCAAAGGCTTTTTAGAACAGAGCTGGAGGGCCAGAAATACTTTCACATATGCAGTTTGTGACATACCCATAGTCCACCTGCCAGAGGCATGCACACCCAGGAAGTCAGAAACGGGGATGTTTGTAAAGAGACTGCTCTGTATCTCCTTTGTGTAGTTGGTTATTTGTTTAAATTCATGATATTGCTCAAGGCTGAAACATGTTCATCATTTGACAAATATAATATTGAGAGGCAGACAGATAACCTTATAAATAGTGAGAGAAAGAAATAGACATAGAGATTTAGAATAGTGAATATGAAGGTTTTAATTAATGATGAGTTTTCACAGTGAAATGGCATTATGGGTTTTCACAGCTTTTAACGTAGTGAGATGCATAGTGAGAAGGATGATCATGCAGATCTATTTCAGGCCTGTTAAGTGAAAAGTCATGTGATTGGGCCTCTCTGTTATGTCACCTTGCTGTAATGCCTGTATAGACACAAAATGAGTCTTTGTTCTTTATGAACCAATTGTTAGCTTTATACACACATAACATAGATACATTTCTAACACTGGTGCTACCACTCTTTGTTTTTAAAAATACAGTTTCCATGACAGTGTTCAGAAGCCTGCTACTTGTTTCATTCACTATAATATATATATATATATATATATATATATATATAGGATAATTTCACATAGGACTACACAATGACTGTGACATTTAGGAAATTTTGTGTTGTTCTCTAATTTTGATCTCCAGTGTATATATAGTGTATCTGTGTGTGTGTGAGTGAGAGAGAGAGAGAGAGCGAGAGAGAGAGAGAGAGAGAGACTGTTTGTTCACTCTGTACTGAACACACCACAGGTAATTGCACACACACACACACACACACACACACACACACACACACACACACACACACATATATAAGACCACAAGGTCTTGCTGAGCCATGTTTTTTTAATGAGATTTTGGAAAATAGCTTCAAAGCCAATCATCTGAGACTTCACTGTGAACACACACACAATCCACACATTCAGCTTTGCTTAAACTGGAAACGTGAGCCAGTAAAAAGAAATCCATGACAATTTAATTCATTTATTTGACAGTTTAGTTTTATGAGATAATTTTTCTTATTACAGTCCTAGACGACCGCAATAGTTTGCAATGAAATTTTCTTTTAATAACTGAGTATGTACCAAGTAATTATGTTATATGATTTAAGCACATCCAACCCAAAATTCAAAAAGGTTTTTTTAGAAGATGAAAATTGATTCTCCTCATTCTGATTAGTAAACCATGATAAATACTTAAATTAGTAAATGAATTAGTATATCTAAAAAATACATAAATAAATTAGTATATCTTAAAAAAAAATTGTATATCTCAAGATTAAGTGTTTATCTACCCTTGCCTTAAATTACGATTCACATGTCCTGTTAATTTCACATGTTAATTTCCTTGAGCATGAATTTCTTCTGAGCTTCCACTGCATTAAAAAATGGTGTCCCCAAAATACGAGCTAAAACCTCTTCATTGTGAAATTGCCAGGAGTTGGTATATGATCTGTGTAAGCATAATAGGAAAAGTTTTGTCTATATAAGAAACTGAATGAAAGTTTAGTGAAGAGGAACAAATTAGAATGAGAAAGAGGTGGTAGAGAGAAAGAGAGAGAGCAAAGAAGGAGAGGGCACTCGTGTTGATTTTTAGTAGCATGACAACAGCACCAGAGGCAAAAGTATAACACCAAAGCAGCGTCTTTCACATATTAGTTTTAATGCTTTACCAGAGTTAGGACTTATGGGATTTGCTATTTGTACTCTGTGTATATGAAACCTACAGCCTGTTTCAGCCCCCAGAGGAAGGTGAGAGAGGAAAGGATGTAAAGAAATAAAGTAACAGTGCCTGTGTTTCTGACAAGTGTCTCACTGCAACAATACACACTCCTCTAAAGGTAATAAGAGGATATAACACTGTATGGGTTTAGTACTCAAAAGTGGGACTTTCCCCTTTTCTTTTGGGTGGAACCTTCACTGCATCAACAATGGAACAACACACTGCTTGGGAAAACAAACAAAAACACAATGAGACCACAGCTAAGAGAACACATGTTTGAGACATGGTTCTGAACAAACAGCTCATTTTTTCAGTGAACAAAATGGAAACAAAATCTAATTTCTGAGTTCAAATTGGAACATTTTAATCTTATCAATCACCAATATTTTTTGTATGTCTTAATCCCATAGTAAATGCAACCACCTAGATCAGTGCAAACTCGTACATGTCCGACTGTTTGATGCCAGGCTACTTCTTAATGCCAGGCTAATGGCAAGAAAATGTGAATATTGGCCTAATGCTGCTTTGATTCTTTAGCAAACATGCTATTACATTTTATCATAGCTGAGAGTTAGGCTCTCTTACCATTTTACAAAATTACATATCTCAGTCAACAGTAAAATGCTATTATTCGTCATATTATACTTGGTTGAGTATAGTATAAAATAGGTAATGACAAGTAGATAATGACTGGTGGCCAAATGAGAACAAAATGGAGCAGAACAAAATGAGAGAATCTGCCTCTCTCATTACCCTCAGGCCTGAATAGTTTTAATTACACATATATGTACAAAACCTCCATAGTGTTTCACATTGACAGCTGTTTCTCATTGGTCAAGTATAAATTGCCATAGTTGTGGTTTGCTTGTACCCGTCTGACTGTATAACGCTGTAAAAACGTGGTAGCATTTACAAGTTAGTTTACAGCTTATTTTAAGTACTTACTTGAAGTTTGACCAAATTGAAATAAATCATGCTTGAGTTCTGTGAAAAGACTGCCGTCTGTGGCGCATAATGTGGAAGTGGGAGGGAAGATGGACAGATGGTGAAGACATATTGATGAATGAGTGCGGCAAGCTTTTCTGTCTCAAAGAATGACGCCCCTCTGCCATCACGCCGACACCCGAGGGCTGGGTTATAACTCGCTGTGTTTGGACACTGTGGTTAGCAAGAAATGAAAGGAGAGATAGGGAGAGAGAGGGAAAAAATGAAGAAGAGGGTTAGAGTTTATATGCCACAGCTCAGGCAGGGAACTAATCAGTCTAAATTACAGATTCCAGGCAGCTGTAGATGAAGTGTAATTAGTTTTCATTCTATTTCGCTACTGTTATGAGTTTTTTCTGAAAGTCATTTCAGGTGAAGCAGATAGGGGAGGCATTTAATATTCGTGTGAGGTCTGATACAAAACCTTGAGCACATATGAGCTGCATCAGCTAATAAAGCAGGCAGTCAGGGGCCACACTTGTCGCATGAGCGCAACAATTTGATGTCCCTGAATACTCCATTTTTTTCTTCTTCAGTAGATACTCTTTACAGCATGAATAGAATGCAGCCATGTTGTGAATGAAAAGTGTGGTAATAATGTTTAACTTGCTGAACTAATGATCGTTTACAACACCTTTACCATTGTGATACAATGTGACAAATCAGGTCACCAAGCTATTACTGAGTCATCCGAATATGACTCAGGTTAAAAATGGTCTTCTTGTCGTCCAAAAATATATAATTAGAATGTACATAAACCATAAACCATTAGTGTTTAAACTTTCCTTTCAGAGCCTACAAGTAAAATGTCTGAAAATAGTCTTTGTACTGTTTTTACTTTTAAGTAACACAGATTCCCTGTTTATTATCTCACATTATCTCATTTCTCCTATATTTGTGAAAGAGGTTATCACTGACACTGAAATGTGTTGCATTC
>JAOXYF010000028.1:12669428-12687343 GCA_028565775.1 Sternarchorhynchus goeldii
GGATGAATTAGAGCGGAGACTGAGAGCCAGGCCTTCTCGTCCAACATCAGTATGTGACCTCACAAATGCGCTTCTGGTAGAATGATCAAAAATCCCCATAAACACACTCCTAAACCTTGTGGACGTCCTTCCGAGAAGAGTTGAAGCTGTTCTAGCCACAAAGGCTGGACCAAGATCATACTTAACCCTATGGATTAGGAATGGGATGTCACTTAAGATCATATGGAAGGTGAGCGAATACTTTTGGCAATATAGTGTAGCAACATAAATCTAGTCAATCAGTGTCCTCAAATCAGAGGCCTAAATGGCACTTCATTTATCACCCCAACCAATTAGGTGTAGGGAAATAGGAAGATCTGACCTTATTGACAATGATGTGGTTACTGAAGATACTCAAGACTCCACTAAATTCAATAAAATCTCTTCTTCAAAATCCCTTTGAGAGGAGAACTTTGGTGGATAAATTACACTTTGAAGAGCTTGGCCCAGATATGCCTGACATAAAAATTAAGGTACAAAAAAAGGTACAATGTACAATCAAGGCTCTCCCGTAATTGATACTGCAGAAAGGCTTGTCTAGCTGGATGCAGCCATATAAATGCCTTATTCTGCTTCCCAGGCTTACTTAAAAAAAAAAGCAGGCACAGATTTCTGAACTGTTAAAGGGACATGAAACATTTGTCTGAGATGGTTAAAAATGAGTGTACAAGGGCACACATGGAGCTAGCATTAAGCTAGCCATTTTAGGTAGACCTTCCTGAGGAACAGCACAACACAGGATGACCTGACCGTTTAGGCTATACTCTCCACTAAGGGGAAAAAAAAACTTGTCAGAAAAGTTCTTGAATTGTCTTGACTTCAACACTAAGGGTCATTGAGATGCTTACAACTCAGGAGGAGAGAAGAGCAAAATTCCTTTCCAAATAAGATGACTATAGATTTTATATATAGCATTTGGCATCATCCAGCAATATATGGCTCTATGAATTCTTCATATTTTAAGATTTTTGTGTTTTTGCTCATTTTATTGTATATGCTTTTTATATTGTATATGCGCCATTAATATTTCATAGTTAATGGTTAATTTTTCATGAACTATTAGTCTGTTGATTTTTCCATACATACAGCCAAACATACCGAAAAGTGTAGACACTCCAGTTTATCAAGCCTTGTACATGTTATAAACACCATTTTACCCTTCCACTCCATTCATTATTAGAAACTTTAAAAAACACCATCCTCTAAAGCATGTTGAATGTACACATATACACACAAATTTGCACAATAATTACAGCTAAGTACACACACTCTTTGAATTAAAATACACTCCATAATCTTTCAAAGGCTGTATGTCGGTAATGATTATTCAGACAGGCTTCCCACCAGTAGCTGTTGCTTTATGGTTATAGTGAGTCATGGTAGTCTGCACACAAAGCTGTGTGTGCATGTGTGTGCACCTTTTGTCAGATATAATAAATTCAAAGTACATTTAGTGATGAGCCTATAAGCTCAAAATAATGTCCAACTTATTGTAGAATCACATTTTCCACAAATTATGCTGTTTATGCATTATATAATGTGTATAGTTCAGTTCCGCAATAATATGTAAACAAAAGAAAAAAAAAAAGAACATTGTTCATTTTTTTCATATCTAACGTGTTGCACTACAAAGCCAAACTGTCGCTATATCAAATATAATTTTAATTATAACAAATATCATTTTACAACAAATCAAAATGCTTTATGAGAGGCCAGAGGGAATAAGTAAGTAAAAATAAGACTCACATGTGCTTTATAAATTATCAGAAGGAAAATGTTATATATTGGATACATATATCATGGTTAAAGAAGGCTTACATCATACCTACTTGTTTAGGCTTGACTACATTAAAACTAAACTTAATTAATTATTTTGTATTAATTAATTTTTGGTATTAAATATCTTAATAGTCAAGATATTAAGTAAATCTGACTTTCTCCTTTTTAAATTAAAAGGGATCATTGTGTATTTGTAATTGGCAAATAAACCTTTGCCAATTACAAAACATTTAACATTGTAATTGTATAATAATTGAACATTTCTGTTTGTTTATACTTTTGCAAGGTTAGATAGACTAACACTGAGGCAAATCTAATGTTGACAGGATGAGAAATAAGTTTGGAGGCATTGTATAGCTTAAACATGCACAACCCATTCATACTCCACTAGGACCTTTTGTGAGGTGTGTCTTTCTGTCTCTCTGGTAGAGGTTAACTCAATGCACTGACTATCTGTAACTGCGTGAAGTGTAAGATGACGTCTGTCTTGTTTCTGTTAATGGGCTGTAAGTGGGTGAGTACAGTGAATCGCAGAAACCTTTATGCTAATGACAGTATCTTGTACATTCTACAGTTTGGAAAGGTCTTTTTTTCAAACTACAAACTAAAGGACTGAACATAGATATTTGAACATGGTGCTTGAAAGGTGAAAGCTGATCAAGTTCTTAGAAGTTTGTGTGACAGTATTTAATAAACACATCACTGGTGTTGCATTAGAAGTTGACAAAGCTCTGTCATGGGGACATTATCAAAGCCACATTCAGACTGGAATCAAGACACTTTTCCTTGGCTAATAATAGCAATTCTAATTTCCATAAAACCCATCTTCCAGATCTTCCAAAGTGTGATCTTTTTTTAGCATGTTCTATAATTCTAAATCGAGCCTACATTAATTTTAATCTTTTAATATGGTTAATTATTTAGAGAAATCTACAAAACTGATTCCTTATGATTCATATAACCATATGAGGACATGAGATTGCTCAGTGAGTGATATGGAACTCTACAGTTTAGAAGCTTACAATGTATAATACATGTTGACAGCATATGGGGTTCTGCTTTCTTTGCCCATTTAAAAATTTTCAAATTGTTCCTTTAATATAATCACCAGACAGAATACATGAATTTGTATCATGTCAGGAAAAGTTTTCTTTGCTGACTGTCTTATTTAGGAATCTTTTATGAACTAGACACTGCTGTTGTGAAATGAGTGTTTGTAATTGTTTGACTTTGTATGGTTGAAGGGAAAGGATTCAAAGCAAAGTAGCTCGTGCCAACACATGTAATAACTGTGCAAAGACAAGCAATTCTGCCCTTCAGTCAAAAGCTAATCCTCTAATTACCGAAGCTCTTGGCGAAGAAGGGCGTGAGTGTGGGAGTTTGTGTGTGTTAGCATTTACAGTATGGCAAACCAGGGATTATTATGCTCTGTTAACCGAGTGAGGACATGAGAAAGGGATGACACCTAATTAAGGGAATATGGGAGGGATGGAGGAATTTGTCAGAAAATGAAAGAGTGTTTGAGCTGTAAATACTTGCTTCTATGTGATTAAAGTGAGGTCCTTGCCCTACATCAAAGAGAGTTAACGTGTATGCAGTTACAACATATTTAGAAAACAGAGATACGCCTTCCCTTTGTAGTGCAGGTATGATGGTGTGGGTGCAAGCATTCATACTGAACACTTATTACAATACAGATCCAGGGGTCCCTAAGGACATGTGGCAGCATTCTAACTGGGATTGAAGGCCAAGTGTCTTCCTTCATGGTCACGGTGCACGGCACCAGGCCAGAGGCTGCATGCTGGAGCAGAGGAGCTGGCTTCCAAACACCTCGAGGCACTCTGCAGACCCATGTAGCCATTAGTATGAAAAGACGAAGCCTGCTTCACTGCTGCATGGAAGGAAAAACACAGAGAATAGCGCAAACTAAATCAGCAGGAAATAAAGATTTCTTAAATAAGGTGGCATCTTGCAAAGTGTTATAGTACAACACACAAAGCATGCACAGACTGTAAGATGTGTAGATTAGGAACCCCATGATTTCACCCACCCCCAAGAGACTGTGAGGTGGGATATGTTTAATGGCAGCTATTTGTACTAGAGGTTTGACAGGTTTATACTGTAATGGTCTCTAAAGCCATTACATTGCCCTAGGGAAGGGGGAGGGTGTTTGCAGTTAGTGTCACATCTCAGAAGCACTAGTCAGCGTTAGTTTTGACTTCTTCTAGGCCTTTCCATTGGTGTTTGTGTGTGTATAATCTTTAGAGGTCCCTAAATCAGAGGTAGGAAGAGAAATTTAATGGGGTTGTGTATATTCAGAGTGAAGAAAGTAGGGTTCTTGGACTTTATAATGTGCAAAGTGCTAAATAATTTCAATTGATAATGATTTGGTCCCAACCGCATGTCACTTGGTGGTCTATAACTAATCTATCGATCATTCATTAATATTGCAATACATAAATAGTCCCCACTGGTTATAGACCTCACTGCTTTGGGGTTTGGATCCTGATGGTTCATGGCTATTTTCCTGTTGTACTGCTATTTTCTATCTTTCCCCCGGGCACCTGGAAGGATGTGAGACACTAGTATTACATATTTCAGGTCTGCAAGAACTGATGTGTCCCAGTGGCTAACTGTTATTACTCAGTCTCTTCCTGTATTTGAACACTGTAGTCTTACATATTTATTATTTATTTCTTCTTTTTTTATTGTTTTCTTTGTATTATTTGTCTCCATGGCGTGGAATTTTCTGTTGTACTGTTGTACTCATGTCCGAGCAAGTTACTGTGAATAAGTAATATATATGTAATATGCATGCACGCATGGGCATAAATCACTGCTACTCCATTATCACTTATAAAGTTGATTTCACGGACATTACTTCAGTGAAACAGTAACAGTATACACGTTTTCCATAGCAATATATCAAGGTAAAATACCTCAGAAACGGAGGCTTCATGCAGGACGTGGTGCTTTCCATTACACTCTCATTATCATCATCATCATGCAGCCTGAGCTGATAAGGCAGTCACACTGACTGCAGAGCAGCCCACAGGAGCACAAGCCTTCCCTCTGTTCCCTGGCTTTCGTCAAGGAAAACAATAAGCTGCCAGGAAGAGGAGCAATGAGTTCCAGGCAAACTTATCATATCCCCCCAGTCTTATTCGTTATCAAAAGATCCACAGCCTCCACCCCATGCCTCCACCCCCCACCCCTGATGCAAAAGAAAAGTAAAATTCTGTGTGTACTTTGCTCTGAAGTCTAATCGTCTAATTGTCGAATGGCAATGGAGTGTGACATAATTACAGTGCATTTTAACTATGAATGTATGCTGCATAAACCTTAATAACTGATACAAGTGACTGACACAACTGATACACGTTTTTTACAAATATGGATGTAGGGAATCAAAAAAAATACAACAAAAACTACACACAGTACAAAGTGAAGAATGTTCCAATATAATACACAGAGCACATGGAAATGTGTGAAATATTTACACAGGGTAATCTGTAAATAAAATTGTACAAAACAGTTCAAATGTACATCCTATGAATGCTGCACAGTATGCACTGACAATAAATAAAGGTGATGTCTGACAAGCAGACTTACAATTTAGTGTATTTATGCAGAATTTACAGGGTCTATCGCTTTGTATTTAACAAACATACTGAACTTCAGGAAAACTCCATACATTTAGGAAGATACAATCTGTCATTTTTTTCCTGATTCCCAAGGTCAGGTTTCTTAGCAATGAATTTTAATTGGAGATGTTGAGCTTACTTTTAAATGAATTTGAAGACCGTTTAGCTAATGACAGTGAACATTTCTTAGTATTTCTTAGTCCTGGTCTTTGAGCGTTGAGTGTTTTCTGTATTCCACTTGCACAAATCAACCCACAAACGGCCTTAGATCTTGTGCAGTGAATCGGGTGAGTTAAGGCAGGCACACTATAAAACGAGCAGTGTAGAAGTACATGGAAACAATGCTCTGTGTTCTTTATGGTAATACCACTGCAGCATGGCTGAAGTTAGTGTCGGGCGGCTCCAATCCTTGAGGATTGGAGGTTTAATGCTTCCTGCCCCAGTACACACTTCATTTACTTCAGCAGAACTGTGTACTAGAGCAAAGGAAGCTATGAACTACACTGTCATTGCCCATCACTGTTCTAGCAGTGCAGTCTGTAGCTAATATGGAACTACAGATGACCATGATAGAGCAAGGTTTTTTGTAAGCACTTTCAGTTGTGAAAGATTTTACTGAAATTTTCACTTAGCAATTTCCAATTACCCATGTTGATGGCTATAAACCCGTATTTGCCTCCACTTCCTGTCGGTCACTTTACTGTGCCAAGCCTGCTCTAGACATACGGTGAGGGCATTTAAAGCTAACGCCCAATAAAAGGAAAACGCTTGCAAATGCTTCAAGTGTGTTTCTTAATTATCAATCTTGAAGTTAGATCAGTATTACAACGGAATGTAACAAACCTGAAGTTCAGATACTGAAACATTTTCTCCCATTAAGATGAATGACAGTTTCTGAGGAATAGAACTGTTATTAAATCTCATGCCAAACTACTGCTTGCATGCACAGACACATACAGACACAGGCTGTGTACACTTTTCATGAATTATGGAATTGGATGCTTACTGACAATATTATCTATATCCCATCTACTGCAAAAAAAATACAGGTCATTTATTAAGTGCCTAGTTTTGATATAAAGGGCAGGGAGCTTCAGTTACAGTGGAACGCGATGCAGGCTTACACAAGGGTGTGTGCACGCAACGGTTGAGCTGAAACTCTAACCTAATTCTGTCTCTGCAGGCTTTAGGCTATGAGACATAACACTGACCCTAGGGAAGATCTTCACAACTCTCTCTCTGTCTCTCTCTCTCTCTCTCTTTCTCAAACATACACACACACACACAGACACTCAAAAATATAAACAGAAACACACTGAGCAATAAAATATCTGTAAAATAAAAAAAAAATCATCAAGACACAAGAAACTCCAGATACAGGAAACAAAGTAATTTTAAAAAGTACTTTTGTTCTCAAAGCTCAGTCTGGTAGCAACAAAGAATGTGGGTTGAAGCGGAAATGTGTACAACACGATTCACACATTGTTGAAGTATTAGCCTGGTTTGCCAGATGCTCATTTACACCAGTAAAAAAGGGAGCTAAACTACTGTAATACCATTCAAAACACTCTGTATGTAACATTTGCTTATGGTTGCAGAGAAGACTAGGAATTCCAATTTTCAGATTGGGACCTAAGAGTGGATATGGATGAATATAAAAGTACAAACACCAATGTGGTCTGGTAATCACACTATGCACACTAAACATGAAAATATGCTTGAGAGGTAAGAGTTCAACTTCTTCTTTTTACCTGTATCTTCAGCAGTCATAGCAGTTTACTGATCAAAATATGGTTCTTCAAGGATTTCAGTTTAGAGTTTAAACAGATGTCCACTATGGGTGGGGGAGTGGGGGGTGGGGGTTAGAACCTAGAGATACACAATGTTCTCCTCTCCCTCGGCATCTCGGCTCTCCGTTTCCATGGAAACCAAGGACGTTGGCACAGAGAGGGCGTCGTCTTGATAAAACCCCACCCCCGTGATCCCCGGAGGCCAAGCTTCTCGGGCATTGATGGGTGGAGCCACTTCTGTAAATGAGAAAGTTGACCATGATCAGTAGAAGATCACTTAATAGCTTTAGCATCAAAGCTTCAAGTAGTTTTCTGTGAAACAGAGAGATCATGTCAGAAGGTCGACATTAAACAATCAAGGAATAATAAAATGAAGACTCGCTCACTGGTAGCTTTACATTATGTATCTTAATGCGAGAAATGGAGTTTCATGACATTTTTTATGGTTATGTTGGGGACCTACATAATAGTAATGGACTTAAATCATTAAATCCTTTTTTGTAATTACTGAAGTGGTAAATAACCACTTTATTGCTCTGAATGACAGCTCAGGGCCATTGCCTTCACCCTGCTAAGATGCATGAAGTGGTTTACACAGCATCAAGGGCGTGGTTACAAAAACACGCCTGCCGTCATGAGCCCTGAGTAGTGATCCAAGGACTGCCGGATAATAGTAACAGAGTAAAGAAACCCTCTGCAACATTCAAAAGGATGGTGTTTCATCTGCATATACGCCATTATACTCAAATCATGGCACTTTGGCTTTATGCTTGGCCATTTTAGTTGCAAAGTTGTTCCGTAGTTGCTTAAGATTATGAATTACCTATTAAATTAGTACAATGAACTACTAAAACGACTGTTCAGTGAACTACTAAAATGACTGCTCAATTTTAATGTTCCAGGTAATTTCAGTGGCACTGGCCTATTAAAACATAGTATACACCTCTGACAGAAAAAAAGTAGTGAAGGTTGATCATGCAATCAGTGGTGATATTTGAATATGAACTTTAATGGTGACATGAAATCTATGTAAAAAGCAGGAATGTGTTGTTCAGTTGTATTAAAGCATACTTTACGCCAATACCCCATTCAGCTAGTCCTGGCCTTGGTTAAGGTGTGTTTAAATCACTACAGTGATAAACAGACAGTCCTAACTTCTCATGCAGAAAGAGCAGATTAATATGTTTGTACCATCTCTCCACCCCACACCTCACCTCACCTCTCTCTCTCTCACTCTCTCTCTGTCTCTCGATGACAGGTTGCCCCGTAATGAGTTTGCTAAAGATTTTTCAGATCAATGTTCCAATCAGTCTCCCATGGCCCACTTGCTTTGATTCCCACAAACACGTCTGGCCCTCTGCTGGGCACATAGAGGACCAATTGATTTCCCTGATGGATGCACGTCTGCCAAGCAAATGGATGCATGAGAAAGAGAGATGGGAGGGTATGTGTGTTTTGTCAGCATTGAGATTAACAGCAAAAAGAGGGCAATCGAGACATGCTTGGAGTCGGGGGGGGGGGGGGGGGTTAAGGTTTATGTTTCAGAAAAGGCACATGAGCAATGTTTACAAATGCCTTCAGTGAGCTCCTCCAGTTATTTACTCTCTTTCCTGCACTCTCGCTCTTCCTTACTCGCTCTCCCACACAGACAAATATTATAGAAGAAGAGTGGAGAAAAGATTTTTTGACCTCTGATCCAGTCATTTCCATGATAATCGTTAAATTGTTAAAAATCTTCAAGCCACTTATTTAGATTACTGGGGCTCTCTGTACCTTGTTCTCCTGCAATTCCTTCGCTTGCCACTGGGGGTTGTGCCATGCCTCTGCTGGCCTGTCTGCTGTTGGACCAGGCCAGGAGTGAGTTCAAGCTGTTCTGGGCACTGGGGGAGTCACTGTAGCCCTGGTGGGAACTGGGCTGACTCTGGTGGTGATGAAGGTGTCTGTTGTTCATAGCAATGGTCACCATTGCTGCTTCGTTTACAAAGTTGGAACCGGGGACTTCTCGGCCACCAAAGTGACCGTGGTTGAGGTTCTGGAAGGAGGAGAGAGTAAATGCAGATTAGCAACAGGTCCTGGTCCCTGACCAAGATAGGCTCATTATTTTAGCATAAACCCAGCATTTCAAAGAGAGACAGTTAAAAAGAATCTAACGCCCCTACATCAGTCACCCAACCCAAACCCGCATTAAAATCTCCACCTTACAATACGGCGATAACCAATTTGATTATATTTGCCTCCATCGCTCTCAGCACTGTGTCTCTTCATGTTTCACAGACACATTTATCTTGCTGATCTGTTTTCCTTTTTTAGTTCATCTTAAGACTTGCTCAAAAAATTACCTCTTTATGCCAACTAATGAGCATGTGTACACGCACATTAAGCATCACACTCTAATCTAGAGGAATATCCCAAATTTCAATAGCATTAAATATCTGGAGCTTACTCCTGAATTAAACCTGATCTTGGCCTGAAGCTCTCCACACTTCCTGCCAGTTCACTCAGCTACCTGCAAGCATCTCAGCTCATGTTCGATGTTTGCCTTTCTCCATGTTCCATGGAAATGTCATTATCTGTTCAGGCTGTACAGACACATCAGATCAAAGTAGTAATAATAAAAAAACTGCTGAGGTGTGAAGTCTATACAGATTTTGTCATCTCTGCAGCTTGTGACTAAAACCATAAAAATCCTGGGGTTGTGAGTGGCACTATACCATGTTTAGACAAGTAGTTTAAAATGTAGAAACAGGGAACTTCAAAGGAACTTCATAGGGTTAGCCCTCACATTAACATGGCCTACATTGCTGTTTACAAAACTGGTTTGTAGATGGCCGTGTGGGGATGTACACAGGGCTGGGTTTAATTAATACATCTCTGCTTCCATTTAGGGCGTTTTCGTAACCATTAATCATTAACGTGTTTATTAGTGTACAGTTGAGGGGCATTACACCAGGTAATAAATCAGAAATTTGCCGTGCATGTGTGCCTGAGAAAGCGAGAAAGACAGGGTGAGTGACAATCATTTGACTCCAGTCTCACCACTTCTGTTTACACCAGGCTAAAGAAGAGAAATGGTTTCCCAGCTGGTGGTTCTGTCCACCTGATCTGAACATGAAGGCAAGTGCAGTAGGTGTGGAAATAACGGTGTACTTTGGCGCACAGTCTGCAGTTTCAGTGGGTTTGTTAAGGTGTGTGCAGGGTGGAAATGATGGGTGTAGTCCAGCCCAAAAAGTTCGACTCCTAGTAAAGGACATTCCAAACGACTGACATACAAGTGGAAGCGCGAGAAGGAATAATTAAAAGCCTAATATGTTAGAGGGAATGGATGGTTGGTTGGGTGGTAGGTTGGTAAGCAATAAATCACATATGGAAAACAGCAGACAAAAAAATAAAAAGTAAAGAACTGTGAGCTGCACTTCTCGGAACAGTTCAGTGACAGCTTTATAAGATCTTCAAAGCCAGATGGGTAAAGGTTTGGGGCAGGTCTCCTCTCACAACCCTCGCAGGGTGTTTTGGCAACAAAGAACAGAAGAGCTGAAGAAAGGAGGGTGGGAGAGCAGGAATTCCTGCCTTTGGAAGCAGCTGCATGTCGAAGCCACACTGGGTGCAAACACGCTTATGACTTGTACCTCTTAGCTGTTAGCTGTTGAACCTCTTAATAATTTAAAGATAAACAAACTGACACACACACACACACACACACATGCTCGGTCCCACCCACCAAGCACTGCTGCCCGTCCAGCGGGATAAGTGTGGTGGGTGGGCCGCCCTGCAGAAGACGACGCTGGGCTTCAAGGAGCTGCCGCTGGTTCTCCACACTGCGCTGGCCCTCATGCAGGCGCTCCAGGCTCTGCTGGTAGTCACGCAGTTGCTCCTGCAGCTCGTCACGCTCGCGCTGCAGCCTCCGCGCCTCTAGGTGGCAGCGCTGCTCGCGCTGGTGCAGCACGTCCTCCCGCGCGCCCTGCTGCGCGCGCCTTGCCTGCCACTCGCGCTTATTGAGCTGCCGCTGCCGCTCCAGGGATGCGCCCTCCAGCTCCTCGTTCCGCCGCCACAGACGCAACTCCGCCTCCCGCCGCCGCTCCTGCAGGGCTGGGCCACTGGGACTGCTGCTGCCGACGGGGCGGGGTTGGGTGGGGCTGGACAGGAGGAGGAGGAGGAGCCGTTGGACCTCGTAACAGCTGTCCTGGATGGTGACTGCAGCCTGTCAGGGACAAAGGTTAATGGGTTGTCCATGGATGAAGCTAAGTGCAGGTTCGACAACAGAATCAGTGACGCTTGTAACAGCACTAGGTTATTTTTTCAAAAGTAACCTGCATCTGGATGCTCCTGTCATTGCCAGATGGTATTTCACTATGTTTTCCTAAATTGGTTAACATTTTGTCCAAGATTAGGTGAACTAATGTGCTGGTTGACTCACTATTTGAGCATGCAGACAGTACTGTCCCATAATCTCTCACCCTAATCATCACCATGTTGCACAAATATAAGATTTTGTGTGGTTACTTACCTGCCAAATGTCTTACTCACACAGCCTTTCAGCAAGTACAATATTTCTCAAACTTTTTTTTTTAAAGATTTGTTCGTCTCCACTTAAATATACTAAGATATTTTATATTTTATATATTTTATATATTTTTATATATTTTATATTTGATTAGCTCTCAAGGAACAGAAAATAAATGCAGTGTTAGTAGGCCGTTCTGAACACAGCACCTTTTAGTCCAACACTACTTACCTTAAAATACTTTCATTTACTTTACTTTCCTTAACTAATAGTCTTGGTAAGGTCTTTCTGAAATACAGCGCTGGCAGAGTTTAACACAGACATGGGCCCAAATCAGGCCATGGTAGTGTTTTACATGGCCATGCCTGAGGTAATATGGAAATGAGGCTGCAACTGAAACAATTTGCAAGTGAGTCATGTGGTGTGTGTGTGTGCGGCCATACGAGAGGATGTTTTGACTCTACAAGGGTTTTAATGCTCTCTCTCTGTCCTCCTCTCTCTCCTTTCTCTGCGTGTCTCTCTCTGTATCTCTCTCCTTCTTTCACTATGTATCTTAAACAGATATGGTGAAGTGGAGTAAGAATCACTGTAATTACTCTGTTTGTGTGTGTGTGTCTGTGTGTGTGTGTGTGTGTGTGTGTGTGTGTGTAAAATGAGTAAGATGTAATCACCTGAAGGCTGTAAAGCAATTGCGTCAAACTCTGGACACTCTGACACACCTGGATATAAATACACAAACAAAAACAGAAAACAACAAAAACAAACAAAATTTAAACAAGTGCTCAGTGACGTGTTCAGTGACCTATTCATTGGGCCATAAATACTGTTATTGGATACATAAAAACATATTTATGAGGATATATGGTCATCTTACAGGGTAACAAAACTTCACTATGGATTTAAAAACATTCCATTTTATGATTATGTAGCATGTTTATAGCGTAATAATTATTTAAAACATGTTTTAAAGTATTTTAATAAAATATCAACTTTTAATAAAAAACCATTCGCTACCTTTATAAATGATTCAGAGTTAATCAGACATTAAGTGATTATGTAGTATTGAATAAAGCAGAAATCTACTCTTAAAACTGGTTAAAACTTTTCTTCTGTGCAGCTCATAGGTGTGAGGTTGCCTAGATAAAGATTAACTTTCATCCAGAACTAATATCACCAACTTAATCTGGAGTAGTGAAGAAACTGCTTATGACTACTCTTTGTTTACCATACCCAGTAAGAGTCAAAATTCCCCATTTGAGAATATGTGAGCATTTCCCCCTAGTCCATTTCTGTTACACAGTGCCACCCGGTGGGCTTAACTTGTTTTGCAACTGGTTCTGTACCAGTGATCCAGTGTAAGGTATTTTTAAAACATAGTTTCCCAAATAAACTGCAAAACAAATGTATTCTGCCATCAGTCTAAAAATATTACCGTTACTTTTTTCCTTATCAAGGTGTGTGACATGACTAGTCACAATTCAGCCCACATGACAACCCAAAGCCTTGCATTACATAACGCTTTTTTTACTTAACCTTCCTTTCACTTAATCTTCCTGCTTTACAGTAATTTCCCAGATCACCATCAGTAACTACATATGGAAGGCCTTCAGGTACCGCTCATGAAACCAAAAGGCCATTCAAAGCTAATTATGACTTTTCCTAATCACCAATAGAGGGCAGTAGAGGTTCAGATGACATATTCAATTAGAAAGCTGTGTGATCCAAGCAAGACAAATTCACCATAGCCCAGTCTGTTATTATGGATTGATCAGGTGGTTGGATTAAATGATTTAGTCTGTAACTTGATTTGGTTTTCTTACATTTGGTTTGGCAAGTCTACTTGACATCAGAATCAGCCAGAATCAGAACATAAATTCAGAAACACACTGATAATAAATGTTGGACATCCTCATTAACTAAATATGAAATTAACTTTCTGGAAAATCAGTTTCAAATGTCGAGTTAAATCATGGAAACTTCAAATCGTAAGAGCAAATAATGCTCACGAGGCACCACATTATGGTCCTTATATAATTGTTCTTGGAAAAAGGGTAAAAAGTGATGGGAGAATCATGTCCGTTATAAGCACTGAGTCTTTTCCAGCTCACGCCTGGGTCAGCACAGTGCCTTATCACTGAAACATACGACATAGTGACTTCCCAGAAGATGACGGTGGTAGAAAAAGGAAGAGACTGAAGGAAATGAAGGTCTAATTATCACTGTTCATTTTTAATGAAATGAAGCCCTGGAGGCAGTGAAATGGACTCCTGCCTTATTTTGAGGTTATTAATGTTTCATTATATAAAGGCTGGGATGTGATTTTAGCAGGGGGATCTAAATAATTAATGCAGCAGGGTGGAACTAATAACTATAGTTGCAGAAGAGGAAAAGGTTGTACATCTAGGAGTGTTATTTAAAATGTCTACTCTAACTGGTCTGAATTTGATAAGTCCTTCTACACTCAATAGCACAATTGTTTATGATATTCTGTACATATTGTCTAATCTGGAGGACTGTTTTCTTGTGATGCCTAACCTCATAACGTGTAACTCACTGTTAAATCATGCTGACTGATAAACTCATGTGTGATAAACTGATACAAACGTGTGATTAGTGACGCTCTTGACATTTGCCCTGTGACGTCCTCTGAATGGGAGTTAGAAAATGGAAAAATTATAGAAAATAGAAAAATTATAATGAGTAATGTTTTAGTACTGTTTTGCTGGATTGTACTTTTGTAAAGTAACTTTTTCTTATCTTAAAAAAAAAAACAAACACAAACCTTTTGAAACGTAGGTAAGGATTACAGTGATGGTTAGAGGGAGGACTGGTCTTTGAGACAGGGTCAAACTTAGAGTTGTTTCCCTGGTAGAGCAGGTAGCAAAAGGTACTAGAAACCTGGTTCAATTCATGTATCTTCTAGATAAGAGCATCTACCAAATAGTGTAAGTGCAAATGTTTGGCTTTATGAGTACAGAGACGGAGTTATAAGTTTGCTGTATCTTTACCTTAAGGTGCATATTATGATCTTCAGGTGTGATGATATGATTCTCGGTCTGGAGCTCTGGATTTTCCTCTCTGCCCAGCTCCTCTTGTTCACCCCTTGGAATGTTCAACAATGGTGATTCTCCTTCAGAAGGCAGAGGAGGAGGAGAAGGAGCTGGTGGAAGCGTCTCCGTTGGGGTGGAGGTGTCGGGGGCACTCGGCTCCCTGAGAGCAGCCAGGGGAGAAGCTCTGGAGGGGGAGGCACAGCGAGGCAAGAGAGCTGCTCTCAGGGTCTCCGCTGCCCGACATGTAGGAGGAACAGAGAGAGAGAGAGAAAGAGAGAGAGAGAGAGAGAAACAGAGAGATAGAGCGAAATAGAGAGAGGCAAAGAGACACAGAAAAACAAGAGATTTCAAAATGATCATCAACCTTTCAGCATATTCTAAACATTCACTTTGTGGCAGTGGTGATAACTAGGCCAATGTTGGGAGAACACTGACTCCAGTCCCAGAGGACACAGTATTTCAACACATCAGCATTTCTCCTTATTTCATTTGGCCTGATTCGAGTCACCAGCTCAACAAGCCAAGAACTGAAGTGGTACGTGTTAGAGCTGAGGGGAGACGAAGGAATCGCAGAGCCTCACCCTCTCTGAGTGCGGCGTTGAGTAGGGCGGTGGCATGCGGGGGCTCGAGGGTGCCAGGTCGCACCAGCAGGTGCGGCTCGGGTCCCATTCCGCCTCCCAATGCTGACAACTCTGCGTAGATCTGCAGCTTCTCCTCCAGGCTGGAGCAGATCAGCTGGTCCTGACCACATAGCGTCTCTGGCAGACGGACAGGAACGGCCGTGGTGAGTATTAACGCACATGCACAACATCAGCAACATGGTGTCACAAGCTCACAAAGGCTGTGTGATTATTATTCAGATTATATGGTTATTATATGAACCTTTAAGAGCAGCAATACAGTTCCAGAATTGTGAGAAGCGATGAGAAAAAACACACAGTAGTGCCGGTCAAACTTGGCGATATTTTCTCTGACTAAGATTGAGTTATTATTTACACAGCTGGATTTGCTCACCTTGCAGCTTGTGAATCTTCTGGACTTTGGCCTCTGCTGCTCTCCTCTCTTCTTCAGACTCGTTAGCAGCGTCATCCTCCTTCTCATGGCAACTAGGGTGGAAATTTTTGAGGTGGATTTTTTAATGATCAAAGTCACTACCCCTGTTCTATGTGCACTGGTATACAGCCCACCTAAAAGTAACTGTGATTTCATTCATGAGTTCTCTGACCTTCATTTATGGCCTCTTGCTCCGATAAGCACTTGATTCTAGGCAATGTCAACGTTTGTATTGCTACCCAGCAAAAGCTTTGGTAAATAAGTTTTTAAACCTTACAGATGCCTTATCTTTTAATTTCATTCACTGAGTATAAGGTCCAACACATTTGAAGGGTCACACATTAGATCTTGTGTTTTTTGCTTTCTTAGCCTCCAACATTGGAAATTATGATTCTGGTGGCTGTGATCATTTTATGAGTCTTTTGGAATCTAAATGGTCTTGTCTCCTACCAACTCCCATCCCATTTGATTTGTACACCCAACCACACATTTCTACAGTACTTTCATGTTCACTTATTTACCTGGGATCGCTTATATCCTCCTGCACCAGCAATGAGGAGTTAGTCGTTCATAAAAAAAAGCAATCAGTCCAATTTTGCTGTTTGTTACCATATTGGCGTATGAATTTTTGTTAATATCAGTAGACACAAAATCCAAAATGGGACATACTCTGTGGAACTTCAATTTAGGGCCTCTGAGACCAAAGACGACTTCTGAGTTCTGGCATTGTCAGAGAACTCAGATAAAAATCAAGTGTGACCACCTCTATGAGGCTCGTTTACAAGCCACCAGTGAGAGGACATTGTTAGATGATTCACGGGACAACGAAGAATACTGGCCATGGTAAAACGTAAACATGTGGGAACTGAAAGAAAAATGTTTTCAGAACCCCGTATTCTGATGGAGTCTGGAGCATGTTGTTGACATACATTAAACATACTAATCTCCTTTAATCGCATATCTAATGTTAGAGAACATTTATTATACAGTCTGACTTTAAAAACACATATCACAATTATCAGACATTAAATTCTGCCAAGATAATACTGGCATCATGCACAGTCTGACCTAAAACATATAAGTCCACGTAAGACCAGCTGGAGACAAAAATGATAGGAAATAGACACCAGGAAGTAGGAATAATAAATGACAACTGTGAACACAAAACACGGGGTTTAACTATGCAAGGCATTTACAAAACAACAAGGAGGACCTGCAGACAATAAATGGCATAACTAAAACTAAAACAACACAAAACACACATGGAAGCTTTCACCATGGTGATGTCAAAGCCCTGCATGGAAACCATGACACATACGGAACCTTAAGAGATTAGCTAAAGCTTTATCATAACTCTATTAAGACAGCAAACGTACAATATTACACAGAATAAATTAATAATGACCCAAATATTGCTGCTGCTGTTAAACATCAGGTTTAAAGGTCCATCTTTTTTTTCTTGTTTTTAGTTCTTTGAGATTGTGCCATGGCTTTTTCTGATGTGTATATTTAATTTAGTTTTAATGTTCCCTTACATTTTGATCTGTTGGTTTTATTCAGTTTTATAATTGATTTTCTTGTTATTCCATTTAGTTTTACTTTATATGAAGTATTCCTTTTAATAATCAATTTTAACTCTGTTATGTTATGTATTTATGCATATTGGCAACTTTACTGGCAATCCATCTGCCTCAACTGGAAAGCACTTTAGCTCCTATACCTAAATGTGCTATACAAATAAAGTTGACTTGATTTGATTTAACTAAACTGGGTGTCTGCACACACATTTTGTACTCCTGTATTCCTTGGTTTTCTATACCTGTGGAGACTAAAAAGGAGCTAATATTTAGCATGGTTTGAACCCCAAGAAGATATGCAAATGTTTTGACACTGTTTCAAATTAAAGGACTATTTAAAAGCCTACTGCATTGTAAAAGCTCCTTTAAAAAGTAACAAGGAAAGGATTTCACTTATTTTGGTATCTCTCTCTCTCTTGCTTTCTTTTTCTCTCTCTCTCTCTCTCTCTCTCTCTCTCTCTCTCTCTCTCTCTCTCTCTCTC
>JAOXYF010000028.1:12690599-12702146 GCA_028565775.1 Sternarchorhynchus goeldii
TCTCTCTCTCTCTCTCTCTCTCTCTCTCTCTCTCTCTCTCTCTCTCTTACACACACACACACACACACACACACACATCTGAATTCACGCAATAAAAGCTGCTACCCACATCACCACGGCCTCTCGGATGAGTCTCATCCAGGCATTGCGCTCTTCCTTGGAGGTGGCATGCACCTCATACATTTCGGGCCCGGCTGAGGATGCGCTGATCAGGAACATGCCTCGCTCCTCGTTCGCCACCTCCCGCACGATCAGCTTCTGCAGTGAGATCACTGGTGGCTTCTGGTCCTGAGACAAGAGAAGGGACACAAGGCACTCAGAGTCCAAGCATATGGTGCAAGCTTGGAGGACCAATCGTACTCTTTTGCAGCTATAATTTAAGTACCTTAAAGTGAGCAAATCAAGCAGGGTTTGACATATGAAACTAATCCATTCAGTAATTAATTTGGAGCACCGACAGAGAAAAAAGTGTAATTAATTTCATTCAGTTCTATTCAACTGAATCTTTCGTTTTGTCTTTCTAGACAGAAATTATTTTCTGTGACAGAAGCGGTGGAGATATTACCACTGCAGCAAAGATGAACTTCTGGTCCTTCTCCTGGAGGAAAACCAGCAGGTCATTGAGCAGGAGGGCCAGCACATCTGGGGAGGAGCATGAAAACATGAAACGAAGTTCTGTGATGTTCAGTGAATCAGCTTTTGTCTTTAATCCCACTTCAGCACTCACAACTGGCGTCTGCTATCATAGTTGATTCAAAATGATCAGTTTATATAAGCTAATTTAGGCCAAAACAAGTCACAGGAAGGAAGGGCACTAAACCAGCTCCAGTGACCCCCATGGGCCATCATTTACCCCTGCAATATAACTTTTGGAACCTTACAGCTAATAGTTCTCCATATTCAACTCTGTCAGCGCCGTCACATCTGCCCACATGTGCAGTGTTAGACAGTCACATCCGACATTACATCGAACTGAAGGGTTACAAGGAGGGTGGTAGGGATCCACTAAAACTTGTGAGTGGAGGTTCACCTCCGTTCCCCTCACCTTTGAGTCGGCCCGTGGCGCTCTTCCAGAGCAGTGGGCCGTGGTGCAAGAGCGTGTGGCCGCTAGCCAGGTCCTGCTTGCGGAAAGCCAGGCCGCTCTTCAGCCGCGCCGCGCTCTTGCCCTCCATGCGAGCCAGAACATCCCCCAGCCACTGGCTCTGCTCACGCTCGCTGACCCTCATGTCCACGGCAGAGATGAGCTCACGCACGCCTGCGAGCGCCGACGACAGTTCTCTGTGCTCCGTAGTGCCCTCTGACGAGAAGGAGGAGCACGAGAAGAGAGAGACAGGGAATCTCTTTTAGATCACTTTACATTAACTCCAGTTTATGCAGCATAATATCAAAGCTGTTAACTTGAAATTTAAATGTGTTTATGGGTAAATGGGATCTTGGATCATTAAGGCTTGTGAAGACACTTATGAAGAGTGTACACTTAATGAAGTTATTGTTTAGTCATTTATTAATTTTGATTTGCTTTAATACTGTATATTTACAAAATCACCTTAAAATAAATCATTTAAATCTAATACATGCAAAATACCTTAACTAAAAAAAACACTTCTAGCCACTTTATACGTCCATTTTTTAAATTCTTGTTAAAAATGAGATGGATAATTTTCAATATCTATCAGTTCTCATTTTGAGCAGCACTTGTCATGAGAGACCAACCTTCTGTGTACTGCAGAATCCTCTCTAAGAGCACAGGGTACTTTGTGATTCGCTGGGTCACCAACAAAATGCATTCTGGGATTTCCCTTCTCTTTACCAAAGAGTTACTACTCTGTTGCTATGGAGATAAAAGAGAGAGTTAGACTGCTGATTAATCATAGTGCACAAATTAAAAGAAAAAATAAATGGGCCAAAAACAAGCCCTATGCATAATTGCAAGGACCACCTAGGCATGCTCTATAGTGTTATATTAAAGTTCTTTTGTGGAACTGCTCTATGGGACTGCATAGAGCTGTTCTGTGGAACTGCACGAAATGATGTATTTCCTCTGAGGTGACATTTTACTTAGTACATAATGTGATTCACTCCATTCCTAGGATATCTCTGAGAGCCGACCGGACTGTAGTGAATCTACTCACTTCTTAGCTGCTTGCTCAATCTAGCCACCCCAACAATCAGGCAACCACCCCATTTCCCAGGCAAGAGCTTTTACCTTTCTTAACATTTCCACCAGACAAATCTGTTTGGTGGTGACTCTGAAAGCTACCCACTGATGAGATGTTCCTCCTAGCACTGACAGACTCAGGAGCTAAAGCTTCTCCAACTCCACAGCCTCGTATGACAGATCTCTGAATGGACAACCCCTATGTGTAGGTCATGTGATCCATACTACTGCTCGCACATTCATAATCCTGCACACAGTGACCAATCAATCAATGATAGGTCTTGTGATCATTCTTTTCCAGCACAAGATTCTGTCAATTTGAGTCTGCCCTGGTTAACCAAATATAACATGTCAATCAGTTGGTCATCCTACAAACTCACCACCTGTAGTCACTATTGCTTGAGTAAATGTCTAGCCTAGAGCTACCTCCGCAGAGAACCTTTTAAATCCTAACATTGACCTGGTGCCAATTAAATATGCTGACTTTACTGCTGTTTTTAGCAAGAGCCACAGTACTGAGCTGCCCCCCCCCATACTATTTGTGATTGTGTTACAGAACTCATATGTTGTAGCCCTTTGCTCAAAAAAGCTAAAGACTATACTCTGTTCATCCTAGAAAAGTGCAGAGGACAGGTTCTGGAGTGCATAAGTAAATATCATGAATGGAAGAAACCATTGTTACTTCAAAGGGACGCTTTGAGTACCTAGTGATGCCACATGGCAAACATTTACCTTCTGTTTTTCAGTACTTTATGCACAACATATTCTACAATGAAGTTGATATGTATCTCATTGCTTGCATACATCTACTCACCTAGCCTCACCTTGCCTTGGTGCCGGACCCCTTCTAACCAGGTTTTCACAAAGCTAACAGCCACAATCACACCCACTCCTGTTGTAAAACCCCTCCTCCGTTTGATGCTGAGGTGGATGCTTTGGAGGTCAGGGTCAGAGCCTCACTCGCATCATGGGCAACCTGGAAAGCTATTTCCCTGTTCTTCTTTAGCATGAAACTAAGTCAATAAAGACATCTTTCTTTTTAATCGAGTCCTTCCTCCTTAGCAGACAATGTTTGTGACCTGCAAGTCTTTTCACATGTCTTGCATGCCCAGATCTCTCCTGGTGGAGCTGCTGCACCCCTTACCTGTACCATAATGGTTTTGTTCACACCTCACCATGGACCTTGTCATCTTCATGTATGACTGTATTACCATTATCATGTCTATTACTGATTGTTCTCCAAGATTTGCCACCTACTGACCAATTAAAGTCCCTTAGTAGATGACTGGTGTTGATGCAGTGCACAGGTTTGGGATGCACCTAATGTAAAACTACAGGAGGCCATATGGTCACAAGAGGTGTTTGTCAACTGCATATGTAAACCTACCCATCTATTCCACCCTGGCAAACAAGTCCAGTGTGGTTGGATGAATGACCCACTTAAATGCACTTAAATGGACTCTAGGACTGGACCCCTGCTCTATATGTTTCCTCTTCAGGCTAGCACATTGAGCATTCTTCTGTGTATGGTCTGTTACTTTGGAACTCTTTGGGGCACTTTTGCTCTCTGTTTCCATTTTTTCTTCTAATGCTTTTGTACCTGAGCCCTCAGCATTTCTGTTTTTTTACTTGTCCGTACTACTATTTTTGGAACTGCTCTGTGTAATGCTGCCTGTTTATTAAACCTTGCATGCCTTGCACTTGGATCCCCTGTCATTTATAACAGTCTGTGGTTGTGAGAAGAAAATACTTACTTTAATAAACAGCTGAAATTTCTTGTTTTGCTGCTGTAGCTCTTTGAAGAAGCTGACAGCTTCACTGTGGTGGCTGCAAAACTCCCCATACACCTGCTTCATATTCTTTGCATTTTCCTGAGTAAACTACACACAGACATTCACACACGTATGAACGCACATATATAACATATGTAATGGCACATACTACTTTTACTGCAATCCAAGAATTACAAATTTATTTTTCTATAACTGTGGACCTGACCCCAAAAGTTATCTGTTAATAATCTGTTCTAGCCTATTGTAATAACCAGACAGGCATAACAAGGTTTTACTGGTTTTAACATAGGTCACTGGATGGAAAGTGACCAGTGAGACCAGATCAAACAGGGCTGTGTAACCCTGGCTGGTGTGTGTGTGTGTGATGGTTAGTATGATGGTTGGTATGCTGCCCACCTGACGCAGGAGGATATCACCCACACGATGGATGAGGTAGTTCCTGTCACTGTCAGGTTGGGTGGAGCTATGTTGTCGATCCCTTAAAGCTGATAGGAAATCTTTGTGCAGGAAGAGGAGTTCATCCAAGCAGGGGAAAATCCGCCCAATGGTGTCTGCATCTAACCCCACCTCATCCCGCATGCCCCGCCTAAACACCTCCGCCATGATGGTCAACGTCTGCAGGTGGTGTAACTCTGTCTGCATGAGCTCTGAACAGACACAATGTTTAACAGTGAACATTAAGTGGATATTTCAACTATATTTGGGGAAATATATGTAGTTTATATTACACTAGACAATTGGCAATTTGAACTGTAATTTGTATTTCAATCCAATTGCATTGCATTTTTAATTTGTAAAAAACTGTGACATAATTTACACGTGTTCTGAATATTTTTCATACATAATAGTAAAAACAAGAGTATAACCACAATTTGTCTTAGTACTTGTTTTCTTACTGCCAGGCATTTCTAGGTTTCATGTCTTGTACTGGGGGTAGGTAACAACCCTGTACGTGTACTTTATGAGGAAAAAACAACCACATTTCTATCTGTTTTGTTTCCTTATTTGGTGTAACGATCTTTTCAGCACTGTGTTTTTCTCATTAGATGCAATTACACAAACTACCCTCCTGTGCTAACCGTAGATAACATCCTGTCTCTTGATTGTGTGCTTTTCCTGCCTCTGGCAGAATGAAGGCTCCACTGCCAGACTCCAAGAGTCCACCTCCAAACCCAGCGTGTCTGCCCCCACTGCACTGGGTAGAGCAGCATCCACCGTATCTACAGGAAAACAGAAGGGACAAACAGGGCACTTTCTATGCCCTAGGTTTCCAATTTGATCACTGTCGATACAAAGAATGTCACTGTCTTTACCTTCCATGAGGGAGGAGTCAGTGAAGGTGAAGGATTCCATACTCTGAAAGATCTCCTCTGATTGGACATTAGTCCTCCAGGCAGAACAGTCACTGTCCCCCTCTGGGCTCTCAGCAAGCCTGAACAAAAGTATCAGCAAGCCTGAACAAAAGTAGAGGCTATAGTACAAAAAGGATTAAAAATTCTTAATTACTGTTTCTTTAACAGTTAAAAATGAAGGGAAGCTTTTGAAAAGATTTCTAACCGCTCAGGAACTAGAGGAACACTCCTGGACAGAGGACAGAGCATGGGGGCGGAGTCATTTCTGTCCCGTGGACTCATCACAGGGAGTGAGGCTGAAGTAAGTATCGCAGAAGATGAGGTACTGTCACGCACCATAAAGTCTATCCAAGAAGAGTGGAAGTGAGAAAAAAGAGAGACAAAGGGAAAGAGATGAAGTTTCAAATAGACGTGACATTCAGACACATCCCAATAGTCTCTGTTGGGCATTTGTATAGAGAACTGACTCACTCTGAGGAAGGGTGGCTGCCCTGGCCTTCACCATGGACACTGCATACTTCTCCTGAACTTTCTGTGAAAGAGAAGAGATATATTAGATCCCCCCTGCACTGTCTCCCTTCTCCTCATAGTTATAGGACAGGTGAACACACACACAGACACCCTGCACACTTTACTGACCAAGAATGGGCAAATGTGTTACTGTTTTGGGCTTAAACATTAAGCTCAGGGTATCTCTGAGGTTTGGTTTTGCCAAACACACACACACACACACACACACACACACACAAACACACCCACACCCACACAAAGGCACACACATTTTTTATATGTTAGGACCTGTGTTAATATGTGTTCATATCTAATGGTATTACCTATAAGAATAATAAGAACTTTCTAAGCCTAACCATTATCAATATTTTGTCCCTTCAGTTTCAAAAATGAAATGCATTCACTTTTTATCTGAAACATATTTTATCTGAAAAACAAACAAACACAGTGTACCTTGAGGCACTGTATTGCAGAGTCTTTACAGCCCTTATGGATGGTCACAGTACAGTCTAGGAAGACACAGGCAAACCAAAGCACAACACACCGCATGACAGGTTCAAACACGTCGATTATTATACCAAGTGACAACTTATTTGATTTTGATGACTTGCAAATATGGTCTTACCATCAAAAAAAGATGGCAGTCACAAACACATTTAAACCAAACACTGAACACACTAAAAAGGAGAGCTGCATTTCTCAATGAGTCCAGCAAAGTGGCTGACAGCTACAGTCAGCGAAAAAGAGAACCAAGACAAGGACTCACTGGTACAGTGGAGGGTCTCTTTACCAGCAGTGAGTTTGTTGCATACATCGCAGACGGCAGGCCCAGGAGTAGACCCGACTGCCAGCTGGTGACTGTTCGCCTGCTTCTCCTTGGCCTCTCTCTCCTTCCATTTGCCCTTTGAGAGCCAAGAAAGGGCCATGAGAGCATGGGGAGGCCGTCCTGCCAATGCCAGAGGCACTCGCAGTTTCCTGCCACTCCCCTCGCCATGCCGCGCCAGGCAGGCAGAAAGGGTGGCTTAGCGAGTGCTGGGGGCAGTCTGGGTTCAGGAACTAGGTAGCTGTCAGTGGGGGTCGATGGGGTTAATAATTAAAAAGTAAAAGGCCTCTGGGCAGGTGATTAGTCATCGTGTCCTGGAAACGCCGGCCTGAGCACAAGGCAGTGTTAACCTGCCTACCATATATGGCAGTGGTGCCTAGGGTGTATATGACTTAGAAACCTGTCTAGCATATGTGACTGTGAGACCCAGCATCTCAGGCTATATATACACACAGCACTGTATACACTCTATACTGTATATGGTCTGACGTGTATAGGGCCTCGTGTGTGTACATGCATGTTCACCTTGCTCTTGTTCCGTGTGCTGTACATGCAGCTCTTGATGAAGCTGAACGTGCGGCTGACTTTGTGCTTCTCCGACTCCATCTTGGATGGGATGATGTATCGGTCCCACTCCTCCTCTTGGATTCTGAACACACATTTCCATTATGGATGTCCAGCTCTAACACAGAACTGGAGCTTTCACTTCCAAGCTGGATTCACTGGATATCGAGTTAACTGGTTTGGTTTAGGTGCCGACTGGCATTTCTGAACTCGATCCCATATTGGCTCCTAGCTTGAATCGGCCAGTCGCCATTGGTTTTTGCATGATTTTATTTTTGTGTTTTCTACATACTCAGATCTGTTCTAAATGTAATTTTTTTCTGATGTCTTAAGGACTCAGAACACATTTCATCGTCTCTAATGACCCAATACAAGGGCTTCTGATTTCAGCTTTTGCAAATATATGCAGTGAAGTTATAGAACTATGTGGTTCCATATTGGTTCTTCTATTGCATTTTGACTTGTGTTAACATTTTAAGATGAAACCAATTTG
This sequence comes from Sternarchorhynchus goeldii, assembly GCA_028565775.1. Taxonomy (NCBI): domain Eukaryota; kingdom Metazoa; phylum Chordata; class Actinopteri; order Gymnotiformes; family Apteronotidae; genus Sternarchorhynchus; species Sternarchorhynchus goeldii. Next base: position 12,698,293 of record JAOXYF010000028.1, read on the forward strand.
CATTAGCCTACTGCAAACTGGCTGATATTTACCACTGTACTGTTCCAAATGAAAGTTACCTTTATGAACCCATGTTATCTCGCTAACTCAAATAAATCCTGCTTGGTAATAATGACCATTCCAACACACTCATCTTAGTAGCATCAGCATGCACATTACTGTGATTTAATGATGACACATCTTTCAGCAGTTCATAATGCAGGGGTTAGTGTGGTTTCAAAAGTGAAAGCCTCACTCTGTGAGCAATCTTATACATGCCGCAGGCCAATTAGAAATGAGTCTTTGCACTTTTGCTTTTAGAATAATGGAATTTTGTGAGAACATTCTCAGCGCTGGGTGCATTTTGTACATAAGTCTTTTGTACCGCTTTAATATCGCTTTAATAGCTTTAAAGGTTTTAAATAGCTTAAAAGCAAACTGATTCTACACATGTAGCTATGAAAGCTACTCATAAAATAGCAATTATGGTACTTCATAATGGAAGGTTTGATATTTGTTAGGTGTGCCTCTAAGCCAGAGGGTGCATTCTGGGTATGGTAGATAGAGGGCATGGACATTAGAGTAGAAGCATAAGGGGGTCATGCCAGCCGGGGGGACACTGGGGGCACATGGCAGTGACATACTCTTTGAGGAACTCGGAGAGCGTGAGGTGCTGGAGGGAGTCACCCAGCTCCACACTGGCTTCATCATCAGCTGACTGGGAGCGTCTATGGAAGCTTACCTCCCTACAGTGGGTTTGAATACAGGTCTGAATGGGCATTGCACCCTCTCTCCCTGTCTTACACATAAGACCACACACACATACACACACACACACACAGCCGTGTGCACACACCCTTAATGCTACAACCCTCCCCAGTCTCATAAATGCAGAAATTCTCCACCAGATGGCGGAACTGTACAGGAAAGAGAAAGCCACAAACACAACAATCCAGAGTAAGAAAAATTAACAGCCATGTCTGGCATCCATTAGAGCGCACAAGGTTCTAGGTCCATTGTCACACCTTGCTGCACCACACCTGTCCTGCTTGAAAAGGCCATGGATGTTTTCTGCAGCCTTCAAACCTTATGACAGGAAGTGTGCTGTCTCCAGGCAACTCTTGTCACACTGACACTGGAGAGTCCTATAATCCTGGTCGATAGCTCATGGTAAAAGTGAGAAGTGAGGGAACAGTGGGACGAGAGGCATGTCTTTACCTTTTCTCTTGCAGCTGCTCGGTTAAGCTGAAAGTCCGCTGCTCTGTTGAAAAGAGGTCAGACAAGTTCACTTAAAAAGGAGGTTGTTTACAACAGCATTTCTCAGTGAATACTTCACAGGTTTGTCCAAAGAATCAATTTTTAACATTTTTTTAGTATATTTTTGATATATTAAAAATGTCCTTCAAGAGGAACAAGAATTAGGATCAATGTTGAACTCTTTTAGGATCAATGTTGAAATTTCTGGTGTAAATCCTACCTTTAACCAAGTTATGTTGGTTACAGCGGCTAAACGTTTTAGCCACAACAGATTTTTTAACTGAGTTTGAATAAATGTTATGTGTATCTCAAAGAAATTAGAGTGTTAATAAGATGCCCAAAAGCAGGCTGTGCACACAAACACGAGACAATGCAGCAAAAAATAATGAAGTAACTCCACAGTGAGGAGAGGTGCAATAGTGGAACTGTGATTTTAGTGCCACAACCACAAGTACAAGCACAGCAAGCCATGAGTAGTAATCAATAGTAATATGCCCCCACCCCCCCCCGATACACACACTCACACACACACACACACACACACACACACACACACACACACACACACACACAAACAAGTAGAGCAAGCGCCTGCATAATCACCATATAATACACACACCCACATCAGTTGGTATGTTACACCATCAACTCACTCATTCTTAAGTACTTTGCTTTTATACAGCACCCCATAACCATATTAAACACACACACAAACAAACACAGACACACACACACACACACACAAAAACACACACAGACATACACACACACACAAACACACACGCACACATATGCACACACAAGCAAACACAGCGTCCCAGCAACAACTATATGTGTGACGTATGCAGTGAGCGACAGCTCTGGCTTTTTGCAGGTGTGTTGCTGTGGGTTGCCAGTACTTACTAACAGGATTGAGCAGAGACAGAGATTTAGACAGAGAAAGAGCCTGCAGGAGAGACCTGCTGCTGCAGCTGCTGCTGGAGAGGGCTCCATCTACAGGACATAGTGCACATTACACTCACTACAGCTCACTACATTTTTATCAGAGGCTTAAGTGAGCTCAAATGCTAAAAGGTTTACATATGTAACATCAGTATCCTAACTGACTAAATTATGCCACAGCTAATCTCATGCACTAACCTGCCACACCAATATATATTTGTGCTGGTATATACACACTGGAGATCAAAATTAGAGAACACATAATTTCCCAAATGTCAAGGTAATAGTGTAGTCCTATGTGAAATTATCCTAACAGGAGTGAAATAGCAGTATCGCAAAGGTACATAATGCATTATGTAATGCATTTACATATGTAACTTGCATTCTAATTCATTCATTTGTAATGCCAGTGTGTCAACAACACATAAAAGCAGCCATACATAATGTATTTACATAATAAGTGCTAGCTAACAGCTAGCCCTGGCAAAGAGGGATCATACCCGTGAGATATTTCCTTTGAGATATTGACTTGATAAGTAGGTTACCATTCGCAGAATTCCTGCAAACTACTAAAGCATTTATTAGGCAAAGTTTGAAAACATGCTGATGTAAACTTATTTATAGTATATATTATATAATATTAATAAATAAAGTATATATTTTAAGACTTTGGAAAGTGAAACACTTCAGGGACGAATTCCGTTTTTTTCTTTACACACACACTCAGTTTGAACTTTGTGATTTATTTTGTTTTGAAAACTATTGACCTTTATTTATTTATACTAAATATTAAATGGCATATGAATCTTTGCGACACCCACTGGCAGAAAAGAGAATCACAGTCTTGAAATGTAGGCGATGACGGCAATATTACAGAGATACGAGCGAAATCGATTTAAACTAGCCTGTACAGGGTTTCTTTTAACAATGTAATAATGCTAGTTTATTAAAAGGACAATTCTGGGAGAAGTCATGAAAGGAGGGTTCTGAAATTGGATCCAGTGCAAAGATATATATTTTTTTGTGCTGCTGCGGTCAAATGACCGGTGCTCGGCGCTTCTAGATATAAGCAGGCCGAACAGATGTGGCGCTTCTAGTAAGACGTCACAGCGGTCAAATGACCGGCGCTTGGTGCTTCTAGTGTTATGCTTATTTCATAAATTGTATTTATTATAATATTATAAAGTACAGCATAAAAAACTTACATGATATAATTGAAAAAGAATACTGATCAAAATCAGAGAACACTTTCATATACCTGCAAGTTATTGGTGTTAATCTAGCACCTGCTCCTAATTTCCATAATTATCTGACAAACCCTACTTAACTTAACTTTCCAGGCTAACTTTCCAGTTTTTACTGACTTTGCAAAAATGGTGAGCCGTTCCAAAGCTGAAACCCTCAGCAGGTTGTCCAGATGAAGGCCAAAGGGGTGACCCTATCAGCCATAGCAAGATAAGTTGGTCATTCCAAGTCTGTGATTTCTAGAATATTGCATCTTTACAACATCATAAACTCATTCAAGTCCCCCAAGAAGGTTTTGTGGTCGCCCACAAAAGACAAATGCATGAGAGGACAGGATAATGCGGAGAATCTTCCTGGGTAATCAGTTCAACACTGCAGCTGGAATCGCTCACCAGTTCAGCACTGAACAGGGTAAGGATCTGTCTCATCAT